>JARHVA010003947.1:1637500-1667500 GCA_037957365.1 Torreya grandis
GTCAATATATATATAGATAGGATCTTGAGAGGATATGTGGGTCCATGATCAAGATAGATAGATAGGTCCTTGATAGATAAATATTAGTCACCTATATATCTATCTATGGGCTTAAGGTCTATAGGGATATTCTTAATGTCAAAGAGGATAGGAGGGGTTGGGCCACGGCTCACTCACTCTTAGTATATATAGATATGGGGCACTCTATATAGATATGGGAACTATATATTATTGCTTACCTTATATATCTATATTTCAAACTGGTATGAAGGATTCCAACTAGTTGAAAGATACTAGTTGGAAGGATATAGATAATATATAGGGGAACTTGGGGGGATTATAACCCTATATATAGATATGGGGAAGGATTTTCACCCTATATATCCATATGATGTATGCTTTATATATATATATATATATATGTATATATATATATATATATATATATATATATATATATATATATATATATATATATATATATATATATATATATATATATATATATATATATATATATATATATATATATAGATACTCCCATCACCACACAATATTTATTTAGGCTTAGTACAATAATATAGGTTTGTACTCAACTTACAAGCACAATATAGGTTAGTAACCCATATATAGATAGGGATAGGCTTAAGGTGTTTGTACCCTATCTATCTATCTATCTATGGTAGGGTTCTTAGAACCCCAATATAATTATTTGGTCTTAGTACTTGTATAAAGGCTTACAAGAACTAGTCTATATTAGTACGCCATATATAGATACGAGAGGGCTTCCAAACACCCATAAAGAATATAAATCCAATTTTAAATCCCCATAGATAATATAGATTATATATCTATCTCTATCTCTATTTCTATATCTATACATATTACACTCACCTCATCCTATATGTAGATATGGCACCCCCACCCCATATAAACTATATATGGAGTAGCGAATAATAGACTACACCCATATCCCATATCTAAACTAGTGTAGGGGAAGGGGTATATCCAATTATATATATATATATATATATATATATATATATATATATATATATATATATATATATATATATATATATATATATATATATATATATATATATATATTAGATATAGGGGTGGTGCCCCATCCATATCCCATAGAGAATAAAGTGGTAGGGGGTCAACCTATATATATATATATATATATATATATATATATATATATATATATATATATATAGTTATGTATCCCTATCCTTACCCTTATCCCTATCCCTAAATAGAGTTTGGAATGGGGTGACTTATCTATATAGAGTCAAGAGCTGGCACCCCTATACTATATGAGGTGCCCACCCACATCTAAACATCTAAATGGGTATGGGAATATATATTTATCTCTTCATAATTCCTAACTCCCATCCCAAATAGATATAAAATAGAATATTCATCTTATCTATATGGATAGAGGGGCCCCCTCTCTTTATATTTTGTATGGATTGGCCAACTCCCATCTATATCTATTGGGATGATGTAGGTATATAGATATTTGTATCATTAAGCCGTTAATAAATCAATCCCCATATGGGTTACCTATCTCTCTTCTATGTAGATAGGTCCACCCCTACCCTATAGATATGGGTAAGAGATAGTTATCTACTTGATCCTATATTCATTGTTAGGAATATACAATGCAAAGTAACATTAACTAAATGAAGATATAACTAAAGACAAATAAAATTCATAAAATAAAATACAAAAGAGACATAGATTTAATGTGATTAACCCAATATGGGCTACATATACACAAAAATAACTAGTTCTTCTCTTATTCAGTCTAAAAAATGAAGGGAAAAACATGTAATATATCCATTTCAAACTCCTCTTCACCCACACATAGTGTGTTGTTGTGTTTACCATGCCATAATATCAAATGAAGGTTACATATGAGGGATAAAATGCACCAACATAATTTATACCATTAGATATGTGACATATAGTGAATGGTATAGATTTATTATGAAATTGAAATATTTTGCAATACAATTTTCAAAAAATTATAGTGATATACTAGGGGGTGTTACCCCCCCCCCCCCTTCACATTCCCCTATCAATAACTAGGAATTATAATGAGATTGTCCTCCACCATCTAACATTATTCCCCTTGGAGACTGATTATTGAAAATCCATTTCTATAACTCTTCCTTGGACTTTTATTTAAACTTTGACCCTATCTTGTTTCTCATCTTCCTTGTTATCTATGAAGACATATTGAAGCTAAACAAAACTCCATATTATGCTTTGTGATAATATTTTCTATCATATCTATAATATTTTGACTCATATGGATCTTTTCTAACTTTAGTTGACCATCCTCCAAAACTAAATGAATGAAGTGATACCTAAGTTGTATATGTTTGGTTCTTGAGTGGAATGTTGAGCTCTTTGATAAATGAATTACACTCTAAATATCAATATACAACATGAAATTTTCCTTATTATATCTCAACTCCTCAATTAATTAAACCATTACATACATATCATCTCCTTTCTTGCTTCTATAGCTACAACATACTCTAACTCTATAGTTGACAAAGCAACTATCTTCTACAATTTTAAAATACAACTAACTATTGTGTCACCAATAGTGAATACATAACCTATGATTCTCCTCTTGCTATCTAAATCTCCATCCATGTTTGGGTCAACATATCCTTATAATGTAACATCTGACCCTTCATATCACAATTTTCTATAAATGTTCCTTCTCAAGTACCTAAGTGTATACTTGACTACATCCCAATGCTCCTTTCCTAGATTATTGCTAAACCTACCAACAACTCCCAGTGCATGATAAATGTCCAATCTTTTGTACACCATAACATAGATTAGACTTCCAACTACTTAAGCATAAGGATCTTTATACATTCAATTGATTTTTTCCTGCATTTTATTACACTATTCCTTTCTCAATTTTAAGTGCCCTCCCAAATGTGTACTCACAAGTTTTGTATCATGCATATTAAACCTGATTAAGACCTTCTTGATGTACTCTATTTGATACAATTTCAATTTTCTAATTTTCTTCTCTTGTTATTCTCATACCAAGGATTTGATTTTCATCACCCAAATCCTTCGTTGTAAATGGGTATTTTAGTTTTATTTTGAGCTCATTTATTTAATGCATGTTACACCCTATAAAAATCATGTCATCTACATACATTAACAATATAATATATCTACTATTATCTACTATCTTAAAATAAACATATTGGTCAAAATGACATCTATAACATTATTCTTTCATAAAGATGTCAAATTTCAATTACCACTACCTTGGTACTTGATTTAGGCCATACAAACTCTTCTATAACCTACAAACCATTTTCTCCTTACCTTTGAATTTGTATCCTTGTGGTTGTACCATATGTATTTCCTCCTCCAAGTCACCATGAAGTAAATTAGTCTTCATATATAACTATACAAGGTGTAAATCTTCTACAACTACTGGACTTAAAATAATTATTATAGAATTAATTTTAACAACTAGAGAAAATATTTCATAAAAATATATACTTTTATTTTATGAAAAAACCTTTACAAAAAGTCTATCCTCATACCACATTTTTATTCCATATTCTTCCTTCAACCTATAAACCCATTTATTATACAATTATCTTTTACTTATAGGCAATAGAACCAAATCCCAAGTTTGGTTATGTACCAAGAAGTCCATCTCCTCTTTCATTTATTTCTCCCACTTCTTTATGGTTTTTACCTACATTACTTCTTCATAGCTTTTTGGCTCACCACCCTCAATCAATAATAAATAATAAAGTGAAAGAAAGTATTATTCAGGGAGTCTACTTACTGTGGTAGATCTTCTAACTACACTTTCACAAATTTGAGGTACTTTCTGTTGTTATTTTATTGAACATTCTAATTTTTTGGCACTTTTATAATTTCATTTCTAGTGATTTCATCAAGTATTGCATATTCTGAATTTGACTTTTCTTGTTTCTTTCCTACAACTAATCGTTGTACATGACCTTATCATTAAAGATCACATCTCTACTCCTAGTGATTGTGCAATTTTTAAAATCCCTTAATGGCAACCAAAATCATTAAATCCATATCCAATAAAAGTACATTTTTTAATTTTGTTTCAAGTTTGGTTCTATTTTATTTATCATTATGGAAAAATACTTCACAACAAAGTGTTTTTAAAAAAGAATAGTCTACCTTTTTACCTGTACATGCTTCCTATAGAATGCCACCATAAAAAGGACTTGAAGGCCCTATATTTATTAATTAAACACTAGTATCCACATCATCTAACCAAAATTATAAGGGCAACCCTATATGTAATCTCATGTTCCTTGCATGATCCATGATTTGTCCTGTTCATCCTTTTTGACAAACCATTTTTTTATGTTCTTAGAACCATATTCTCTCTAGTATTCACAATAATTAAATAATAATTATCAAATCCTTACTATAGTATTCAATTTAATTGTATAATCTAACACACTTAAAATTATTTTCTATCTCATTCTCAATAAAATGTTTCCATATATTAAAAGTATAAAAAATATCATATTTTTTCAAATGAAATATAACCAAGTTTTTCTAGTTGCATCATTAATAAAAGTAACATAATGAGAAGATCCACCAAGGGAAGATAACTAAGTCGGTCCCCATATATATATATATATATATATATATATATATATATATATATATATATATATATATATATATATATATATATATATATATATATATATATATATATATATATATATATATATATATATATATATATATATGCACAATCTCTTACTCTTAATCCTTTTTTGTCTTCCCAACTATGAGAAATCTGACTCTCTTCCATTTTTTATACACACAATGCTCACAGAAATCCAAATCTACCTTCTTCTTTGAGTGGATAACTTGCATCCCCTTCTGACTCATGTGCCCAAGTCTGTGATTCCATAATTTTATATCTAATTCTATAGAAGTTAAAGTAATAAAAGATTCAACATTACCAGTAGATAAATATAATGTACCTACCTTCTCTCCTTTTTCTATTAACAATGATCCTTTAGTGACCTTCCACATATTTTCTATAAATGTAATTATTCATCCCTCACTTCTTAACTACCATAATAAAATTAGATTTATTCTCAACTCAAGAACATGCCTCACCTCTTTAATAAACATTTGATTCCATTATATAATTTTATTTGTATATTATCATTTCAAATAATTTTACAAGGTTCACCATCACCCAAATAAACCTACCTAGAATCACCTTGAACATAGTCTTGAAAATATTTCCTATGGGGTGTAACATGAAATAAATATCCTAAACATAACACCCAAGAATCATTAATATTATCTAATGAAAGGATTTAATCATCTTTCAACACATCACCAACTATATTTTCTTCCTTATTTTTTTTCTTATTGTCCATCTCCTTGTTTTACTTATTGAAACCAACAATATTTCTTTAGGTGTCCTTTCTTCCCATAAATCTATCTCACCAATGTTCCTCTAGATTTGGATATTCCCTTCTTATAATTCCCATAATTCCCTAGGGATTTTCTTTTATCCTTTTGTCTTCCCCTATTATACATATTCAAATCATTACCTTATGTCTCACCTATGTTTTTCCATTGTATTTTCTCACTAATAATAACACCAATAACATCATAAAAATTTAAAGTGTTTGAACTAGAGACAAAATTACTCACAATGATGACCAATCCTTTCTATCTTTTTAGTAATGAGCATAGAATCAAAATATCCCTAACCTCTTCATCAAAGTTTACTCCTATAGAGCTTAATTGATTTGTGACCATGTTAAATTCATTTAAATGATCAGAAATAGACCCACCTTCTCACATGTCCATATTAAAGAAACACTTCATAATAAATACCTTGTTGGAGGTTTTGGGTTTTTCATACAATCTATCCATTACCTTTATCACATCCTTTGTTGTATTTTATTTTGAAATATTGAAGACCATTGATGCTACAAACACAACTGTATTGTTCATAGTGTCTTTATATCAAGAACCTCCCATTTTTCATCCTTCATAGTCATCATCTTCTTTGATATTCCATCCAATGGTAGGAAAATATCCTTCTGATATAGATAGTCCTCCATTTTCATCTTCCATAGCTAGTAGTTTTGGTTGTTGAACTTCTCAACCTTAAACTTGCCTTCTTCTTCTATTTCTCCCACTTGAGCTAGGAATCCTCTTATACTAAAATGTTAACTACCAAATAAACCTTTTTCTCTAACACCAGTTGTTAGGAATATAAAATATAGAGAAATATTAATGAAATAAAGATAAAAATAAAATGTAGAAAACACAACACAAGAGAGATATATTTAATGTGGTTCACCCAATATGGGTTATGCCAACATAGAGATAGGTAGTTTTTCTCGTATTTAGTCCAACAAATGAAATAAAAAACTTGAAATACATCGACTAAAATATCCTCTTCATTCACACATAGTGTGACATGATGATTACCATGCCCTCATATCAAAGGAGGATTACATATTAGGGAAAAATTGTACCATTATATTGCCAATAGTTAGGAATTAGGCATTATAATAACATCAAGATCCACCATACAAAAATAATTTAGTCAGGTAGGTAACCTATATATATATATATATATATATATATATATATATATATATATATATGGGTTTAGTATCTATATATAAGGCCCTATAAATCTATCCACTGGTATATATTTGGGTTTAGATCAGATAGATAGACTGGGATATCTATATGGCTTCCATCTCCCATATCATTTAATTTATTTTAGTTTAGTTTATATAGAGGAGGAGGGGAGGACCCCTCTAAATATATCTAACCCTAATCTATATAGAGAGGGAGGACACTGTATATTGTTTTTTTAACCCCCCAATAATATAAAGTGAAGTTGATTGAAAGGGATAGATTAGATATTTGGGGGGAGTGGAGAGGGATTGGTGGTATCCTCTCCCTTCTAATTTAATATAGCCTATGTATCTATTTGGGAGCCAATGGAACTAATCTCTCTATGAAGTGAGTGTAGAGAATACCCCTCCCCTTCCCCCTCTATCTAAACTCCCATATATATATATATATATATATATATATATATATATATATATATATATATATATATATATATATATAGGACTCAACTCTATATTATGTCTTTCCCCTATCTATATAGATAGGGGACTTTATATCTATATTAGAGATAGGGAGATAATGCCTGCACCCTATTATATATGTGATATGAATACATATATCTATCTAGACATAATTGTATCACATATATAATAGAGTGATACCCCACTTCCACTTTATATCCATCTATAGATATATCCATATTTCTCTATAGATATATGATTGAGTGGGGATTTCATCTAGAGTATATTATATTTATATTAGTTTCTCTAGAGTCTCATCTAGTCTAGTCCCATATATGGATAGGGGAAAATAGGTTGTATCATGTTGGGATGGGATGCTGAGGAGCTCTATAGAGATTAGTCAGGCATCACTATATTATATTCTCATATAGATAGATAGAGGACCCTAGAGAAGATGTATGTATCTATTTATAAATCTCTACCCTAATCCCCCTATATATATGGGACTAGACTAGACTCTATATGGTATGGTAGTGCCATATAGACTAGAATCAATTCAGTATGATAGTGTAATATAATCTAGACTCTATGTAGTATGATAGTGCCATATAGACTAAACTCTATATGATAGGGGGTTAGAGATAAGATATAGAGTGTTGGGTGGCATAGATAGATAGATAGTGCTCAACTCCCCCACCACCATACAATCTATATAGATCATTAGGTCACATCATAAACTATATATGCCCCTAGAGAATATATAGGTATTTATCTGATAATAGTTTCTATATAGTGGCCCCACTTTCCCTCTCTATATAGATGGAATGAGACGAGATGAGGGGTTTAGGATATATATAGGGTGGAACCCATCTCCCAAATATCTAGTTTTTTTCCTCTCTAAAATATTATTTTCCAAATATTTAGTTTTTTTGGCCTCTCCCAAATATCTATTTCTCTAGATAAATATCTAGTTATTTTTCCCTCTCCCAAATATCTAATTTTTTTGACCTCTCCCTCTCTATATATATGTGTATGGGTATGAATATGTGGATGGGTATGGGATGGGGGTATATAATGATATATACGATAGCCTCCCCCTCCCTCTCCCACTCCCCCTCCTTGTATATATATATCACCATCTATGGATATGGGATATGTCCTCTCCACCATGTTGATGTTGCTCTCATGGCCTACCCTATTGAAATGAAGAGGTATGATCTTGAGAGAGAGGACTTATACCTATAATTTTTCAATATGGAAGTAAATAATCCTTTCATATAATTTCTAATAGGGAAGGGAATATACATTTTAAACCTCTACCTTTTAATAGGGAAGTAAATATAGATTTTTAATAAGGCAAAACAAAGGCAGCTCTATCTCATGGACATTAGTATTACAAAGGGAATAATTTGTATCTTTATTGATCTCTCTCTCTGATTATTATGAATAAAGAAATAATAAGTTCCACTTTAAATTCTAAACCTCAACATGTTGTTACTCATGGCATTCTATGATTAGTATCAAAAATGGATAGAGAAGTGGTAAAATGCACAAAACCACATATTAGATCACTCCATAGAGGCACATAGAAATTAATGGAGTTAAAAATGTATCTTAAAGATCTAACCCATTTTGATCATTTAGAGGGAAATCATAGAGTAATTGAATGAAGTTTATTTATTCTAGTTATAGAGAAAGTAAGGTAGAGATGAATAAGTGACACATAGAATATGGTAAAACCATCATGTCATAGAGATATTTAAACTCCTGAAGTACTCATAGAATAATGTGAATGTGAAATATGGAATTATTAGATTATATCCTCCCCTATGTGTTGGAGATCAAAATTGAGTGCACCATAGAGGGTAGAGTGTAGATGAGAGGGATTCACATGATGTATATGTATATACATTTCTTTTGAAGAGGTCCTTATATATTATCTCATTATGGGGCACTTGATCTACATATACATATTAATATCAATAAGGAAGGGCTCTAGTTCATGCACTCATATTTTTTATTAGAATTTGAAGGCATAGTCACACTCACATAGTCCTTGGAAAAATATAAGAGGATTTGGTGGAGCCAGTGAAATATACTTCTCACTTGTGGATGTGTGGGATAGAGGTCTTATGGTACCTAATATCTAACCTTATTATTTGGGAACTATGTGAATGGAGAGTGGGAATAAGGTAATTATGTCCTCATATGGATGGATACAATGGAATGGGTTGGTGTCCTAAATATATATATATAGGGTAGGGTGTAGGGAGAGAAATCAATAATGAAGTAATGAAAGAAGGGATGGAGTTTGAGCTTCTTTGATGAATACCATTGTCCTAGTTATGGGTTATATAAAAATGATAGGTTTTATAGTATAAAATATAAATTCCCTAATTGAGGGCTTAAACCCATATATCTAGGGGTTTGTAAGCCTCCTTGACCTCATATATAGATATATGTGGGACCTCCCTCTTAGCCTCCTCAATACCCTATAAATAAATACTATATAAAGGGAGAGGAAGAGGGAGAGGGAGAGGGAGTGATCACCATATAGTTTAATTATCTCATGATGAATTCAATATGATAGATAGATATATATGGTATAGTTTATATTGATATAGAGAGGTATTCACTACACTCACCCCCACCCCCCATATATAACCATATAGAGTTGGGGCTATATAGAGTTGAGTTTAATGGGGATTTATATTAGAGAAGGGGAGGCCTATGCCCTATAAGTTTAAGGGAAGGCCCCCAATAGATAGATCCCATTTTACTCAACATTATATGGTTGGGGGTAGCCTACTTATATCTATCTTATCTTGAGCATAACACACTATATTTAATTGGCTTATCTTGAGCATAGCTAATATTATAGAATCTTGATCATATTGAATACTATTTGAGGTTTTTGGCCATATCTTATTTATATAAATGTGGTTAAAGCCCTTGACCTCCTAGATCTATTTATATCAATAACCTATATATTGATTGAAGACAAAAAATATATATTATTAGTACGAGGGTAGTATATAATTGATTTTAGATATTATCTATGGGGTATGGGTCACTATCAATTTATATATGTAGGGGAAACCCCACCCTATATATATATATATATATATATATATATATATATATATTGAGTGAGTAAATATAGTGGGCCTCCCCAAGATTTTAGGGTTGGTGCAAGGGTCTCCATATTATATAGTGGCATTAAATTCTTTATACCCATCTGGGGGGCTACTAACCCATATCTATATAGAGGGTGAATAATGCAGTAGACCAGAATAGAAAAAATATATGTGATATACATTACTATATATAAATGGACTTGATATATCCCACACATACACACACACATAAGGGAGACCTATCCATCTATATACCCCTCTCTAACCCATATCTATATATAAGGGGCATAGTATGTATATAGTTATATAGATAGACTTGGGTACTCCTAAATAGATAGATAGATAGATAGATAGATAGATAGATAGATAGATAGATAGAGAGGGGATGCCCATATCTATCTATCTAGCCCCCACTCTATCTATCTATCTAGGAAGCACTATCTAATTAATAACTCTATATGGTCTTGTCTCTCCTCTTCTATATAGATATGGGAATCTATCTTGATATATAGAATTGAACTTCAAGATAGGATATATTATATAGGTGTCCCATATATAGATAGTGCATTGATATATCCTTATATATAGAGAGGGGACCCCTATCCATCTATATATCCCTATATTAATTATGGATCATATCCCCTATATATATAGATGGGAATTATCTTCACACTCATAGTCTATATAGATGGCTCCCTATATATCCCATATATACATAGAGGGGGGGCCTATCCATGTATATACCAATATCTATCCCATATATATATATATATATATATATATATATATATATATATATATATATATATATATATATATATATATTGGGGCATTAGTGAAACACTCATAGATAGATATATAGGATCTCCTATATATCTCATATATATAGAGGGGGAGAGAGCCCCTATCTATATTTGGTGAAGTGTAGTGTAGTATGTACATATTTAGATAGATAGGGATATATAGATAGATAGGGGACCCACTATATGTGTGTGTGTGTGTGTGTGTGTGTGTGTGTGTGTGTGTGTGTGTGTGTGTGTGTGTGTGTGTGTGTGTGTGTGTGTGTGTGTGTGTGTGTGTGTGTATGTATATATGTGTGTGTGTATATATATAAATGTATAAATATATGTATATATGTATGTATGTATATATATATATATATATATATATGTATGTATATATGTACATATATATATATGTATGTATATATGTACATATATATATATGTATGTATATATGTCCACATACACACACACACACACACACACACACACACACACACACACACACACACACACACACACACACACACACACACACACACACACACACACACACACACACACACACACACACACACACACACATATGGGGTATATAGGTATAAATCAAGGGTATATGTAATGCCTATTTAGACTCTATATGGCTCAGCCTCTTAATCACTATCTATATAAGGGAATTAAAGAGAGTCATATAAATTGAGTGATATCCAATTTGGAGTGATCTCATAAAACTATCTATAATTATGCTCTTTTGGTCCCCTCTACCAATATTTAGATAGGGATAATATAGTTATAGTTATAGTTATAGATATATTTATGGTTATATATATATATATATATATATATATATATATATATATATATATATAATTCCAAAGAAACTCTCCATATATTTAGGGAGTGAGGAGAGGGGGCCTAACTATATAAACTATATATATATCTATATAAAATATAAAAGCTATATATCAAAGCCTATATATCTATCTAGGGTTATCTCATCAAGCCCCTATGTTTAATATTTATTAATGATGTCATGGTGATGTTATGGAGGTGTCTTAATGAGTGGATGAATTTATTTGATAGCCTAAGTGACAATGCCAAAGTGTGAAATATGTTTATCCTAGTATGCTCAAAGTAGGCTTGGTTGTTATTTAGAGTTTGACTATTTAAAGATGAATAGGGATGAGTTTAAAGTATTGATCATATGAAATGAGTCATATAAGAGGTTTTATATGCTATTATTTCTTATTTATATGAGTTTATTTCATATAGTTGATCATTATTTTCATCTAGATGTTTTAGATCTAGTGGCAAAAAATCTGAGTAGGTAATTTACTGACATCACCATTACCACGTATAGATGAGTCAGGGGGAGTGGGTCATATGGTTGTGATATAATTTATTCATAATTAATATGTATTAAATTTTAGGTCATGTAATTAATCACAAAATTATATGTGCAAGTGCAAATTTGGGCTCCCAGGAAGTTTGATAGTGTTTTCCCATACTTAGCCAACTTTACAATGTGGCAAGAAAAGTTGAGTAGTAATTCTGATGGTGTTATATTTTACACATGTGAAGCTATCAAGATAACATGATTTAATGGTTTTTTTTAGTCTTTTTCCTATTTTTTATTTACTAAATTTTAGGTCATGTAATTAAGTGCACCAAAATATATGCATGTGAAAAGCTTGCCTTCCAGGAAGTTCTAGGCATAGTTGGCTCTGTGGCAGAAAATTTTAAGAAGGAATTTTAACGGAGATATATTTCACTCATGTGAATGTTTAAAAATATTATTGGTATATTATTATATTAAAATATTAAAGGTTATATTATGGTTCAAATCTCATATCATGCATATAAATTCAACAAAAGTTATTGAGGTTCAAATTTGGCTTCTCAGATAGATTACAATGGTTCCCATACTTAGTCAATTTTACAAGAGATAAAGATAGTGATAAAATAAATATATGATAGTGAGAAGGTGTTCATATAAATATATATTAATTTTTTATATTGAGTGATATGAGTTCATAGTGTTTGAGGTTTAATGTTAAGAAAAGGTAAAGGATAAGGATCTAACAGTTTGCATTTAGTCATGAGATTGAGATCGATGACATGAGTGTTATCAAAGTGGTCAACCTATTTTAAATTTAAAATAATTAATTAATGAGATCCTTAAAATAATAATTATGGTGTGTGATTTATCTAAGATTTGAGGACATGAGATGATATCATAGTGTCTGAGTTTTAACTGTGACCGTTTGAATTCAAATATTTAAATTTTGCAAAGGGAAAAACCTATGCTCTATATTTTCTCCATAATGTTTAATCTAGGATGAATTTTAAGGTGTTATAAAAACAAACATCAAATAAAAATCCATGGAACATCTATTAAAATTATTTATAATGTCTTAATGTACATACACTTAAAGATATTGAGCTCCAAATTTGGCTATGTTTTGCAAGTGACCTGAGAAGGATAAATGAGTTCATGTTAATGATATCTAGATGTCTCATGATATATTATGTAATAGAGAGTTTTTTATACTAAATAAATATAATTTTGTGGTAATTTTATGTTTAACCAATTTATATTCTATATAGACAAAGATCTAGAAGTTAACTATGTTTGTTGAATACATTGGCACTTTGAGTGACCATCTTGCAGAGGTAAATTGAAGGTGTTTTAAGTAGAGTTGAAGAAAAAAATGAGAATTTATATTTTATATAAGTATAAGAGTATTATTATAAGGAATTATGTTTCATTATATGCCTTTGATCAGATATGGAGATTCAAAATAACTTGACTATATTTTGATTGTATATGACCAGTCAGAGTGGTCATTTTATGTATGTTGTTTTGAGTGTTTAGAACATGTGTTGATGTGTCTAAATCACATGGAGGTATATATGAGGTCATGAATGGTTCACCCATGTTATATAATCATATTTTAACATGAAATATTTGAGTATTTGGTTTAGAAGTTTAAGACTATGTTTTCTATGTATGAAGACCTAAAGAGTTAGGAGATCTAATTGGTAGGTCCAAGTGTGGAATTGGTGCTATATATGGCATGTACCCATGTGGGAGTGATAAATGGGATATTAGATATATGTTTTAGATTTTAAAATAATTTGTAAAGGATTAATATGGTCCAAATAGTCTCACACGTAATGTGTGAGTATGAAGGGCTAATGGTTTTAGGTCTCACCTAGACCTAATGGTGGTTTGGGGGTAATGAGGCATAGGACAACCTATGGATTGTGTGGTTCTTACAATTAAAATGTATGAGTACATATTTAAAGGTATAAAAAATGTGGTAAGTATATTTTTTTACTAATATGGTTTATATGAAGAGTATGGTATAAGTACAAGGCCTATTTGGCATGTTTGTGCTAGTTATGTGTATGTAGAGCCAAGTGAAGAAAATAACCTTTGAAAGAGAAGGAATAGTTTAGTGAGGACCAATAGAGAGTGAATATAATCATACATACTTATATAATCAAAGTCATTAAGGTGATCACATAGGTAATTGGACCTAATAAGCCTAGAAAAGGTAGAATGAGTGAGTATGCTCAAGAGGCTATTTGAGGGAGTGTGTATTATGAGCAAAGGAAAAGTTAAGGTTGTGTGTGTCTAATGGATGGTTTAATGTTATATTTAGTTTACAATGGTTTTTATGACCTATAGGTTGTATTTTTGATGTCATAATAGTGCTCTTATAAGTTTGAAGATTGAGTGTGAGAAAAGAGTTGAAGTGTGGGGTTAGTTGGGATATGTAATGTATCCTAATTGATCTTTGTGTGTTGGTTCAAGTATGTAATTGGATTTGGAAAATAGGGAGTTTTGGGTGAAATAATTAAGGTGAAGAGTAATAATCAAATGTAAATCATTAGGTATTGAAGACATCAGTTCAAAGGTGGAGGTGTTCATAGATGTTGTTATGGTTACTCAACATCTAGGGGGTTTTAGCCTCCTTTTAAGTTAAAGCTTGTTAGAAGTCTAGTTGTTTTGGTCGCTCATCTAGGTAGGTGTTGTATCTCCCTATGGGATTATAGTCTCACTAAAATAATGGATGGTAGTTCCTTGATTAGTTGATTGTTAATCTAAATTGGTTCTTGTTATTATAAGATAGTAGTTTAATTGTAGGTTCTAATGGGTTTTCGTCCCCAAGCGGGTTTCCCACACATGTCATGTGTTATGTTCTTGATATTTCATTGTATCTCTTATTCATTGATATGAATTATGTATATGATCCATGAAATAATGTATTTAATGATTAAGGGTGTGAAGGAATTAGAATTGAATTGGATTATTTGGCACCACTGATTCACCACCCCCTCTTAGTGGCTTGTACCTCTAATAATTGGTATTAGAGCTAGTCCTTTGGAGGAATCTTAATATCTTGAAGAATAGCATAAGTTGGTACAAATATGGATAAATATTTGAAGAAAGAGAATCAATAGTGGAAGGCTATGATGAAGGAAATTGAAGAGTAGATATGTACATTAAAGAAATATGCCAAAGAGGATAAGAATGTTATCAATGATCTCAAGGTTTAACTAGTAAATGTTAAGACAAGTTTGTGTTCAAAAGAAAAGGACATCATGTTTGATAAATAAGATTTCCATAATATTAGATAAGATGATGAAAAGGAAGAAGAAGTTGATCTAGAAGTTGAGCTCATGACTGCACTTGGTGAACTAAAGAAGCAGAATAAGAGGAATCATAAAATGAGGAATATGATCAAAGGTCTTAAAGCACAAGTGATTTCTCTTAAGGGAAGTTTGTTAGGCATGTCCAAGAAATAAGAAAATAAGTATGAATAATAGATAAAGTCTACTGAAGTTCAAGCATATAGATTGAAAGACATGACCAACAAGGCAAAGATGATGAGGAGAAGATTAGTATTATTGAAGAACAATTAAGGATTACAAATACAAATATAAAATAAAATGAAGATGAGTGAAATCAACTAAAGGTTGAGATGAAGTCATTGAAAAGTGATCATGAGTTTTTTATAGTAAAGTTGGATAATCTAGAAGAGAATTATGAAAAGCCTGAGTATGTTAAGGAGAATTCAAGATTTGAAATCAATATAAGAATTTCTATTAGACAACCAAATGCTTCAAGGTATGCTAGTTTATTTCATGGTAATTATTATACATGTATAAAGTATGGTCATAAAGCTAAGGACTGTAGAATGAACTCAGTCAAGAATGAGTCCTCATGGAGCCTTAGACAAAGTAATTGGTATTAGAGAAATCATAACTTAGATCAGTCAAGATCAAAGAAGGAATTAGATATGAAGAAGATACAAAATTTGTCTTTTGTTTCTATAGAAAATGAAGATCACAATTATCATGAAACAAAAGGTAAGAGTGATATTATTTATTTCAAATTTCATAAAGTTGGTCACATTTTTAGATACTTCAAGAACAAGAAAAATAAGGTGTATGGAGCTCCTAGTGTGCAAGGAACATATCACACATGGGTTTAGAAACCTAAGTTTGTCAAGAGAGATCAATTTGAGATAAGGCATGGTTTGTTTGCCATGATAGATAAAAAGCAAAATCAAGAGTTTATGTTGTTATCACTTATTGAAAAATCTAAAATGAATTCAAGCATCTATTCAAAACTAGTTAGATGATGAGGAAAGATTACAAGTCAGTGAAAGATATGGAGATATAGGAGTCTCCTACATTTTGGGACTGTTAGTATCTTTATGTCAAAGGGGTATCTCTATCTAGGCTTCAAGTAGACACTTGTCAATTAGAGAAAGCTTGGTAGATGTTAGATATTATTTGATGAGAAGGTATGAAAACAAGATATGTTTGTGAATTCTTTTTATATATCTATCTGTTGAAGAAAATAATCTTGTGAAGAATATTAGTGGTCCTATCTTGAGATGGAGTTAGCTTGTTGATCATGGTTTCGATGCTATGGTATAAAGGTGAGTTTAAAATATCTATCTACATATATTTTTGTGGTAGATTCCAAGTGATCCTATAATTTGAAGGTCTCTCTTCTAGGCTTATGTCCGAGATCTTGTTAAGCCTGTTAAAGGCTTTCTAAATAGTTGTGTATGCTATGGAAGTTCATAGTGTTCTAAAGATGAGGTGTCTCTATATAAGTATTGATAATGATTAGAAAATATTTTAAGACTTATTGAATATATCTTAATCCAAGTGAATCATGGATTTAGGGGGAGCCTTATAATTGGTAAGGTCCTAAGATCATAGGACTGAGTAGTTGAATCTTAGAAAGAAGGTATGGAGGTTTTTGTGTGCTCTCAGTTTTATGTATTTTGTTTTAGATTAAAATCCATGGTATAGGAATTAAAGATTATTAAAGGTATGGAATATAAAATATTGGTACAAAAGTGTGTGATGGTTGTCTATAAGTGTCCAAGAAGTTTTAGAGGTGGATGCTGACTATAACAAGGTTTGTTGACCTTATTTGTTTTGAGGTTCTAGGGTTTTGAGCTATGCAATATAAGTGGTTTACCTTCTAAATTAAGGTCTAAGTCTTCTTAATAAGTTTTATGAGCCAAATGGGTTATCAAATGAAGATCCACATAGATATTAAGGTTTGCAGTTTTTAAATTATTCATGTTATTGTTAAGATGGAGGCCTAATTGGATAGTAAGTTTATGAAGGAAGTATGTTGAAAAGTATGATCTAGGTGATGGGAATTGGTGTTATTTAAGGGTAATATGATATATATATATATATATATATATATATATATATATATATATATGAAGTTTAATATATTTAATTTGGGTCTACATAAAGTTGTGGTCTCTGTAAGTTCTAAGTAGGGTAACAAGGACACTAGACAGACCTAGTGTGAAGAAGAGTGATTTTTTCTTAATTTCTCCAAAAGAGAAACATATGTATGTTTCAAGGTGAGTTATCAAGTTAGTTTATAACATGTTTCCTATTTGGTGAGTGGCATGAATTTCTATTAATTATCCTTGAGTATCTTAAGAGAGAAGTCTAGAGAGCCTATGTAGTGATTCTTCATGGTGTATGGAGATTTGAAGATGATAAAGAGGTGTAATGGCCCAAAATCATAGGGAGAGTCCCATTAAAAATTTTCTTGGTGAGTTACATAATATTTCAATATTTTTTGGTTTCATATTTATTCATTGGTTTCAATGCTTGGTTGAAGGAGAATGTTGGCATGTAGCAAGAAGGATGTTATCAAGGCAAGAAGAGCTAGGCTCAAGGTAAGGTGGAGTTTGTACCATATTTATAAGATGGTATTATCCTATTGGTAGTATTTTTAGGTCCTCAAGATCAGTTTTTGACCACTTTTTCATTTTTTATAAGGGGGAGAAATTTCCTATTGTGGAGTGCTTGAAGAGAGAGAAGGAAGGTGAGATATATATTCTGTTATGATGGGTGTCATAGAGTTGTCATAACGAGTGGATGAAGTGCCTTGATATCCTAAATGATAATGAAAAAGTGTGAAATATGGTTATCCTAGTTTTTTTCAATTAGGCTTGGTTATTATTCAAAGTTTGACTATTTAGAGATGATTAAGGATGACTTTAAAGTATTGAGAATATACAATGGGTCCTATAAGAGGTTTTATATGCTATGAGTTCTTTGATCAATGACAAAGGGGGAGATTATTGGAGAGTTTTAAACTATGTCATGGAGATGTCATAGTGATTGGATTAAGTTACATTATTTCCTAAATGATAATGACAAAGTGTGTAATATGGTTATCCTAGTTTACTTAAATTAGGCTTGGTTGTTCTTCAAAGTTTGACTATTTAGAGATGATTAAGGATGATTTTCAAGTATTGATAATATGAAATTGGTCATATAAGAGGTTTTATATGATATGAGTACTTTTATGCATGAGTTTATTTCATTTGGTTGATCATGTTTTTCATCTAGACACTTTGGGTTTAGTGGCAGAAAATTTGAGTAGGTAGTTGCTGACATCACCATTACCATATGTGGATGAGTCAGGGGGATTTGGTCATATGGTTGTGATCTATTTTATTCCAAGTTAATATTAAATAAATTTAAATTAATTTAATGAATAAAAACATAATATATTCAAGTGCAAATTTGGGCTTCTAAGAATTTTGACAATGTTTTCCCATACTTAGCCAAATTTGTAATATGGCAAGAAAAATTGAGTAGGCATTTTGATGGTGTTGTATTTCACACATGTGAAGGTCTTAAGTTAATTTTATCATATGGATTTTTTAAACTTATTTACTATTTTCTATGTGTTAGATTCTAGGTCATGTGATGAAGTGCATAAATAGATATACATGTGCAAAGTTGGCCTTTTAGGCAGTTCTAGGCACAGTTGGCTATGTGGTAGAAAATTCTAAGTAGGCATTTTAATGGTGATGTATTTCACTAATGTGAAGGTTTAAATATATTATGTTTATAATTTTATCTTCCCATATGAAAGGTGATATTTTGGTTCAAATCTCAGATCATGCATCTAAGCACAACAAAAATTTTTGATGTTCAAAGTTGGCTTCTTCGAGAGATTGCAATGGTTCCCATACGTAGTCAATTTAGCAAGATATAAAGATCAAGACAAAATTAATATATAATGGAAATAATGTGTTTTTAATAATACATATCAATGGTGCATATTTATTGAGATGAGTTTTAAATTTTTAGAGGTTTAATGTTGAGCAAAGGTAAAGGATAAGGATCTAATGATTTGTATTCAATTGTATGATTGAAATCGATGATGTGAGTAGAGTCAAAGGTGTAAAGCTATTCAAAGTTTAACATAATTAAAGAGTGATATCCTTAAAATATTATTTATGATACCTAATTTATCTAAGATTCAAGGCATGAGATGATAACATAGTGTCTAAGTTTTAACTGTGATCATTTGAAATCAAATATTTGAATTTTGTAAAGCGAAAAAACCAATGCTCTATAATTTACCCATACATTTTGATTGAACATGAATTTGAAAGTGATATAAAAATAAAATTTTAAAAGGAATCCATGATGAATATTATGAACCTAGTTATAATGTCTGAATATATGTATAGTTAAAGATATTGATCTCTAAATTTGATTGTGTGTTTGAGTGTGTTTTACAAGTGACTTGAGAAGGATAATTAAGTTCATCTTGATGATATCTGGATGTCTCATGATGAATTAGATATTGGATATTTTTTTATACTCCATAAATATATTTGTTTTTGTAATTTTATGTTTGACCAATCTATATTTTGTATGAATAAAAGTGTAGAAGTTGACTATGTTTGTTGAATAAACTGGTAGTTTGAGTGACCATCTTGCAGAGGTAAGTTAAAGGTGTTATGAAAAGATTTGAAGAATAAAATGACAATGGAGATGTTTCATAATTATCTAAGGCTTGTGATAATACATATTTTGTCATGATATACCTTTGATCAGATATGGAGAGTCAATTTTTTTTTAATTTATTATGATTGTATATGACCAATTAGAGTGATCATTTCATGTATGTTATTTTCAGTGCTTAGAACATGTGTTATTGTGTCTAAATCACATGGAAGTGTAGAGAATGTACTAAAGGGTTAACCTATGTGATATAATCATTTGACATGTGAAGTTTTTTAGTAGCTAGTTTATAATTTTGAGACTATGTTTTCTATGTATGAAGACCTGAAAAGCTAGGAGACCTATTTAGTAGGTCCAAGTGATTGGTGTTATAGATGGCATAGACCCATGTGAGAGTAACCAAGGGGATATTGGAGATATATGTTATATGTTATAATAATTTAAAAAGGATGAATGTGTTTTAATTAGTATCGCATGTAATGTGTGAGTATGAAGGCCTACTGGTTTTAGGTCTTACCAAGACCTAATGGTGGTTTGGAGGTAATGAGGCATTGGCCAACCTATGGAGTATGTGGTTATTACATGTAACATGTATTAATAAATATTTAATAGTTATAACAAGTGTTTTTATAATTTTTTTGACCAATATGGGTTATACCAAGAGCATGGTATAAGTACAAGGCCTATTTGGCCGGTTTGTGTTAGCTATGCATATGTGGAGCCAAGTGAAGGAGAGAACCTTTAAAAGAGAAGGCATAGGTCAATGAGGACTACTATAGAGTGAATAGTATCAAAAATTATTATTTTATAAAGGTGATGAATATTATCACATAGGTCATTGGACCTAATAAACCTAGAAGAGGCAAAATGAGTGAGTATGCTCAGGAGGCCATTTAAGAGAGTGTGTATGGTGAGAAATGGCAAGGTGAAGGTTTTGTGTGTCCAAAATTTATTTTAGGGGTATCATAGGTTGATGATGGTTTGTATTATATATATATATATATATATATATATATATATATATATATATATATATATATATATATATATATATATATATATATATATATATTTCATATTTATGGTGTCATACTAGTGCTATTATAGGTTTGAAGATTGAGTGTGAGTAAAGAGTTGAAGAGTGGGGTTAGTTGGGATATGTAATTTATCCTAATTGATCTTTGTGTGTTGGTTCAAGTATCCAATAAGGAGTATTGGGTGAAATATTTAAGGTAAATAATGATAATCAAAGGTCCATAATTAGGTGTTTAAGACATGAGTCTAGAGGTGGAGGTGTTCATAAGTGTTGTTATAGATGCTCAACATCTAGGGTGTTGTATCCTCATTGTAAGGTGAAGCTTGATAAAAGTCTAGTTGTAATGGTTAATTAGCTACATAGGCATAGTATCTCCTTATGGGAATATAGTCTCATTAAAATAAGGGATGGTAGTTACTTTATCAGTTGATTTTTTTTCTAAATTAGTTCTTGTTATTATAGGATAATAGTCTAATTATAGGATTCAATGGGGTTTCTCCCCTAAGAGGGTTTCCCACATATGTCATGTGTTATGTGCTTGATCCTACATTATCTCTCTTGTTCATTTATATAAATGATGTATATGTTCCATGAATATATGTATTAAATGATCAAGAGTTTAAAGGAATTACAATTGAATTGGATTATTTTCCACCACTGATTCAACCCCCCCTCTTAGTGGCTTATACCTCTAACACCCTATTTATATATGGCCTTGAACCCAAACCTCCCCCTTCTATACATATGGATATATTCCCTCTATCATATACCTATATGGTGGTGGGGGTGGTGGTCACCCATATATACATATAAAGGGGTGAGCATAATTGCCCCCCCCCCCACACACACACACACACAGATATATATATATATATATATATATATATATATAAAAGGGGAGTTGAGTGCCTTATATCTGCCCCTAGATAGGATAGCCATATGTGTGTGTGTGTGTGTGTGTGTGTGTGTGTGTTATTCAGTTTGATATATATTATTTATTTAGGGGTAGAAAAGAGCAAGAGCAGAATTTCCCACTCCTATCCCATATATATGGGATAGGGGCCCTCTCCTATAGGTCTCCTATCTATTTATAGGTTTGATATCACTCACCCACTCTATATATATATCCATCTCTCTCCCCTCCCAATAGATATCTCTATATAGGGACACCATCTAATCTATGTAGATAAGGGTGCCTACTAGACTCTATATTATATTCTATAGCCATCCTTGACACACACACACACACATGTATGTATGTATGTATATATATGTATTTATATATGTGTGTGTGTGTGTGTGTGTGTGTGTGTGTGTGTGTGTGTGTGTGTGGCTCTCTACCCTCTCTAGAATGATATGCCTCCCTCTATAGTGATGGCATGGGCCCTAAATCTATATGGGGTGGGCAAGTGTGTAGTCTCCTATCTATATAATTCCCCATATCATATATATATATATATATATATATATATATATATATGTTTTATGGTATCTATTATTTGTTGTTTTGAATAATAATAAGTTATCACTCACCTAGGAGACAAGTGGCCCCAATCTCATGTATGTAATAGAGCTAAACTAAATAGATGGAGGATCTATCAAGTGGGAGAGTTGTGTTATGGGTGACATTTACATGATTTAGAGATAACTTGTGTATATGAATAAATATGGAAATTCAAAGGGACTCAACTTATATAACTATTTGGAGGGGACTATCTATAGTTTAGTTGGCCCTAGCAAGAAATCAAGGGAAAAGATAAGATATATTTATCTATATATATAAGGGTATGATAGCCTCAACCTACTCTATGTATAGCTTGATAGTATATATATATGGGGTAGGTGGAACCCATAGATAGTGTTGGGATAGAGGCCCTAATACGCTCCCCATTTTATTAGGGAATGTTACCCCTAGATAGTGGTGGGAGAGAGGCCCCAACAACTTACCCTAACCCTACACTACCATAATATATATAGCTTAGACCTATTTACCTATGCACATTTATATTTAAACTAAACTAAACTCAACTCTATATTATATTTGAGGAGGTAGGACCCCTTAACTAACTCTATCTAACTCCCCACATATAGAGATGGTGGGGAGGGGGATATGGGAATAATGGATAGTCGATTGGATAGTCAACCCATTGGTTGAGTGCTTGAATATTTTGATAGACATATATAGGGGTTGATATAAATGGAAATTGTCTTCAAAATTTCCAAAAAATTCTATGTTGACCCTAGTCACATTCCTATGATGACACAAGAACATGGTCATTCTTTAGTCATAGAGAAACCTTTGAGTTGTGAGGTACTATTAAAAGATCAATATATATGAGTTTTATTTCATGAACTCACTCAAATTTAAAATAATTAACTTGATCCAAACACTCATGATATGTATGTGGGACCATTAACCCTATTATTGTGTGATTTTGAGGAGCAGGAGAAATTATTGAAATTATATGAGAGAGTCTTGGGAGCCAAGATGTATGATAGTTACATACCATAAGGTGAAGTGGCACAAGATCTATTTATTATCTTATGCCAAGATATTTATGACTTTAAATGATAATTAACTTATCGTATTCATGAGTCAAAATAATTATTAACTAATAAACATATCTAGAAATAATGATTAGTGGATATTGGTACTATTAATGTACATTAGGCCAAAGATTGGGGATTTAGTTGTATAATTCCAAGAGGTTTAAGAGTATGATGGTATTTGAGAAAATTATACCTTAAAATGCCCATGACCAATTGGATTTTTATGTACTAATGGGTACCAAGGTAAATTTCTATGATCACTACTATATCTACATTGAAAAGATCTGATAAATTATGAGAATCATTATGTAATGTACTAATCGAATACCTTGTGGTATGGTAAAATCCAATGATAATAATCTATGTCCCCCATCATTATTACAAATGAAAATCTCCATGGAATTATCAATCCATCATTTTAAACTCTATATAGAGGGTTCTAATATACAAACTTCTTTTACCTATACTATAGTTAAAGCACCTAAAGGAGAATTTATTGTGTTTTTGGTCAGTAATGGGAGAAATAATCCCTATCTTAATATAAAAATATCACATATATTTTCCAATTCACAAGGACCTTATTTTATGTCCAAACATCACACTTTATAAAATGTGGTCACCATCATCAGTACTTAAGATATTATGTTTGGAAATGTAGATAGATAGGAAGAGGTAGTTGATCACCTTCATTATGAGTTGGGATCACACAGTGGGTTGAATTCATGTACTCATTATTACACCACAATCATGAATCATGTTACATATATAGTATGGTATAGAACCACCATCACTATAACATCACCAATATATCTAACTAATATAGTATGGCATCACCATCATTTTACCTCAATATAGTATGACATCACTATCAATAATATGGTATAGTAGAGGTTAAGGTTACCCCATTTCTAAACTCAATCCCCTATAGATATATATGGCTCCCCTTTCTATATATAATTAATCTAATTAATAATCTATCTATGGGGTGAGCATAGAGAATACCCCTCCCCGTCTTTATATATATTCTATCCCCTATCTATTTAAACTAACTCAATCCCCATATAACTCAAAAATATATAGATTAACTTAACCTAACTCCCATATATAGACTATATGTGTTGATAAATATGATACATATAAAAAAATGATAGATAATTGCCAAAAAATGATAGATAGTTTCCAAAAAAAAGATAGATAGTTGGGCATGGCATAATATAGTTCCCATTAAACTCAACTTTATATGGTTGGAGGTGGCTCCCCTCTCTATATAGATTATAGATTAGAGTTATATAGAGCTAGTTGAGGGACCCTCTATATAAGCTAACTCTAATATAGACCATGTCAATTCCCCATATAAAATATTGACTCTATTTATATATTATGGGGGTGAGTGTAGTGAATACACCTCCCCCTCTATATATAGAGTCTATCCCATTAAAATCAAATTTATATGTTTAGGGGTGGCCCTCTATATAAATTAACTCTAATCTATATAATCCCCATATAAATCCATATTGAATCTGAAATATGACACCCCCTCTATCTCTATCTATCATAGTCAATCTAGACTATACCCCCCACCCCATTAGATAATATCTAAACTAAATGTCAATTCCCCATATAGATATAAACTCTAACTCTATATATAAACTATGGGGAATAGAGCTAATTAAACTATATATACTTTTCTTACCCTATATAGATATATAGATATGGAAATGAAAGAGGAGGCCCCCCTATCTCTACCTACTCTAAAGATATTATTTATTAATAATCTAAATTTAAATCCAATTAATAATATAAGATATATAGGGAGGGCCCCTACCCACCTCTCTCTATATATTATATCCCATTAAACTCAACTTTATATAGCTAGGGGTGGCCTCTCCCCAAGCCCTATATATATATATATATATATATATATATATATATATATATATATATATATATATATATATATATATATATATATATATATATATATATATATATTATATATATATGTGTGTGTGTGTGTGTGTGTACACACACACACACACACACACACACAAACACACACAGGGCCTATCTATCTATAGGGTGGCCCTCCCCCTCTATATAAACAAAATAGACAAAAACTAACTATAATATATATTGTGTTAATAAACTCTATCTCTATCTTGTGACCCCCTTTATCTATATGCATCATAGTGAATCTAGATCATGCCCTTGAGTGTAGTGAATACAATCTTTATCTATCATAGTGAATATAGATAGTGACTTCACCCCCAAGATAGATTTTTTTTGGCACTCCCCTTATATATAAATGTAAATAAACTAAATTAACTCTAATATATACCATGCCAACTATATACTAAAATTAGATAGTGTCAATGCCAATGAAACTATATCTCTATTTATATACAGTGCAAATGAAACTCTATCTCTATCTCTATCTCAATATCTTCTAATTAAACTATAGACCCTGTCCCCACCCCATAGATAATATCTAAAATCAATGCCAATACCCCATATATAATAGAATATATACCAAATCTCAATGATCCATATAGAATATAGAATCTATCTCTATATAGTGATGGCCATCCCACTATGGTGCCTCAATTTCCCCTATATATAGGTGTACCCTTATCTATATAGATGTTATTCTCTCTCCCATCAACCTACAATAGAATGTATAGATGTGTTAGTTCAATCTAGTGCTATCACAATATTATGTCATATGGCTTGTATAAAGAAGGTTTTTAGAGTCTCTATGTGATCTATATGTAGTGAGAGTTGTACATACAATTATGGGTGGGGTTCATATATATCATATTGTGTGGTGCCCTACCCCATTTGTTTGATGATCTGTGGATCAATTAGAGTGACCCACTTTAATCAATTAGGTAATATTTTCATTAGATATGGAATGACTTTATTTAATTATCAATTTTGTGTTATTTTTTTGAGGATTCTAATCATCATTATAAGATCTTCATCCAATATTAGTGTAATTCCCTTTCAGGAAGCTATAAGATGGCCACTTATGGGTGGATAATAAATTGTGACAAATTGATGAAACCAACTCTCTAGGAGGATAAGACATTTATGGGCTTCAGAACTATCTATAGTTTCACTTAGACCCCCCATATATATATGAGATAGGGATAAAATCCTCTAGTATAGATTCCATTAGGTGCTAGGAAGATGGAGAGGCTGAGTTATCCCATTTATAATATAAGAGGGTCCACCTAGATAACATATATTAGAGTTAGTTTATCTATATATAGAGATGCCCACCCTATATATTTAATGGCATAGACTCTATAAATAGAGGGGGAGGAAGGGGTAATCACTATGGTCACCCTATTTAAAGTATATATAAACATATATATATATATATATATATATATATATATATATATATATATATATATATATATATATATATATATATATATATATATATATATATATATATATATATATATATATCTATTCCCATCTATATATATATATATATATATATAAGGGGGTCTTTAGATAGATATATAGGCTCCCTAACCCCATCTTATATAGATTCTAGTTTGATAGAGTTTAAGTTATATATAGAAGGACAACTTATATATAGATCCCAAATAGATATATAGGTCTTGATGGGAGGGGCCTATTCCTATCACTATCTCTATCCCTATCCCCATCCTTATCCTTATCTATTAGATGATGATTATAACACTATCCATCCCACATAGATCCCATCTATATTTAAGGGGTCTCACCCCTTCGCCCCTCTAACTATATATGGGATAGATAAGGACTAACCTCTTGGCCCCCTATCATACATGAGATAATTATTAGACTATCCACTTTAGATATATTTTATTGATAGTAGAGGCCATCGATATATATAGATAGGGGGTCCATGCTCTCTTGGCCAAAAAATATCTATATTAGAGGGTCACATGATAGATCAATGGAATTTATGTTCTTGACTAATAGGGAGAGGAGAGCATGACTCATAACTACCTTGAGTAGTAATTTATTCCATGGCATGTTACACACCTTTCTCCATATCCACTGACCTAAAAGAGACACTTATTATATAGTGTTATCACACAATATAAGCACTATGAATCAAATTTATCTTCTAGTTAACTATCCACCTAGTGAAGTGTGAATGTAATAATGAAATGCCATGGTGAATGCACACTCTTAAAATAACATTAGATTATGATATCAATATTTTTCACTAACACATCACAACACAAAATTAATATTGTGGATGTAATTTTTTGTGCCTCCTAATTGTTAATAAGGAAAGAGAAACAAGGTTCAGATTTGAAAGTGACTCAACATGGGAACTGATCACCCAACAACTCTCTAGGAATAATGGGAAAAGGGATATCATAATAATGTAAACCATAGGGGGATGTATTTGTAAAATAAAAATATGAACAATTATATTCTCTAAAAGAAAATGTTAGCTAGAATTCTTAGGACCTTTAATACTAGTATCTAGTGTTTTGTACCCCCCAAATAGATATATAGGCTATCTCCTTATAGATATAGTTTGGTTTTTCATATATAGGGGCTCTCCCTACCCCCCCCCCCCCCCCTTCAACTTTGATTTTTACCTATATATAATTTTTTTTGCCCCATATATCTTCCCATCCCATTGAATCCCATCCCATCCCATTTCATCTATATCTATAGGGACATGGACAAGGATAAGGATAGGGATAGGGATAGGAAGATAGATGTGGGGATGTGGGTAGTTCCCTACATATAGAATTCTCTCCTATCAACCTATGTATATATCATTGGAGTGTTTAATTTTCACTAAAAATGCCCTAAATATAGATAGGAGGTCACCATATAAAAAAAATGCATACCAGATAAAAATAAGGGTTAATTGAGTGCCTAGTCTAAAGTCTATAATACCAATACAATTAGTTTATTTCTTAATAGATTAGGTTGTTTGAGGAGTCTTGAATATATATATAGGGGAAATACCCTATTTTATAAATAGAGAGTGGAATCAACCCTAATATTATATATTAATTATAGGTGGGGCCTATTTATATATGGGATATATTTATAGATCTATCACTCACCTCCCAAGGGGGATTCTATATATACAAATATGACCCAATAGGCCAATAGATATAGCTATTAGCGTTCAACCAAGTATGTCTAGGGATAAGATATAAGATATATATAGGGATAGGGGTGGGTAGGCCCCATATATCTATTTATTCACTATATATGAGGTGGCCCCCAACCCTTTATATATATTATATAGATGAATCTATAGTGGCCCTCGACTCTCTATATAGAGGGGATAATAGTATTCATAATGAGATATATATATCCATCCCCTATATATTATATAGATAGCTCTAGAATATCCCTCAACTATCACTATCTATCTATATAGAGGGGAGAATGGTATTCATCTAACTATGTCTAGGAATAAAATATAAAATATATTTATGGGGGTGGGGGTAGGGTAGAGTAGGGGTGGGGAAGTGTCTTGATCTATTTGTTTAGTGCATAAATTATCTAATGTAAAAGAAATGACCTATCCCCATACCTATATATTTTTTGATCCCATCCTAGTGATATTTAAGTGCTCTCCCCCATATATAAATAGGGTCACTACTCCACTCTATTTAGATAAGGATCTATAAGGATCTAGATAAGGGCTCTTGCCCAAATAGAATAGATAAAGATCCCATATATCTATCTATTTGGGAGTTCCCATATCCCTATCCCTATAATTATCAATATATAATTAAAGGAAAGTAGAGGAGAGGGTTATATGTTGTTCTCATCTCTCACTAGAAAGATCTATAGGGGTTTCCCTATAGAGAGAGTAGTTTGCTATCACTCACACCTTAACTATTATTGGTGTGAGTTATAGTTCAGTTTCCCTATCAATATATGGGGAACTTTGACCCTACATAGATTAGATATCTAAGGGTACCTATCTATGAAAACTCCCACCCCCCCTCTATATATGGGGATCCCCTCTC
>JARHVA010003947.1:1672500-1715000 GCA_037957365.1 Torreya grandis
AATTTTATGGAATCAATTATTATATTATATTCCCATACTTTATTAATAATCACTAAGAAGGTCAAGGACTCACTATGTTTTCTCCATCCAAGCAAGGTTTAGGTTTTCTTTGGTATCTCCATTTATGAGTATGATGAAAGAGGATCAGAAATTTGGGTGACCTCTCAAGTGTATTTTTAACTATTATACACTATCCTCAATCCCAATTTCACATGTGTAACCTTAATGATATAATAAACCTTATTTTGGAGTAATTAGTAGGTTGATAATTCAGGGTATCCAATAGTAATGAAGTGTCCAAAATGTCTCAAAGCTATTTAAAACCTAATTGAGGCTTTAAAAAAATGGATTTTAAATGATTTCATGGACTAAAAACCCCATAGAACAGTGATCACCCATAGTCTCCACATACAATCAAGTAATTTAAACAAATCATGGAAAAGTAACCTTGTTTAAGTATCATTCAGGTGTTGTCATTAATCAATATCTTTTAAGGAAGTTTAACACATTCAAATAATCTATGTAGACTACCTAAAAGGCATTTTGAACACCAACTAGAAAAGGGGTCATAGTTTCTCTTTTATAAGTCAACACAAGATATTGTTAAACCTACAAGTTTGTAATATCTCTAGGCCACCATTGTTACAAAAATTTGGTTGTATAAAACAATATGATCTTTTGAAATACTAAATTTATTTCAATATTAATTCCACCAAGGTAATATAAGCACAGTGAACACTTGTGAATCTTAGGTGTAATCTATTTTTTACTCTAAGGGAATGTTTAGATTGAGTTTAATTATGTAAGTCTATATGTAAATAGTTATATGAACATAAAAATATTTTATCTCTATTGTATTCATAAATAAACAAAGAATTAAGGGTGTTCCTCTTGACAAAACTTGGTTAAAGAAAGCTTTCAGCTCATACAAGCCTATCTTTAGTGAAATGAGAAAAGGAATGAAATTTACATTGAAATTGGGACTCTAATGATCAATTAGGATGTGAGAATTCATGATAGGAGTTTTCATGATGATAAGAGGCCTAGTATTCTATCAAAAAGGAAACTCACCTCTTAAATGAGCACTAAAAATCAATAAACTCAGAGTTGAACATCTACAAACCTAACTATAGATGTTGAACATGTGAGAAAATGAGTCCTATTTTAATGTGAGAAAATTTGATGATAAAACAATATGAATTTTTTTTAGAAGACTAAATTTATGAAGAAACCTCACCTTTAACCTTTCACACATAGTCAAGGATGTCAATTGTTACCTACAAACAAAATCTTCGAGATGTAAAGTGACTGAGTTATAAGTATTCTTGATATAAGGTTTATAAGGTTAGAGGTAACAATGAAGGTTCATAAAAACTATGATGGCATTCAAGGAAATAATGAGTCATCAAATAATAAGAATTTCGCGTCTCTAAGTCCATAAATAATCTCCTAAAGGTCAACTTAAGAAGGTAAGGTAGTTGAGTGGAAGATGGATTAGGAAAGAAACTTAGAGGTCTATAAAATTAGGATGATATCATACAATATTTTATCCATGATCAAAGGGACCTCATGATGCTAACAGAGGAAGATAACTCTCACATAGCCACATGACACATATATGCCACCTATAGGAAGGGTAATGAGGAATGAAAGTGTGTAAAGAGATATGCATGGATGAGAAATAAAGAGGTGAGAATAGATATATATAATTATTTTATAAATATCATTGTCATTAATTAAATTACTTTAATCTTCTGAGGCATGAGTATCTAACTAGACTAGTTGGTCCTAGTATACCTAATTGGGAATGTGCATGCCAATCATGAGAAAATAGGGCTAAGACTTTAGGTTGGAAAAAAATTATAGTATAAGTGAAGGTATGAGAAGAGACATAATCATTTAAAATTAAAATTCCATAATGACTATTGGTGGTTTATTTAATTTTAGAAAAGGAAGATCCTAATTACATAATTATACTTATTAGGCCTAAATAGGCATGTACAAGCCTAGACATGGAATTTGATGATAATCAAAAGTTTGGAGAGTGGTTTGGATATTGTAATATTTAAGAGTGTGATTAACAACATTACAGAAAGGACCATAAATTTTTGGAACTCAATTAAATAGAATAAAGCTCAATTTGTAAACATCTAGGGTCAAACATGCCTAATAACTCATGAAAACTAAGCATGAGCTAATAGGGTTACATAAGACCTATGGAGGAGAGATGGAAAAGATGAACATGGAAATAGATGAAGTGGGTTTGAATATACCCATTAGAGGTGTTTCAATTCAAAACCAAACATGATTTTCTATTTTGAACCATTTGACTCTCTATTGACCTCATAGTTATAGGGTTTTGAGATTGAGAGGCACTTTCTTCACATTTTATCACTAGGAAGTAGATGCATTGGGTCCTCAACTCCTACTTTAAATTGAAATAGGTTTTATAGTTTATTTTATTGGCATTAATTTTTTATTTCAAGCCCTTATGGCTATGAATAATGATTAAGAGTCTAAACCTATCTAAAACCCTAATAGAATCCCAATGGGAAATATATTGAGAAATTTTCACTCATATGATTTGAATTTTATTGAGAGATAACTATAACATCTTTTTCAATCCAATGAGGTCCTATTCCTACCATTTTTTTGTACATACAACTATATAGATAAACTAGAACCCAATATTTTATAGGGTTAATGATTTATTTAAGGAACAAAGCTTGATGAATAGTTGAATATCATTCAAGAGAGTAGTGTGAAGTGTATTTCAACAAATTATATCATAAAAAACTCTCATTTACTCTTGAAAATTCTCCTACATGCCTACACTATATATCCAATCTATAAGTGATAGTTAGAGGTAACCTAGTCACCGAAATGAGCAAGAATTATAGATGGAAAATATTTTAAATGAATATTTCATGGTGTTATATTATTAATTATAATTGAAAAATTATCATTTACCTATTATTAAGGTTCTATGCAAGTCTCATGGCCATCCAAATAGCTAGCATAGAGTGACTAGGCCTAGTTGCCTAATAGTCATATTTTGGTCAGCTAAGGGAGATGTTTGTTAGCATGGAGGATTGTAAATGAGTAAATGTAAGGTCATGTAAATACTTATAAGTTCCTCATATAGTTTATTAGTCACATTTCATATCCATTATGGAGGATGGGGTAAGTTTTTTAAGTCTTATTGACATGAAAAAAGGGAAGGTAGGTTATGTAATGCTCTATGAAGACCAAGATGGACCAAATTTCTTCTTTATAACTATCAAAAGGAGAGTTATTTGATTAATTTTTAATGATAATAATTTTTATGTGGTCAGCCAAGATAAAATTAACCTCCACTAGACCATTTCATAAGCCATACACTCATTGAAGGACAACAACTAGCCAAAGCAATGCATGGAGAGATCATGGAGTTATTAATAATGTTTATAACTACTAAGTGAATGAGTATTATCATGGAATATTATACAAACTTAAACACCATAATATTCCTCCCTTTCCCTCTATTTTTATATAAATTGAGGCATAAAGGCCATTATATGCATCCCTCAGTTGATTATGAAGAAAATCTACCCAAGTTGTACTTTGTAAACCTTTGAATGAAAATAATGACTGGTTCAGATTTTATTTATAGATTAGTTTGTTATATAATTGTTAATTTTTAGATGTGGTGAAGTCTTATTCCCCTTTACATGTCTTTATTCTCAATTAGTTGATAGAACATTATCCTAAATAGGTCATTTGATATGTGAATGTGTTAGTGAGTGTGATTGAGTTGCAATTTGATTGGAAGTGTCTTAAAGTATACCTATCATTAATCACCTTCAATTTTTATCCATCTAACATAAACTTAATTTTAATTAATAATGCTTAGTATTCTCTTAGAAAACATATTTTAGGCACTAGTCCTTATCTAGTTCACAAGTGTTTAAAGGGTCAAATATAATGGATACTACATGTTGGTGTATCACCTCCCTTAATTTATGTTTTGTTTTATTCATATTTTTATCCATTTACATCATAAATTCAATATTTTTTATAAACTGAGATAATATATGATGCATCAAGGGAGCTATCCCTGAAACTAGAGGTTCACCTCATCAACTAGATCGCCCACACATAGAGGTGATCCTATTGTATCAGCTGGATGAGGTAGGTTTGAAACACCTTTGCCTCAAGGGTTTAATATAGATTGATAAAAATTTATATCATGATTTATGGGACTAGGATTTAATAAAATTAGATAAAATACCTATATAATTTAGTGATCTCAAGGATCTTGAAACACTTTAGTGTTATATTAGCATTCAAGATCTCATGCCAAAAGTCATCATAAGGACTTCATCAAAGGGTAAGAACATTTTTTACTACTAGTTCACTTTATTATTAATCTATCTCATGATGTGTAATTGATGGATATGAATCAAAATTTTATTCTATACCTCCTTATCAATAACATAATGACCTATACCAACCTCACCATGAACCTTACTAATCTTATATTAACCCTTATTAGTATCATGATGGATCACATCAATCTTATGATCCTCATTATAGATAATGGTATCACCCTTACCCTCTTTTTGAGCCCTATAATCCTACTTGGTATCCTTTTTTAATATAAGTACTACCCCTCTTTCCCTCCCTAACCACCCTTTCAAGCTACACCTAGTTTCTCTAATGAGTTAAAGGAGTTAAAAATCGTGAGTCAAATCACTGCGAGTGAGATATTGAAATTTAAGGATAAAAAATCTCAATAAAACCATTCATATGATCTTCCACCTCCTAGTTCTCCATTTAAATATCCTTGGACCACTACTCCCATGCCAAATACAAATTAAGAAGAGAGGAAGGTCACAAAAGTCATGACAAAGAGATTCCCAAGATTTCAAATCCCGTCATCTCTTCCTCAAGCTCAATTTATCCATGGATGTCTAGGTATGAAAAGAGAGAAATAAGTTGTGAGTAAAAATCCTAAGAAGTTACCAAGATTTTAGAATGAATTTTCACCCCCTAGACTCACTCAAGAATATCCTATAAACAATTATGCTCCAACTCCTCTAGTTAGACATTTTTGTCCTCCCATCATATTCTTATTTTAAGTAAGACCTGTGGTTTAAAGAGTGATTGAGGAAAATATAAATTAAGATTAACATTTACTTTAAGATGTAAATGATAAAATTTTAGATGTAATTGTAGATGATGAAGGTGATTCAAATTATTTTTAGGAAGATATTTTCATTGGGACACCACTTAGTGAGGATAAACATAAGTTAGCTTTCAATGATGGAAGTGAAGATGAGGATTAAAGAGCTCAAGGTAAATATTATTTAACCTCTTTCCCTCCCACTATCCCCTTTTTTTAAGGTAATATAGTTTTTTTTAAGGAAAAAATGGAGCACTTAGATGTGAGAGGAAACTCAATAAAGAGCATTCATAAGGTGGTAGTCATTAATGAACTTGATTATGTTGTAGATGAAAGTGGGTTCCAAGAGCATATTTAAAAGGATAATTCAATCACATATAATTATGAGATCACTATTTATACTCCTATTCACCCCAAGAGATCAAAATTTGATCCTAAAGGTAAGTTTGATGATGTAGAGTAGTCATAATGGCATGACCTTGAGGTGGATGAAACATAAATAACTTTTCCTCTAGGAGACAATCATGAGAATAACCCCCATAAAGAAATCATTGAAAATAAAATCACTTAAAGTTATTTTAAGGATCAAGTTGAATCAAAATGTGAGCTTTATTATTACCATTTTATATAGTTAGAGACACTTGATCACAATGTTGCTTCATAAGGAAATGGTAAGAGTGATAGTAAGGTTCATGTTTTTTTATTGATCATGAACAGAGCACCTTTTGGGAAGAATTTGAATATTTTTGTTCAATTTTAGATGATAAATCTCCACCTAATAAATATAATGATAAAATTTACAACTTAACAATGATCATGGTGAAGAGATTAAGAATAGTCTTAAGGATAACACTATGGCAGTTAGCCATGTTGAGTCTCAAGAATAGATCCATGTTCCTAATAACATTAGGTAGTCCTATTTTGACATGATCAAGTGAATTTAAGATATTGTTATAAATTTCCTCAAAAATAAAAATATGAAGTTTTTGAGGAAGAATTCAAGGTTCCTAGTGAGCCAATAGCTTTTGAATATCATCTTCGAGAGGTTTAGTTTTAAGGTCCACAAAGATATGATGAATATGGTACCTTCAAAAATCAAAAAAAGATTATTTTTGAGAAACTAATTTAAATAAAGGTTTAGGTTTCTACCCTTATTAAAAAATATGTAACCATATTATAAAAATCCCACTTTCCAATGGTATATACTAGTTTGATGTGAAAAATGAAAATCAATAAGAATATATCTTTATAGGAGATTGGTTTATAGCTATCACCTCAATTGAGAGAATGATGAGAGGAACAAAATATAAGTAAAGGATGAATAAAATGATATAAAATTCCAAGAGGATACTCACCTCATTCCATTATTTATCCCATGGAGTGAAGGCTCTAAGAAACTTCCCAAGAGGGAGAAAAATGTTTAGGTCAGTTATAGATAGTCAATTGTTTTCTTGATTGCCTGATTTCCAATAAGTATCTATCAACACATGTATACTTACTTATTGATTGTGTGTGTGATATATTTGTATATGTACTAAGGATATTCTATTCCTTAAAAGTTTTCAAGGTGATAGGTTATTTTTTCAATCTTAGGTAGAGTAGTCATCTAAATTTATGTTGTCATGTATGAGTCTTGTGCCCAAAATAATGATATAGTTAGTTCTCTTGACTAGCGGGATGGTCAACACCTATGAGTCACTAAGAATATTCATAATTTGTCCTCATAAACTAAATTTATACCCATGTATTTTAAAAATTTATACTAAGTCCCTCCTATCTTGTGTATGGTTACCTTAGATCTTGTCATAGTCCTAAATTATATTTACAAGCCTTGGTTAGCATTGTTTAAGTTTATTTTGATAAAATTAAGGTAAATGTTATTCTTGGCCTTATAGTTATATAATAATTACTAGAATATTCAAGTTGGTCCAAATGTGTTAAGTGGTATACAAGGTCATGTTGAGACATGTCATGTAGTGTCAAAGTCATAACACACCTCCTATAGTCCATACAACTCCTAGAAAGGTGGAAAATCAAATTTATAATGTTGCATTACACTCTCAAGGTGTTTTATTAATATATTTGATAAATTTTAAGAGGATTTTTGAAAAAAAAAAATGATAAGTGTATAGAAGAAGGAATAGATTGAAAAATCACTACATGTTCGTACAAGCATTTACAAACTTTAGGGAATCTTGACATATCATATCCATCAAATTTCAAGTCAAAAGGATAGTTTTCATTGCAGAAAGAAAGGGTTTTTAGGTAGTCTATATAGGTTTATTAGATAAAAATCATGTTTAGGCATGTGCATGGATTTATTTATGCCTCCCAGGTCTATATCCAATTTTTTGAGGGAGTTTCAAGTCAATGAGTAAAAAATTGATCCCTTTCCTCCATCAAACTCTTTGGAAACTCAAAAGAGTCAGTCAGGCTTCTATTTGGTATAGATAAAGGAGAGAAAATGAGGACCTAAAATTTTGGTCAAAGTAAGGAACCATATTTATCTTCTATTTTTTTCATTTATTATATTGATTTCCCCTCCTTTTTGAATAATCACTAATAATGTGAAGGAATCACCATGTTTTCCCCATCTGGGCAAGGTACATGTTTGCTTTGGTTTCTCCATTTTCTAAGAATGATGAAAGAGGAATGAAAAATTGGGTGAATTATTAAGGGTTTGTGAAACTCTTATTTACCATCCTCAATCCCCATTTCACATGTGTGACCTTAATGAGATAAGAAACCTTCTTTTAGAGCAATATGTAGGTTCATAACAATGAGGTTTTTGATACTTCAGTGTCTCCAATAGTAGTGAAGTGTTGGTTAGTTATAAAAAATCTTCTAAACCTCATTGAGGATCTATAAAAATGGATTTTCAATGATTTCATGGACCAAAAACCCCATAAAATGGTGATCACCCACAATTTCCACGTGCAGTCAAGTCATTTGAACAAATCATGTAAAACTAACCCTATTCAATTCTCATTATAGTGTCTTCATTTATTAAGATATTTTAAGGAAGTGTAACACATTCAAATAAGCTATGAAGACTATATAAAAGAGGTTTTAAATAATAACTAGGAAAGGGGTCATAATATCTCTTCTCTAGGTCAATACAAGAGACTGGTAAACTTACATGTATACAATATATCTAGGCCACAACTAGTACCAAAATTTGGTTGTAGATAATAATATTATATTTTTTAATCCTAAATTTAGTTAAATATTTATTACAACAAGGTCATCTAAGTGCATTTGGCACTTGTGAATCTTAACTGTAATCTATTTTATGCTCTAAGGGACTATGTAGACTAAGTTGAACTATGTAGTTTTAGATATAATGTATATTTATTGTGAGGGGACCCAAAATTATAGTTAGATGGAGATCATAATGTTTTATCTCTATTGGATTCATCAATAAACTGATCATAAAGGGTGTTCATCTTGATAAAACTTGGTTAAAGAAAGCTTTGAGCTCTCATATAGGTTTATCATTAGTGAAATGAGAATAGGGTTACACTTTACATTGAAATAGGGACTATGATGATCAAGGAGGATGTGATAAGTCATTAAATGAGTTTTAATGATGATGAAAAACATTATATGCTAGCAATAAAGGAAACTTGCCTCTTAAATGAGAACTCATAGTCAAGAAACTCAGAGTTAAACATCTACAAACCTAATTATAGATGGAGAACATTCAATCAAAGAAGTCTTGTTTTATGTTGAGAAAAGGTCATGATAAAATAATTTAAAAGGGATATTTAAGACTCATTTTTATAAGAAACCTTAGCTTTCACCTTTCACACATTGTCAAGGATTCCAATTATTACCTATAGGTAAAGTCTTTGGGAAGTAAAGTGACAGAGTTTTGAGTACACTTGATAGAATGTTTAAAATGTTAGAGTTAAAAATGAAGTGTAATCAAAATTATGATGGAATTCAAGGAAATAATGAATCATCAAATAATAATAATATCTCTTCTCAAATGGACTCACACAGTCAAGACCACAATTTACCTCCTACAAGTCATCTTAAGAAGGTAAGGCAGTTGAGTGGAAGATGGTTTGGGAAATAAACTTAGAGGTATATATAAGAAGAATTATATTATGTAATGTTTTCTCTAGGATCAAAGGGACCTCAAGATTGTAACAGAGTAAGAGGCATATCACATAACTAGAAAACATAGAACTGTTACTTACAAACAGGAATATGAGGAATGAAAGTGTGTAAATAGCTATGCATGGATGAGAAAAAAGATGTGAGAATATACATATATAATTATTTTCCAAGGATAATGGTCATTAATTTAATTACATTGGTCCTTTGAGGCATGAGGATCCTACTAGACTAGTTGGTCCTTATAGACCTAATTGGGCATGTGTATGCCAATCATGAGAAAATAAGGTTATGACTATAGGTTGTAAAATATTGGAGTTGAATTAAAGGCATGAGAATATACCTAGTCATTTAAAATCAAAATTCCATAATGTCTATTGGTGGTTGTAGTGCCTTGAGACAAGGAAGAGCTTAATGGCCTAATTAGACCTATTAGGCCTAAAAAGGCATATACAAGCCTAGAGATAGAATTTAATGACAATTGGACATTAAGAGAGTGTTTTAAATAATAAAATAGTTATGATTATGAGTAAAAACATCATAGAAAGGATCATGAAGTTTTTGTACTCATGAAGGTAGAAAAAATCTCAATTTTTAGACCTATAGGGTCAAACTAGGCTAGTAGCTCATGAACCCTAAAAGGTATATGGAGGAGAGATGGAAAAACGGAACATGGGAATATGTTAGGTGGGTTATCAAAACCATATAGGAGGTGTTTAATGTCAAAACTAAATATATTTTACTCTTTTGTACGCTTTTCCTCTCCATCGACCTCACAATTATAAGGTTTTGAGCTTGATAGGCACATTCTTCATATTAGAACACCAAGGAGAAAATGCATGGGGTCCTTAGATGCTAGGGGAAGTTTAAAGAGGTTGTATAATTGATTTTATTATAATTAGTTTTATATTTCAAGATCTTAGGGTTATGAAAAATCATTGAGTCTAAACCTCACTAAAACCCTTATAAAATCTTGAAGGGAAATATCTTGAGAAATTTACACTAAAAATCATTGAATTCTATTGAGAGAAACTTGTAATACCTTGTTTAATCTAATAAGGCCCTAGTATTGGCATTAGTTTATATGGATATTTGTATGGATACACAAAAAACCTATCTTTTGTAAGGTTTAATGATGATTTCAAGGTACAAATATTGATGAATAGTTAAATGTAATTCAATATGGTAGTTTGAAGTGTCTTCCAACCTCTAAAATAATAAAATACTCTCAATTAATCCTATAAATGTTACTACAAGCATGCACTAAAGAACCAGTCTATAAGTGTTAGTGAGAGGTGACATAGTCACATAAATGAGCAAGAGTTATAGGTATGAAATATTTTAAAGGCTTATGTCATGGTGTGAGGTGATTTTTTAAACCTAAAACATGTTAATTTACCTAATATTAATATTCTATGCAATTTTCATGGCCATCCAAGTAGTTAGCACTGAGTGACTAGGGCTAGTTGCCTAATAGGCCTATTTGGTCAACTAAGGGAGATGTCTATTGGTGTGGATGAATACTAAGAGAGTAAATTTAGGGTAAAAAATAATACTAAATAAATCATGGAGGCAATTATTCACATTTTATATCCATTATGGAGGATGGTGAATTTTTTTAAGCCTTATTGACATGCAAAAGGGGAAGGTAGGCTACTTAATACTTCATAGAGGACAAGATGAACCACATTTTTACTTTATAAATATAAAAAGGAGAGGTATTTGAAAAAATTATATTGATCCTAATTTTTATGGCCTCAAAAAATACTAAATTAACCTCTAATAGACTATTTCTTACACCATACTCTCATTAAAGGACATCAACTAGCCAAAGCAATGCATGGAGAGATCATGGAGTTGTTATTGATGTTTTTAACTAATGACTAAGTGAATGAGGATAATTAAGGCCTATTATCCACACTTTCACTCTAGATTATACCTCCCTTTACATATATTATTCTTTAAATTGAGCCAAAAGGCTATTGTATGCATCCTTTAGATGGGTATGAAGAAACTTTTCCCAAATATATCTTGTAGGCCTTTGAATGCATATAATGACTAGTTTAAATTATCTTGATATCCTAGTGTGTTCTATATAATTATCCTAAACATTTCCTATGATGTGTGAAAGTGCTAGTGACTATGATTGAAGTACAATCTGATTGGTAGCGTCTTGAGCAAACCACTCATTCATCACCTTCAATTTGCATCCATATACCATAACTTTCACATGAATTAATAATGCTTAGGAGTATATTGGAGAACACATTTTAGTCATTATTCCTTATTTTTTCACAAGTGTTTGAAGGGTTAAATAGTGTGTATATTACATATTGGTACATCACCTCCCTTAATGTAAGTTTTTTAATGCATATCTTTCTCCCTTTTCATCATCAAGTTAGTAGGTTTTAGGAATTTATCCAATATATGATCCATCAAGGGACATATCCAAAAAACTAGAGGTTCACCTCATCAAATATTCCATCCACACTTGGAGGTGATCCCATGTATCAGCTGGATGAGGCATTTTTGAAACACCTCTACCTCAAGGGTGCAATCTAGAATTATAAAAAGACACTAAGACATAAATTATTTATGTTATCATCACTAATTAGATTTATAGGGTGATTGAAATAATAATAAGGGAGAAAATCATTGAAATTAAATAGATTAAGATGCCAGGTAGGGATTTGTATCTAATTCCATGATAGATTCCTTGATTTAACATTTGTGTTCCTTGTAGTTTTGCATTTCTGGTTCTATATTGATTATAGTGATAGTAGTTTTATGCCAAGAGCTTAGTGGAAATAGTCCACCAAGTTTATATTATAAATATATATATAATTCAATTTTATATATAGATTTTAGGGAAGGATATTCCTCTAATTGGTGAGATGAGTAAATGGTTGGGTTGGAGGTTGGTTGAGTCACTTAACTAAATTCAACCCATGATCATATATAGAGATAGGGCCAACTCCCCACCTTGTTATATCTATCTCCTCCCAATATATATATATATATATATATATATATATATATATATATATATATATATATATATTCCCAAACCTTATATATCTATCTGAGGCCTATCTATCTATTGGGTGTCCCCCTTCTCTATATAGATTAAATCTAGAGAGAGTTAGTTGAGGGGCCTCTTATATAAACTAAACATTATATGGGAGTTTAAATTTTAGAGTTTAGAATTAGTTATAGTTTAGTTTAGTTTATGTAGAGTGGGAATCCCTCTCTATATATATCTAATATAGATAGATATATAGGGCTTGAGATTAAAAAAAAAAATCTATCTTGGGGGGAATCCACAAAACTAGATATTTGGGGTGGGGATCCAATATATATAGTGGGAGGGGGGTGGTGACCCACCTATCTATTTATCACTAGATTATTTTCATAAATAGAAAGAATTGAAACCTTTCCCTCTCTATAGTAGAGTAGGATATTGGCCTCCCTCTCAACACATATAAACTATATCCTATATAGAGATAGAGCCCCTCTTCCTTATCTATATATAGTCAAGGGGGGCCATCAACCATTTATGCCTCATTAGGTGAGTGCAATATAGAGTTTAATTTTCACCCCATCCCCATAGAGTATAATTTTCACAATCACCCCCATATAATAGATAGGCCTCCTTAACCCCCAAAACTTGTCTATATATTGAGATAGAGAGTATATGGTCCCCTACACCCTAGACTAGAATAGAATCAGGCTAGGTTCCTTGTATATAGAACTAGAACACTCTCCTTTTGCCTTATCCCTATCCCAAAAAAGATTTTTTTTGTCCTATCCCTATCCTTATCCCTATATATTATAGGGGGAGTGGGAGGCCAAATCTATATTAGTGGATATAGATATATAGAGCTAGTTTGGAACCCTACATAGATATATATGATGACGAAGGATAGGGAGACTATAGCTTTATATAGTTAGGTCAGCACCTTATATATAGATATGTAAATTAGAGAGGGCTTATCCATATCCATGCCATCAAATAGATAGATTTTTCATAGCTCTCTCCCCATATCTAGAGGGTGGGCCTATATTATATATATATGGGGGGGTGTTGAGTGATGCTTAAATATTCATTGGGAGAGTGCATAAATAGTAATTCCCTTAGTTCCCTTCATAGGGAGAATAGTTAAATGAAATAACCTTGGAATCCTCCCTCAAATATAAGTTATAGCTAGTTAGATCAGGGTTAAGGGAAGGGTGGGCCATTAGGGCTTATATCCCACCACTATATATGGAATGGCCTCCCCCGGTTATAAGTTATATATGGGGTAGAGGTATGCTTATGGGCATGTTAGTTGAGTGCCAATTAAACTCTCTCTCTCTCTCTCTCTCGATATATATATATATATATATATATATATAGATCTAATCCCCACCTTGAGACCATATATATTTAGTACACTAATATATATATATATATATATATATATATATATATATATATAATATATATATATATATATATATATATATATATATATATATATATATATATATATATATATATATATATATATATATATATATATATTAGTGTACTAAATATATATGGTCTCAAGGTGGGGATTAGATCTATATATATAGGGGAGTGCCATCGGTTCATCTAGTAATCATATATTGATTATATATGTAACATGACTTTCAAATTAGTTAAGAGATATCTCTTATATCTATTTTAGTTGAGGGTTGAGGGAGATATATATAGATTGGGGTTGAGGGGTTTATATAGGCATATGCCATATACTATATATAAGTATAGGGGCTATAAGCTTAGATATTGGCCTATCTTTATTCATTCATATCTACTTTACTTATGTGGCAGCAGTTTGAACTTCTAGATCTATCTCACCAACATTTGGTGCACATGGATCATATGGATATAGATGAGGAATTCCCATAGAGAGATCCCCCCTATTATCTATACTTACCTACCTCCATATACCCTATATGGATGTGGTAAATTTTTATCTATATATATATATATATATATATATATATAGGTATAATTAAAAATGATTGATCAATATTGGCGTTGGGACTACCTATATATCTATATACAGGGGCACATCACTACCAATACCCCCACAATCAACATAATAAGTGGGTAGTCATTTATATATCTAAATACCCTAAATATTCACTTGCCCATATATAAATTCTATCTTCAGGGCTCTATATAGATATGGGTACATCTTATATAGATATATCCAAGATTAGATTTGGATATATAGATGGCCCAATATAGACTAGACTAGATGATTGACTAGCCTATAGAGTCAACAAGATAATTGTCCCAATATATAATTTTATATAAGATAGATAAGAACCCTTATATAATATATATATTGTTGGTTGAATATTTTGTCGATCAGCGTACTAATAAACAAAATAGGTCTGATCAGCCAAAGTAAGAAGATTAGTCATCCAAATATGTAGTTTTACCACATCAGAAGGGGACTGATCTCTCCTCTCATCAAGGGGAGGTTCCCTATAGATATGCTATATATATATATATATATATATATATATATATATATGGAAAATAATACTCAAGGGTAGGACAAATCATCCATCTCTTTTTTTTCAAAGATGATGTATGCGGATCAAAGGAGAAATAGCAAGGGAAATGATAGATAGCACTCCTCTTCTTTCAGAAGTACTATTCAACTAACCACAAGAGTACTCCTAGTAGTAACAAAAAAAATGTAGCAAAGGATGTAATAACTAGAAAATTGAGATGCAGCACAAAGTCTCCACCTAAATTGCTCAAGAGTAAGATACAAAGGACAATGAGGGCATAAAGTCATCTTAAGGACCTTTACACATAATGAAAATAAAACACACTAAAGGAAATTATGGGGGCACAAAGTCTCTCCACACTGGACTCTTCAGGATACCTTCTTGACTACTGTCACTAATTCTACTTGTTGAATTAAAGGAACAAAAGATATATTAAGGAAAAAGACATAAGAATAGTTTCCCCAACAACAAAGATATTACAGCACAATGTCTATAAAACCACTTGATTTATTATTCCAATAAATAAATATGATAAAAAAACTGAGCTCAAAGTCTCAGAAGTGTCTTTCAATTTGGGTAGAGTTTCATTCTAATTGTCAAAAAAGAGATCCATTTAAAATAAAAGAGAGTCCCTTATATAGCCATTTCAAGAAAGATTAGGGAATAGTAACACATCATGTTACATTGGAATTTGTTAAGAAGATAGGCTAGAACTTAGGGGCATTTTACCCATTTGATTTTATCAATGTAGGGAAACAAGTCACAATTATTGAAAGTTTTCAACTTTCAATGTCCACCTAGCGATCTGATCTTACCTTCATCATTCCTCCTTTTCTGGTTAATTGAATTAGGTCCTAGATTCAATTTGCTATTTTGTTCCTCCCTCACTTTTTGTTGGTCTTGGTCTTGAAATCTATGAATGCATTTTGGTTTGTAGGTTGAAAGGATCAATGGTTATTTTGTTGTCTTGAATTTGACATTCGTTCGCTCGTCACTATGTTTTCAATGGTTGGTTCGCTATGTTGACTTTGACGTCTTCAGGGGTGTCACCCCTTGGTCCTCTTTTAGCTCTCTATTTGGCACTTTTCAAAATTGAACTTTCCCTTTTGGGCCTTAAGAAATGATCCCTAAATGGCCTTCAGGCTTCTTGTTTTACATCCTTCCTGAAGGGAAGGTGACCCTTCAGCTTCCAGAAGTGCCCATAAGTTGGCAGTTGAGAGTCCTCTACAAGGGCACCTACCCTTCGGGGTCCTTTGGTGGCCCTTCACAAATTCTCATGGATAATTCCTATAGGTATTTCCCCAGGCTTTTCCCTAGATAAATCCTCATGGACAAATTGTCCATAGAAATTTCTTGTGAACAAAAAGTCCATAGAATTTCCCATGGATAAAAAGTCTGTGGAATTTCTATTTGATTTGATTATTTCCATTTGATTCAGGTTTTTTTCACCGAAGACCACTTAGAATTCTTTCAAAAATTTTGTCTAAAGGAATTCCTTCATACAAAAAGTCTGAAGGAATTGTGCCTTAGACTTTTTTGAATTCTGAAAGAATTACCTTTGCAAATGACCCTTTCGAAGGGTACTTTCATTGATCAAGTGTCCTCCACAAGGGCACTTGTCCTTTGGGGGGCCCTTTGAACTTTTGCATTTTGAACTGCTCCTTTGAATTTTGGTGATGAACCAACTGTTAATCCATTCTATTGAACCAAGGCTTTGAACCACTTGTTGAACCTAGGCTTTGAACCAAAATGGTTCAAACTGATGAACCCTTTGTTTGAACCAATCGTTAAACCATTTCATTGAACCAATTAGTTGAACCAAGCTTTGAACCAAAATGGTTCAAGCTGATGGTTCAAGCCAATGGTTCAATTGTATGAACCAAGCTGATGAAATGCTCCATTAAACTAAGACATTGAACCTTTTCATTGAGCCAATTCATTGAACCAACCATTGAACCAAGTTTTGGTTCAAGAGTTTAAACAAAGCCTTGAACCAACTGATGAACCATTTTATTGAACCAAAGGATGAATGAAAGCATTGAAACAAAGCAAATGAACCAAATAACTGAAACAAAGTGTTGAACCACTTGATTGAATCCACCTTTGAACCATTTGATGTTGAACCAAAGGATGAAACAAACATTGAACCTGCTGTTGATGCTTGTTGATGGAGAATTTTGTTTAAACCAAGGCACTGAACTAATCCTAAAAAATGACCAAGTGTTAGAAACTAATTATTTTGGTTGAACCTGCCTGTAGAAGCCTTTGAACCTATAGAAATGAACCTACCTGCATAGTCCGTAGAAACCAAGTCCGTAGTTTTCTCTAACCTTGAAATAGTTTGTAGATTTCAACCTGTAAAGCTCATTAAACTTGACCTATAGAGTCTATAGATTTAAGCCTACAGAGTTCATAGATTTAAACCTACAGAATCCATAGATTTAACCCTGTAGAAATCAACCTGTAAAGCCCATTGAACTTGGCCTGTAGAGTCCATAGATTTTTGAGAAGCTTGGAAAATGAGGAATTTGAATGCCTAGGATAAGTTTTGAAAAGGGAAGAGACAATTTTAGTCTATAAGACTAAAATAGTTCAAATGTTGTCCCAAAAATGAGTGATATTTTTGAGGGACAATAGCTTGCTCCAGTTGGGGAACTTCTGTCAATTGCAAAAAGAATTAAAAGGAGTAGAATCCAGAATCTCCAGTGTCTTCATGTGTACCATTGGGTTACAGAGTCATGCTACCTAGAAATTAAAGGCATCAAAAAAGAAAACAAACAAAACAAAATAGAATTAAAAACTATACAAATATACATATATACAGATGGAATGATCTGATACTTCAAGAGTTAAAGTATTTTAGATGCTGCTTCTTGGGAGATAATGAAAATAGTGCTCTATCTTGGCAAACCAACAAGAAACCATTTTACCCCCAGAAATGGTGATGAGCGAATGGAGCTCTCCACCAGGAAACTAAAATTTTGCATCTTCCTATTGACTCTTTCTTCTTCTTACCCCATGGTAGGATGTGGTCTTCAATTTGAAAGCCATAACTCCTTGCTTTCTTGGCAAAGGATTCCTTTGCTTGATTTTAACTTGCAGCAGCATGGTCCATTACCATAATTGGTTGTTCTTCTAGTTCAATCTAGCATATGATTAGATTGTCCATATCAAACTCCTGAGAAACTATCAGCTTAGCATCTCCTTTGATGTGAAGGAGTTTGATTTCTTCATCTTGAGCACTCTTCAATCTTAGAAACAAAGATTCACAACCAACTATCTTGTTGGTGTTGTTGACTTGTAATTTGCATGAAGATATAATATCTCCTTGAGAAGATATCAACACAGTCCCAACTCCATCATTCATGGAAGAATTGTTGTGATCATCAAAAGCTGATCTCCTATCAGATTTTTCTTTGTTAGAGATGGAAGATCCTTACTTGTTTATACTATGATCTACCAATTCTCCTAAAGTTTTGTTTAGATCAATTCCTGGATTGTCAGCTACATGAATTTCATGAACATCCTCCATGGTAAATAAATAATTACCCCTGCCTGAAGACTCAAACAAAATTTGTACTCCAGGGGCTGATGTTTGGGTGACCACATATTTTTCTTCCTTTTTAGGGAGCAATATCTTCATCATACCTTAGATAGGGATCCTTGCTTCAAATAGGTCCATGCTTAGTTCTCCTCCCACATCCTTGTAGAAATTTTGTCCAAGAAAAATACCATAGGCTACTGGAATGACAGCCACCAAGACAGTCATCTTGATTCTCTTGTCTAGAAAGGCTGCCAATGCAAATTGGGCATCTTTAATTTGCCCCAGCAATGGTACTTTTTTGTTCTCTATGGAGAAACATCTTCCAAATGTCTTAGTCAATGTGAGACCCAGAGACTCAGCTAATTTAGTAGGCATGACATTGTTAGATGCCCCAAAATCAATGATGCAATTGTTGAGCTGATAACCATTTATTAACAGGGAAATATAGAAAGGTTCTATTTTCCCAAGAGCAGCTGGAGGAGTAAAGACAAGATTATTTGGAATGGGCATGTTATTTAGGGAATTAGGAATTATCTTTTTAGCTTTTTTCCCTACAGGGATGGTTTGGTTCTTAATATATTAGACTAATTTATCCAATTGATCAAGATTGGACTTCAAATATTCAAATTTAGACATTTGAATTTTGGTTTTCTTGACATGATCAATTATGTCAAATGGCTGAATTAGACTAGGAATAGAAGAAATCATTTCAACCTTTTGGGTTTTATGAGGGATGGGAGGAGGGTTGACTTGTGAAATGAGAATAGAAGGTGAAGGTGAAACTGATGTACTTACATTTTGGGTGATCACCAGATCCTTTGACTGAAAAGGAAGAGGGGTTCCACGCTTAGCAATCATAACTGCTAGTTGAGGTTGCTCCTCTGTCTTCCCTTTATCATCTTGGTAGACTAATTGGTTTTTGGACCTGGTAAACACTGCATATGATCCATCAATAGCTTTTCCTTTGTTTCTAGGTTCATCCTGATAATTTATGAAACCAATATGGGAGTCACCAGTTGATTCTTCTTGATCCTCCATCAAGAGATCAACGTAATTTTCTTGCTCAAACTCAGGTTGGAAAGAAAAAACATGTTCTATTTCTAAATATCCAACTATTGAGTTGGTTGGAGGAGCTTCAAGGGCAAGTTTCTGTTATGGGCGAAGAAGGTGATTCTATTGCCCTTGATTTTTGGCAGCATTGCCCTGATATGACTGATTTGGGAATGTCTTTCTTGGCATATCTCTGTATGAAGGAGCAAAAGACATTCCTTGCACCATTTGCTTTTTTAAGGCTAGCACTTCATTTTCTAGCTTTTGCACCATTGGATCAGTGGTGCTTGTAGATGCATATTTAGAAGATGATGAAGATCCATTTCTATTTGGATCTCTTCTTATCTTCCTTGGTAAGATGAGATCATCTTCTACCTCAGTGGCCAAAATTTGAGCTGCAACAAGATCTATTTGACTAGCACGTCTCAAAATAAAATTGACTTTAGGCAACTAAGAATTAATGAAAAAGCATTTGAGGTTCTCAGCTATATGTTGAGATATTACAGGAATTATGTTCCTCAATTTTTCAAATTTGGCTATGAAGTCTCTCATTGGTTCATAAGGCTCTTTCTTCATCTGTGTAAGTTGAGATAGAAGTGCATGTGCATCTTCTACAGGTTTAAATCTAGCTTCAAACTTATCTTTGATAGTATTTCAATCAGTAACTGACTAAGCCTGTAGATGATAAAACCAATCTGCAGCAGCACCTTATAGTGTCTCCACAAAAATCTTGACTGCTACATCTTTAAATTCTACTCTGATTACTCCACAAGCTATGCTGAATGCTATAATGTGTTCATTAGGATGAACTTTCCCATCACCATAGAATTTGGCAAAATTCTTCCTTGAACTACATGGAAGCTCATGTAGAGGTGGAGTAGGATTTAGAGGACCAAAAGCATTACCCCAAGGGCCTTGAACTGCCATTATAGGATTATGAAAAGGAGGGATAACAAATCTCAGAGGGGTAACTATAGGCAAAGCTTTATCAACATTAGAAGTAGATACTTCATCTGGTAATGAAGATCTGACTTTAGTAGGAGGAAAATTCTTGGTTCGTTGAAGATGAGATAGTGAAGGAAATAGATCAAAATCACTTTACTGTACCAACTCGAACATAGGGTCAAAAATCCCTTTAGCCCTTTGGCTTTGTGTATACCTTAAATCTACCAGATTGTGAAACAAAAATGGAAAAGAATTGACCTTGCTTTAGTTAAGCTTGGGGCTTTAAAATGTGCTTTCTTTCCCAGTTAGTGTGGAGGTGAATGGAAGATGGTAAGGCTATAAATGGATAATGGGTAAGATGTGAAATGGAGTCACTAAAGTTTGTAATGGATAAGGTTATAATGATAATGGGTTATATATCCCCAGAAAAGTTGCCAAAAATTTTTGGTTGAATATTTTGTCGATCAGCGTACTGATAAACAAAATAGGTCTGATCAGCCAAAGTAGGAAGATTAGTCATCTAAATGTGTAGTTTTACCACATTAGAAGGGGACTGATCTCTCCTCTCATCAAGAGGAGGTTCTCTATAGATATGCTATATATATATATATATATATGTAAATGGAAAATAATACTCAAGGGTAGGACAAATCATCCATCTTTTTTTTGCAGAGATGATGCATGCAGATCAAAGGAGAAATCTCAAGGGAAATGATAGATAACACTCCTCTTCTTCTAGAATTACTATTTAGCCAACCACAAGAGTACTCCTGGTAGTAACAACAAAATGTAGCAAAGGATGTAATAACCAACAAATCAAGATGCAACACAAAGTCTCCACTTGAATTGCTCAAGAGTAAGATACGAAGGACAATGAGGTCACAAAGTCATCCCAAGGTCCTTTACACAAAAATCAAAAGAAAACACACTAAAGGCAACTATGGGGGCACTAAGTCTCTCCACACTTAACTCTTTAGGACACCTTCCTGACTACTGTCACTAATTCTACTTGTTGAATTAAAGGAATAGAAGATATATTAAGGAAAAAGACATAAGAATAGTTTCCCCAACAATAAGATATCACAGTACAAAGTCTAAAAAACCACTTGTTTTCTTATTCCAATAACAAAATATGATAAACAAACTGAGCTCAAAGTCTTAGAATTGTCTTTCAATTTAGGTAGAGTTTCATTCTGATTGTCAAAAAAGAGATCCATTTAAAATAAAAGAGAGTCCCTTATATAGCCATTTCAAGAAGGACTAGGGAATAGTAACACATCATGTTACATTGGAATCTATTAATAAGACATGCTAGAACTTAGGGGCATTTTACCCATTTGATTTTATCAATGTAGGGAAACAAGTCACACTTATTGAAAGTTTGCAACTTTTAATGTCCACCTGGAAATCTAATCTTACCTTCATCATTCCTCCTTTTCTAGTTAATTGAATCAGGTCCTGGATTCAATTTGCTATTCCATTCCTCCCTCACTTTCTGCTGGTCTTGGCCTTGAAATCTATGAATGCATTCTAGTCTATAGGTTCAAAGGATCAACAGTTATTTTGTTGTCTTGAATTTGATGTTCACGTGCCCATCGCTATGTTTTCAATGGTTAGTTCACTATGTTGAATTTGACGTCTTCAAGTGCGTCACCTCTTGGTCCTCTTTTAGCTCTCTATTTATCAATTTTATAGATTATACTTGCCCTTTTGGGCCTTAAGAAATGATCCTTGAATGGCCTTTGGGCTTCTTGTTTTACATCCTTCCCGAAGGGAAGGTGACCCTTCAGCTTCAGGAAGTGCCCTTTAAGTTGGGAACTAAGAGTCCCCCACAAGGGCACCTACCCTTTAGAGTCCTTTGGCAGCCCTTCACAAATTCTCGTGGATAATTCCCATGGGTATTTCCCCAGGATTTTCCTCAGGCAAACGCCCACGGACAATTCCCATGGACAAATTATCCACGAAAATTTCCCACAGACAAAAAGTCCACAGAATTTCTATTTGATTTGATTATTTCCATTTGATTCAAGTTTTTTTTCACCGGTGACGACTTAGAATTCTTTCAAACTTTTTGTCCAAATGAATTCCTTTAGAAAAAAAGTCTAAAGGAATTGTGCCTCAGACTTTTTTGAATTCTGAAAGAATTACCTTTGCAAATGACCCTTTTGAAGGGTACTTTCATTGATCAAGTGTCTTCCACAAGGGCATTTGTCCTTCAGGGGGCCCTTTAAAATTTTGCATTTTGAACTATTCCTTTGAACTTTGGTGATGAACCAACTGTTGAACCATTCTATTAAACCAAGGCTTTGAACCACTTGTTTAACCTAGGCTTTGAACCAAAATGGTTCAAGCTGATGAACCCTTTGTTTGAACCAACCGTTGAACCATTTCATTGAACCAATTGGTTGAACCAAGCTTTGAACCAAAATGGTTCAAGTTGATGGTTCAATTACATGAATCAAGCTGATGAAATGCTCCATTAAACCAAAACATTGAACCAAGTTTTGGTTCAACAGTTCAAACAAAGCCTTGAACCGACTGACGAACCATTTGATTGAACCAAAGGATGAATGAAAGCATTGAAACAAAGCAGATGAACCAAATGAGTGAAATAAAGCATTGAACTACTTGATTGAACTTGCTTTTGAACCATTTGTGATTGAACCAAAGGATGAACCAAATGTTGAACCTATTGCTGATGCTTGTTGATTGAGATTTTTGTTTGAACCAAGGCACTAAACTAATCCTGAAAATGACCAAGTGTTAGAAACTAATTATTTTGGTTGAACCCACCTATAGAATCCTTTAAACCTATAGAAATGAACCTGCCTGCAGAGTCCGTAGAAACCAAGTCCATATTTTTCTCTAACCTTGAAAGAGTCCATATATTTCAACCTGTAAAGCTCATTGAACTTGACCTACAGAGTCTGTAGATTTAAGCCTGCAGAGTTCATAGATTTAAGCCTGCAGAGTCTGTATATTTAAGCCTATAGAAATGAACCTATAAATCCTATTGAACTTGGCCTACAAAGTCCATAGATTTTTGAGAAGCTTGAAAAATGAGGAATTTGAATACCTAGGACAAATTTTGAAAAGGGAAGAGGTAATTTTGGTCAGTAATACAAAAATAGTTCAAATGTTGTCCCAAAAATGAGTGATATTTTTGAGGGACAACATATATCATAGTGATTTGATAAAATATTTTCTTGAGCTTATCACCGTATATATATTATTCCTTTTCTATCCATACATATCTATTAAGGATATACTACTTATCTATAAAGTCTAAAGAGTTGATAGCAATCCTATCTATATATTTGGGGTGGGGCTTGTTATATTTTTTTTCACTATTCACTATACTTAATAGATTTTTTATAGATTCATTATGAGATTATATATATAATGCCTAATATTGGGCTCTAATCGAGGAACAGGAGGAGTGGGTGTCTTGTACTACATAATAGATCTAGTATGGCCAATATATATATATATATATATATATATATATACACACACACATACACACACACACACACACACACACACACACACACACACACACATAGAGTTTTTTCACCTCTACTCTATATAGATAGGGATAGGGAAAAGACCCATATAAATCTACCCTATATATCTATTTGGGCCCCAATCTATATTATATCAATGTGAATGCCCATATATATAGAGGGGTTCTATAAATGCCTTTATAGAGTGGGAATGGTCTGTGTCAATGCAATGCCTCCTATATATATTATGCATGAATGATGATTGTGAACTACAAAAAGGAGTATACAACTCATCGATCTAACTATAGACTTTATATATATGTTTAGTATACACTCTAGATAGAGATATTGAAGGTTGAGCCCTATCTAGAATGGAATAGGTGTCTACCCATATATAGATAGATAAGGGGGTTGGTTTAAATCTCCAACTTGATCATTCATCAATTCTTATACATATAGGGTATTTCATACCAATCCTCCCCCTCTCTATATATGTATGATAAATCTTGAGAAATAATTGGTTGAGTATGTATCTATCATTCATCAAGTATGTATCTATATCCACTCACCCTCAATTAGATCATAACTATATGATACGACTATATAAACAATATATATAGAGAGAGATAGCCACCTTTATCTATATATCCACCCTTACCTTGATTGATTGGGGCCATATATAGATAACTCTCACTCCCAACAATATATATTAGAAAATTTATATTCTGATGAGCCCTATACCCATATACCCCATACATACATACATACATACATACATGCATACATACATACATATATATATACATATATATATATATATATACATATATATATATACATATATATATATATATATATATATATATATATACACATATATATATATACATACATATATATATATATATATATATATATATGTAGGGGTCAAGAGGTAAGTCTATGGAGTTTAATTGGCGTAATGTAGTCTATATAGAGTTAGATAGATAGATAGGGCCACTCACCAGATATAAGGGCAAGTTATATATCTATCTTGGAGTGCCCTTATCCCTATCCTTATCTAATTATAGGATAGGATAAGATATATAACTAAAATATACTATATACATAATTATTAATCATATAGTATGGGGTTGGGGTTGACCTCCCTATCTATCTATCAATTTATATATATGGGGTTGAGAAGGACTATTTAATCTATAGCTATGCTCTATTGATATTGTTAACCAAAATTGAATTTTAGGTCAAATTCATACCCCTATAAGTAAAAATATTGGTTTTAAATGCTATATGGGTCTAAACATTTTTCATAGGCTATATTATGGTTAAATTTGCATTATCTAATGTATTTCTAGCCTTAGTCATGCTTCATTAGCTTTTTTATCATTTTGGGTCATTTAATGTGCTTTTAAGAGTCTTAAATGCAAGTGGCATAGTTCTCAAGGTGCTTAGATGTTATAATTTTTATTTAAAACATATAATAAATTATTTTAACTATCAAGGATGTCAGTTACATCAGAATATTTTAGGTTTTTTAACTTAAATCCAAGAAACCAACTAAAAAAGGGAGAAAATGTCACTTGTATGGCCCATGGTGAAGTTTCCACATGAGAAAAGATCATGGAAGGCCTATTAATATTAATAAAACTCATATATACATATATATTTACTCTATAAGTTCCATTTTAAATCCAAAAATATTCTACTTCTTTTTTGTATTTTTAGACATATAGGAGTGACATTCAGGTTTTTGCTTAATATAGAAACCTAAATAAGTTTTAGGAAAAATGATTTTGGGAGGTCGTATTGAACTCAGAGACATTTATTTAAATATAAATATTTTTAATAATGGTGGTTTTTTCTTCATAAACCATCCTCATGAATTTGATTTTGTTTTTCTACTAGTTATTTCATGCACCTTATAGGTTTTGCTCAATTCTGGTCAAATATATATGAACTAGTTGGTGATGTTGACTCTAAGGTATGTGAGATACCTTATTAGATGGTATCCTTTCTTATTTTAATGTTTCATAATGTTTTTATGAGAAAATTATTCCATGTTATAGGAAGATGCCACCATGTGCATTCTCAATCAAATTTATCCTAGTTTGTAGAGTGTTCTTCTCCTATAGAGGTCTCATGTAGTTGGGAAATGATGTTTCATAGTTCTTAGGGTCATATGACTACCTATTTCCATGTTTTGGTTTCACCATAAGATATTTTGGGTAGCTTGTAGCTTTACCATATCTTATAGTCAACTCCATGCCTAGCTTCACTTACAGTCACATATATGAGCTTGTCTATCTTGTTCATGGAGTTTTAATTATGGTCTATAAATTATACAATACATTACGATTGGAAATATTTTCACTTAGATGTTTTTAAAATATTAAAGTGTGTTCAAAATCTCATTCACGATGCTAAAATAGTCATGAGATGCCTCTACTTACTTAATTCCAAATGTGTGCAAGTGGTTTCACATTAGAGATGATGTGTTGGAACTTGTTTCAATTATTATTGGTAAAAATAATTCATTTTAAGAGGTTTGAAATTATTTTGAGATGTCCATGAGGGTTTTTACTTCATGACATTATTCTATTTCATTCTCACTGCCCACTTTTATCTCAATACACATGTACAAGAGCCATTATTGACATCATAGTGAGAGGTGTAAATCTTGATATGGTTCAAATATCTTAATATTACTAAAAGTGTATTGGAATATTTTATGAAATAATAAAAAGTTCATAGTAAAGGATATTTTTCATACTATTCATATTCAATTAATTGTTTATGCACCAAAATATCCACCTATAAGTGGCTAAGCAAGGTACTAAGATGCTTTTATGAAGAGGTTGAAATAACTTGACACCTACTTAAGGTATTGGTATGATAATAAAGACTTTTTATACCCATATAAAGTGTCAAATGGGAAATATAATTGTGCAACCATGTTGAGAAGACAAGGAACTAAGTTTAGGGAAGCTTTTCCTAGAATGTCAAAATAGAGTTCTAGTGGGGTTTTGTAGACCTCTAATGACATATTTTCAAAAATATTAAAGGCATAAATTGAGGTGAATGTTGTGACCTAAAGAATAGATAATAAATCTATTAATAATGGAGGCCATAAGATTATTATAATGTGATATTTGAAAGCCCTAAATTGGCCCCAAAAAACACTTAAAACATGATGTCTTATCTACAAGTTTGATAATTTAAATGATATTTTATATCCTAGGAGAAATAATGAAAATAAATTGATGGATATAGTGATTAAAATGGTGAAATTATATACAAATTTAATGTATATAATCAATTTAAGGTTGATGCATGATTTCCAATCTTCATGAGTGCACACAGGTGTCTTTTGTATGATAAAATACACACCTACAATAGGGTATAAAACAGTAAACCCAGTCATGAATCTAAATAACATACAAGGTGAATGATAGTTAAATAATGTATTTGTGACCAAATAGGTTTCAATTAAGGTTATAAAACATCATAATAAATATAATTTGGATCCAAATACACCTACATGTAGAGTTATAAGGAGTAGTCATAGTTAAACATGAAACTTAGTCACCTAGGTATGAGTGTAAAGAGCATGTGAAGTGTTTAGAAAATTTGGAATGATAAATGAGTAGGAGGTAATATAATTATGTTTTTAATATTATCATTATTAACTAACACATAATTATCAATGTATAAATGATATAATATGCACCTACAAGGGTGAAAAAGTAGGGTGTCTCAGTCAGAGGATAGTGGAGGACTTAGTTATGACCAAAGGTGCACAAGAAGGGATAATGGGAGGATGGGATGATGAATTAAACCTATGGATACTTTATAAATATCCATTATTAATATAATTGGATAAACCAATGTGAATAATCCTATACTGACCTCTTAAAACCCTATGTTCACCTACAACCACCAAGTTGTAGTCGTGAACATGAGGGTGAGATAAAGAGATGAAATTTTTTAGGGAAGAGAGGAAGCTAGAAATAAATTAAAATTGGCTAATGATAGGTAAAAATGTGTTAAAAAAATTCTAAGACACTACCAATATTATCATATACATTCCCTACTTGGTCAAATGTCATCAGTCCATACAACTTCTCCAAGAAACCTCTTTGCTCAATAGATGCATATTAGGAATCTAGAGAAGAGAAGTATTTTGGGTGGATTAAAATACTAATAATAATGAATTGATAATTAATAACATGTTTAATGAGTATATAATCATTGTTTTATCTTTTAAATGCCACTCTTAGGTGGATTTGAGAAAAGGTACAGGAAATAAGATTTTTAGAGGTATTTTTTTGGATGTTTTAAGTTAGTTATGCATATAAATAAAAGAATATAGATTAAAAAAATAGTGAAAATAATCATAAATACCTTTATAAACTCCAAAAATACTAACTTTTCATTGGGGACAAGGGATATACCTCACTATTTTATCTCAGAGGTCAGCCAGTTTAGGAAAACCAAGCTTTAACAAAGCAGGTTAGTGAGTACAAAATGAGAAAAGGGCTTGATATGGAGATTTATGAGCCTTATGAAAAATATTATGATGTTTATTTAAGTAAATTATAAGATATAAAAGTACTATTTCAATCTCATACCTTTCAGGATGACCAGAATACCCCTACACATAATCCAACTAGGCAATCTTTGACTAGGCCTAGTTAGTGAATGAGAGAAAACGAATAAGATAAGTGCTTGGGAAGTTTTGTGGTGATATTATAATATTTGATAAAGTTTTAACATGAATAATACACAAAAACAAACATTTTAAATTATTCCAAGTAGCCAAAGCTAACTGGGTGCATGCTAGGCCTATTACGCCTTCAACGGACCTAGAGAGAATTGGGGGTATACCTTTATACATAGATATTCATGAGATATGAAAATGATTGGTATATTTTAAGGGGATGAAATTACACCTTTATAATCATTTTACATGCAAGGAAACCTATGGTAAAGATACTTTTAGATCAAAGACAATCCAAGCATGCAAGAAAGGTAGAAACAAGATCAATGGGGTGTCTTCAAGTGCTCATATTTTTTCTAAGAATATGCATGGATACCAAAGAATTTTTTAGGGGTTCTTAGGGTCCATTATAACCATGGTTTTTGAATTTTTTTTAGTTCCAATGTCAAATATTTATGAACAAATCTTAATACTAAAAACTACCTAAAACCTTACTAAACCCTCATCTAAGACCCAATGGAGAAGACAAGATTGGAGAGATATATAGATGAAATATTATTACCATGAAAGATATTTTAACTTTAAAATAACTCACTAAGGCTCCCTCAAAATATTTTGAGTTATATAAAATTGTATGGATAGGGGGAAAAACATGGATTTTTTGACCATTTTATGTGTGTTGTAGGTGTTATAAAAGGTCTGAAGATTAAATAAAGTTTGAGAGGAAGATATGGAATTTTAATAACAATTTATGTTCATTTATTTCCATGAAAAAAATCCTAAATGTACAAAATATAGATCTCATCTATGCTAATCAAAATTGGTATGGTGAACATAATGCTGAGAAGGGTGAAAACTTCTAGTGTGAGCCATTTTAAGGTGTACATAAGTAGTATAAGGACATGAAGAGTATTTAAAAGTGTCATTAACTACCTCCCATGTATTTTCATGGAAAATTTAATCCAATTTTGAGGCCAAGTGTGAGGGGTGATTGAAAAAGGAGGTTTTTAGACTACATGCAATGATGGCTTCCTTCCAAGATTTTATAGATAAGTAGGATTGAATAAAGTGAATGGAGAGGAATTTTTTAAATAATTTAATATAATAATAATCATACTTATCCCTAGTTAGTTTTTGGACACTCAAATAGGTCCAAATCATGAATGTATTTTTTTGAGCCAAGACTAGGAGCTTTATGCCAATTTCTATAAGTTTCATGACTTGTATGGACATTTGGACCTCTTTAAATTTCATGGTTCATTTAACATTTATTTCCCATGTAAATTTAACCTCTTTTATTAGCTTTAAAAGTGTCCAAGTGACCTTTGGACTTCCATTGTATTGCTCTTCTCCCAAAGGCTATAAATATTGACTCTTTTGGCTCTTTTTAGCAGCCTTCATTGGTTGATGGTGAAACCATAGCCAATTTTATAATTTGATGTATATTTAATAAATAAAATAAGTGAATTTTCCTACTTACATGCTATAAAATTGAGTCTTATTTCAATCTTTTTGATCTTGTCTATTAGAATATCATCTTTTCTTGTATGTTATCCTTGATTATTCACCAAATGTGCAGAAGAGTAATTGTTATAGGTCTTTGTCAGTGTTCTCTTTTAAGTGTATGTGTGTTTAAGAAGTGTTTAATTTATATATTACATAAATTAATCATCCATTACCCTCATAAGCACAAAAATACCTATTGAACCTAACATATGAAACATTGATGTGACAATCCATCTTGAGTTGTGAGTTTTATGTGAAAGAAGTTTTATTTATCTCTAATTAGTATAAGTTTAGTCAATATGAGGAGGAAATTAAATATTTTTGCATCACCTTTAGTTTTCTTAGTTTTTATTATTAACCCTTTTCATTTGAAGTTGATAGGTAAGAGAGTGTTTTCAAAGAGTGCATCAAGGGAACTAGCCCTTCTAGAGATTTATATCAAAAAATTATTAACCATAGTAAGAGAGATGTTTCCATTGTACCACTTGAATTAGGAGAGCTAGGTATCTCCTAGATGGGTGAAAATACAAGTGAGAATAGTTTTTGGCACCCCTGGTGAGACTCTAAGTCCTAGAACATTGTCCTAGATTGGTGTTGGTATTGACATAGTTACAACTACAAGAACATTTATATTTAGTACCTCAAAACTCCACTAAAATTTTCAACTCTTTGGTTATTGATCAGTTCCTAATCTCCATGAAAAAGGTGACCACTATGTCTATTACTAAAGTTATACCCTTTGATTTTGTGCAATTTCCTTTATATTCTATCAAAAGGTTTATATTTATGAATACTTATCCTTGTTCAAGAGATTTGGTGTTTAAGAAGTCCAAGTTCCTACTAAGTTCAACCTCTAATACCCAAATTCTATACTCAATGATGGATATAAACCAATCCTTTTTGCCTTTCACTAGATCATCTCCTCTGAATCTTACCCCAATATGGCCAAATTATAGGATTAGCCCTTAAGAGTGTTCTATATTTTAGTAGAGAAGGTCATATTACTCCCATTAAATACATTACAAACATATAAAAATAATTCAATATCCATAATATCACTTAAAATAATGTGGCTATTGGCATTATATTTCAAAGGGAAAATTTGATATTGGTATGGGACTCTACTTACAAAAAATTTGGTTCATGGGATAAACTTAGAGATATATTGACTAAGATGTTTGGAGAGAAGAGTGATCATATATCACTAGCTTGGAAATTGACCACTATCAAGAGGGAACTAAAAGATTTTATGAAAGATATTAACACTAGATTTTAGAATACATGGTATAGGATCCCAACCCTTGTGAGACCTACCCCAAATTATGCCTTCTTTTACTATATAAAATCATTAAATAGTGATGTATCCATGATGATCCAATCCATGGGTGGGAATACACTACCTAATTCCTATGAAATATCTATAAATACTAAGCATTATCTTGTTCAATTATGGAATATTTAACCTAAGCCACCAATGCCATTGTTCCCTGATTTGCAGCCTCTTAGTCAAGTTGCATTACCTACTTTAGCTCCTTTTCCTAGTCAAGAAAATTGTGCCATTTCCCCCACTAATGAAATATATGAAGTCAATATTTTTCTCCAAAGTGTTACTAGTGAATTTGTTTCCATTTAAAGGCAACAAGATCAATTTTATAGGCCATACCAGTTGTATAATTAGTTTGAGCAAACAAATATGCCTCCTTTTTAAGGTAATGCTCAAGGATAAGGTTAAATCACTCAAGTTATACCTTACCAAAGTTATATTCCTAGTGCCACATCATCTTCTAAGGCTCTTTTTCCCACTAAAAATTAATTTTTTCAAGAAGAACCATTATATCCCTCCTCTGACAAAAATCAAGGCCAAATTGCATATGCTAATGAAATGCCTAGTCAAGACATGACAAAGAAAAGTATCCAAGTACCTAAAGTTATAAATTTTGAGATGTAAATGAAAAATTTAATGTAAAATAGACAAAAATAATCTAATTATACTCTTATAAATCATTTGGAGGGAGATTTTTGTTCAATCAATCATTTCGGGAATGCAAGTAATATGAATGCTAGTGTGTCCTCTAACACTAGGTATAAGAAGAGGGATGTTGAAGAGAAAAAAAGGACTAATAAAGTAAATATTTTGAATCCTAAATAATATCCAATCCATAAGGTATAATAAAATTATAACTTTTAAAATGTAAGGCTAGCTCGTACACATCCACCTTCACAAGCTACACCATAAGGTACTATTACTTCCAAAGAGCCTTTGAGGGTGAGTAATCCTTATATCAATTTTTTTAATTAGAAGAAGAAGCTACATATGAATATTTACTTATGAGATTAATTAACAATATTGAGACAAAATGATATGTTTTAAAAGGAATTGTAAGGACATGGTAAGCAAGTTGGATTAGCTAGGAATGAGAATGTTGTCTTGGTAATTGGAACTTAGTCCATTAATGAACAAGTGAATAAAAATGATAAGAGTATTGATTTTTATTTATCCTTGATGATTTATTAGTCCATAATTACATCATATATATTTGGCCTACTACTTTAGTTATGCCCAAGTCAATAGTTGATAAACTAGGCCTCAATTATGAACCAATGGCTAAAGGAGTTATACAATTAGATGAGTCACTAGTAAAGACCTTGGGAGTAGTCAAATATTTTAATCTAATTTTACATGATTATCCTACATTTTTTATCCCTCATGATGTGTTTTTGGTATATTTACCTCCATAATTTTCTCTTTTTTTGTCAAGAGAGTTTATATCTAGGATAGGTGAATACTTGGTAGCCAATTAGTCCTATATGGTTTTTAAGACAAATTATGGCACTAAAGTGAAGATTGAATTAAATCCTATTCATCACAATCATCTAGAGCCCTAAATTCCTAAATTTGAAAATGTAAATTATGTAATTATTTATGAGGATGAACTTCACATGGAGTAATCTCCAACTTCTTATCTTGAAGGAGTTTATGATTTGTATCTAGATGAATGAGGAGCTAAGTGTCAGGAGCATGATCATTACAAATTTGTAGAGGAGGATGGTCTAAAATTGTATTTAATTCATGAGGAGGACTCTTTCATGCCAAATATGATGAAGCCAAGTGAAAACATGGATGGTTAATGGAAGCTATTCTTTGATGGATCTAGAAGTAAGGTTAGGGTAGGTGGTGGAACAATGTTGGTTTCCCCAGCAAAAAAAAGGTACTATTCCACTTTCATATTTCATTTCTCTTGTACTTATAATGTGGAAAAATTTTAGGAGCTTATTCATGGCCTTTAGTGGGCTAGGAAAATAGGTGTGAAAAATTTACGAGTGTATGATGATAGTGAGTTGATTATGGATCAAGTAAGAGGCCAAAATATAACTAACAACTCTTTGATTAAGTCTTATAAGCATAGAGTGTGGGATCTTGTAGAATATTTCAAATATTTTAACATCCAATCTATCCCAAGAGAATACAAAAAACATGTTGATAGGTTGGTATAATTTGGATATTAGTTTGATGTTCTAAAGGGTATAAGAGAAGATAAGAACTAACCACATCTCAAGGTGATTGTAAATCCCTCTATACTTTATAATGTCACTAATTGGCAAGTGTTTGATAGTGACCAAAAAATATGACTTTTTATACAAGAGGAGGCTAAGTTTTATTCCAAGAATCAATCCAAACTATAGAAAAAATATGGAGGGAATATTTTACAATTGAAAATAGACAATTTTCCTAAAGGCTTAGTCATAACAACTTACAAAATCTATTCCATGGAAGTGAAAGGTAGTGAAAGGTTTTCTCTCCTTGATGGATATTCTAGGTATAATAAGATTTTGGTGAAAGAAAGTGATCAATATAAGACAACCTTTAAAACTAAATGGGGTACATATTCTTACAATAAAATTCTCTTTGTATTGTCTAATGCTAGATCTACATTTCAATGTGCAATGGATATGGAATTTGAAGGACTAATAAATGACATTATGTTGGTGTATCTTGATGATAACACAATTTTTTCTAAGGATCCAAAGGATCACTTGAATCACCTTAGGTAGATTTTTGAGAGATGTAGAGAGTTTGGAATATTTTTAAACCTAAATAAGTGTGTGTTTTTACTTCCATGAATGCAAACTTTTAGGACACATTGTCTCAAATAAGGGCCTATCCATATATCCTAAAAGGGTGAGTACAATCTTGAAATTAGATTTTCTCAAACAAAAGAAAGGTTTGAAAAGTTTCTTTTGGAAAATATATTTCATAAGGTGGTTCATTCCTAATTTTTATAATTTAGTCAAGCCTCTAACCTATATGCTAAGGAATTATTAAATGTTCACTTGCATAAGAAGAAGGAAGGAGAGTTTTGAAGAGATTAAATAGGATATTGCTCAAGATCTAACTCTTGAAAGTCCTAATTTCTAAAATTAACTCAAATTTTATACCTTTTTAAATGATGAGGTAATCTCTGTCATGCTGACTCAATCAAATAAATAAAACTTGGAGTAGCCTATCACCTTCTTTAGTCAAGGATTGGAGGGCTATGAGGTAAGATACACATATGTTGAGAATCAAGTACATTAAGTTATTACAAGTCTAAAGAATTTTAGTAATATGTTATCTAACAACAAGATTCAGATATTGGTACCTAATCTTAGTGTCAAATACTTCCTTTTGAGTAGATATTTAAATGTAAAAAGGGATGGTTGGATCACAAAAGTGGAGTATGATGTAAAAATCATGACAACCTTGGTAGTAAAAGGAAAGGGGTTATGTGAGAACATTACTTAATATTTGAAAGAATAAAAAGAGGTTGTTTTATCAATTATTTATGAGCCTAAGATAGTTGTATCTTCATCCATGAGAATTTGGACACAAGATATGATCCATTTTATTCAAATCAATGAGTGTCTATAAGGCCTAGATATAAATAAAAGAAGGTAATTTAGATTTTAATCTATTCCTTATTTAATTGTTTATGGAGTGTTGTTTAATAAGGACTCTTATTTATTCCACTGATATGTGTTGAATAAGATCAGGTTGATAAAATATTGCTTGAATTTCAAGAAGGACAAACTGGTGGTCACTTTACTCCAAGAACCATAGTAACTAAGATAAAGAGTGCTCAATATTTTTGGCCTATTTTGTTCAAATAAACCCATGATTTCATAATTAAATGTAAAAAATGTGATATCTTTGATGGTAAATAAAATATTACATCCTTGCCTCTTAATCCAATATAAGCTGATCAACTCTTTATGCAATGGGGTCTAGATTTCATAGGTCTAATCAACCCACCTTATAGTGCTATATATAAGTGGATGTTTACTACTACAAATTAATTTACAATATGGTTGAATGATATATCTCTCAATGAAGCAAATGAAAGTTCATTTCTAGACTTACATGAAGGCATAGTGTCATGGTTTGGGCTCCTTCAACAATACTTTTAGATAATGCATTAGCTTTCCTTTGAATGAGGACAAGTGAGTGGGATTTGAAACATGGAATCTATCTGAGTAATTCCTCCAACTATTATCCATAATGGAATGGAATGGAATAGATGATTCTACCAATAAAAAAATATTCATGATTATCAAGAGGACAATGGAGGAAAATCGAAGGAATTGGCATTCCAAGTTGAAGACAACTCTTTAGGTTGATAAGATCAACCCCAAAAGAGCAAGCAAAAACTCACCATATACACTTTTTTATTGGAGATAATATATAATACCTATTTCACTTGAGTTACCATATTTGGATCTCACTTAACAGCTAGAGTTGATGGAAAATCAAAGCATGGAAGTTAGGTTGTGTGAGTTGATGGAACTTGAAGAAATAATAGATTAAGCTATGAAAACTATGAGAGATCAAAAATATAAAAAAAATAGATATTTTTACAATAAATCCATGCCAAGAAGCTTCCAATAGGGGGAAATTATTCTAAAATGGGATAAATATAGGGTTAATCCTAGAAAACACACAAAGTTTAATGCTTTGTGGGGTGGCCCTTATGTTATCACCTAATGCAAGAAACACAATTCTTTCCAAATATCAAAGTAGGATGGAGAGGAGTTTAATATCCTAGTCAATGGCATATATCTAAATTTTTTTGACTAAGTTTCTCCTCTCTCCTTGTACATAGTTTTTGTTTTCCTTACTTTCCATAAGTGTTTATGCACATGTGTGAGTCTTATTGTCTTACTTTGTCTTATGTTTATTTGGTGTGTTGTGGTTGTTTTGTGTGTGTTTTAGGTAATTAATTGGTAGTTTTCTTCAATAAATAATTGAATCTCTTGGCCCCTGATAGGATAAGGCTACTAGTCCTTAATATAGAAGGCATACTACCCCTATCAGTCACCAATTTGTTGACCAAATTTGACTTTCTACGTAAAAATCTTGGTTTCAGATGTTATATAGGTCTAAATATTTTTCATAGGCTATATTATAGATAATTTTTTGTTATCTAATGTATCTATAGCCTTGGTTATGGTTTCATTAGCTTATTTGTCATTTTAGGTCATTTAATGTACTTTTAAGAGTTATAAATGCAAGTAGCATGGTTCTCAAAGTTTCCAAGTGTTCTATGTTTCTTGAAAACATATAATAGGTAACTTTAATTTTTAAGGATGTTAGTTACATAAAAATATTTTAGGTTGTCTAACTAAAATCCAAGAAACTAACTAAAAAAAGGAGAAAATGGAACTTGTACAACCCATGGGGAAGTGTGCCACCTAGGAAAATATCATTAAAGGCCTCTTCACCTCAATAAAACTCATCTCTATTTTTGGTTTGATTTGTAAGTACCATTTCAATCCAAAACTATTCTACTTCTTTTTCATATTTTTAGACATACAAGAGTGATCTTCAGGTTTTTTCTAAGTACAGATAACCAAATAAGTTTAAAGAAAAATAATTTTTGTAGGTTTTGTAAAAATTATAGACCTTAATTTTCATATAATTTTTTTAATAATGGTGGTATATGCTTCATGAACCATCCTCATGAAGTTGACTATACTTTTATACTATTTGTTTAATGTACCCTATAGGTTTTGCTCAATTCTGGTCAAATCCATATGGAAAAGTTGGTGATGTTGACTATAGCTTATGATGGATACCTTATTATATGGTATCCATTCTTATTTTAATGTTTCATAATTTTATTATGAGTAAATTATTCCATGCTACAGGAAGGTGCCACCATGTGCATTCTTAGTCAAAGTTCTTCTAGTTTGTAAAGTGTTGTTCTCATATATATGTATGATGTAGTTATGAAATGATGATGCACAGGTCTTAGGGTCATATTACTACCTCCTTCCATGTTTTTGTTTCACCATATCATCTTTTAGGTAGCTTGTAGCCTTTCCATGTCTCATAGTCAACTCCATGCCTAGCTTCACTTTTAGTCACATGCATTAGCTTGTCCATCTTGTTCATGGAGTTGTAATTATAGTGTATCAGTTATGAAAGCCATAAAGAGTGTAAAAAATTTAATTTATATCATTTTAAAATATTCAAGTGTGTTCACAAGGTCATTCACCATGCTAAAATAATCATAAGATGCCTTTGCCTACTTTATTCCATATGTGTGCAAGTGGTTTCACATTGGAGATGATGTTTTGGAACTTGTTTAAAGTGTTATTGGTATAAATGACTAATTTTAAGAGGTTATAAATTATTTTTATCTATCCATGAGTCTTTTTCATTCATGACATTATTTTATTTCATCCTCACTATCCACTTTTAGCTCAATGCACATCTACAGGAACCATTGCTGACATCATACTAAGAGGTGTAAATCTTGATATGGCTCTAATATCTTAATATTTGTACAATTATATTCTAATTTTTTATGAAATATTATAAATTTCATATTCATGGATAGTTTTCATACTAATCATATTAAATACACTATTTGTGCACCAAAATATCCACCTATAAGTGGCTAAGCAAGGTATTAAGATGCTTCTATGGAGAGGTTGAAATAATTTGACACTTAATTAAGGTATTGGTATGATAATAAAGCCTTTAAATACACATATAAAGTGTCAAATTTTTAAAATAATTGTGCAACCATGTTGAGGAGAAAAGGAACTGAGTTTAGGGAAGTTTTCCCTAAAACGTCAAAATAGAGCTCCAGGGGTTTTTTGTAGACCTCTTATGACATATTTGAAAAAGGATTCAAGGAATAAAATGAGGTTAATTTTGTGACATATGGAATAAAAATAATTATACCAATAATGGAGGCTAGAAGGTTAGTGTAAGGTGAGATTTGAAATCCCCATAATTTCCCACAAAAACACTAAAAGCATGTCTTATCTATAGGTTTGATAGTTTGAATGATATTTGACATCATAGGAGCAAAAATGAACACACCCTTCATGGATATAAAATTTAAACTAGTTAAATGGTATAAAAATGACATGTATACAATCAATATAATTTTGATTAATGATTTCAAATATTCATGAGTGCCTACAAGTGTCCCTTATATAGAAAAATACACACCTATAGCAGGGTATAGAACAGTAAACCCAGTCATGAACCCATAGATCATAAAATCTGAATTATAGTTCAATAATGTATTTTTTACCAAATAGGGTTCAAGTGAGGATCTCAAACATCATAATAAATCTCAATTGGAGACAAATACACCTATAGGTAGAGTTACATGCAGTAGTCATAGTCAAATAGGAAACTTTGTTACCTAGGCCAGAGTGTAAAGAGCATGTGAAGTGTTTGGAAAAGTTGGAATGATAAATGAATTGGAGTTAATTTAATTATGGTTTTAATATTATCATTATTACATCACACATCATGAACAAGGTCTAAATGAGATAATATGTACCTATAGGGGTGAAAGAGTAGGGTGTCTCAGTCAGAGGATAATGGAGGACTTAGTTATGACCAAAGGTGCATAAGAAGGGATAATGGGAGGATGGGATGATTAGTTAAACATATGGATACTTTATAAATATACATTATGAGACTCATAAGCTCCACCAATGTAAATAATCCTATACTGACCTCTTAAAACCCTATGTTCACATACAACCTACATATTATAATCTTGAACATGAGGGTGAGATAAAGATATGAAATTATATAGGGAAGAGAGGAAGGTTAAAATAAATTTAAAGTGGTTAATTATAGGTAAAAAAAATTTCACACAAGCCTAAGACTCTACAAATATGATCATCTACCTTCCCTACTTGATCAAATGTCATCAATTCATACAGTTACTCCAAGAAACATCTTTGCTCAATAGATGAATATGGGGAATCTAGAGAAGAGAATTTTTTTGGGTGGATTAAAATATTGATAATAATTAATTTATTATTAATAACATGTTTAAGGAATCTATAATCATTGGTTTATCTTGGAAAGGTTACTCTTAGGTGGATTTGATAAAAGGTGCAGGAAATAGGCTTTTTAAGGCCTTTGTAGATATTTTGAGCTAGTTAAGAACATAAATCAAGGAATATAGATAAACAATTTGGTAAAAATAAACATCATGACCTTTAAAAAATACAAAAATACTCACTTTTCCTTGGGGATAAGGGTTATACCTCACTATTCTATCTCAATGGTCACCTAGTCTAGGAAAAGTAGGCTTTAACAAAATGGGCAAAGGGATTTATATGGAGATTTTCGAGCCTAAAAAAACATAAAATGAGGTTTTTGGAAGGAAATTATATGATATATAATTAATAATTAAATATAATACCTTTCAATATGTCCAAAATACCCTTGCACACAATCCAACTAGGCAATCTTTCATTAGACATAGTTGGTGAATGAGAGAAAAGGAAGAAGAGAAGTGCTTGGGAAGTTGTGTGGTGATATTATAATATTTAATGAATTTTTAAAATTAATAAGGAACCAACCCAACAATTAAAAATTATTCCAATTATCCAAATCCAACTGGGTACATGTTAGGCGTATTAGGCCTTCAAGGGACTTAGCGCTAATTTGGGGTCTACCTTCATTTATAGCTCTCGATAAGTTATCCAGATGATTTTTAAATGTTAAGGGGATTAAATTATACCTTTATAATCTATTTTAATATTTTTAAACCTATGGTAAAGCTACTTATAACTCAGAGAGAATCCAATCATGTAAGAAAGGCAAAAGCAAGCTCAATGGGGTGTCTTCAAGTGCTCATATATTTTATAAGACTATGAATGGATACCAAATAATTTTTGAAGGGTTATTTTGGTCCCTTAACACCATTTTTTTTTAATTTATTTTAAATTCCAATGTCAAATATTTAAGAAAAAATCTCGATACTAAAAATTGCCTAAAACCCTACTAAACCTTCATCCAAGACTTTGATGGAGAAAATAATCTTGGAGAGATATCTAGCTGAAATATTTATAACATGAAATATATTTTAAATTATATATTAATCACTTAATATTCCTCACATTATTTTTAGCTATACAAAATTGTATGGACATGGAGCAAAACAAGGCTTTTTTGACCATTTTTTGTGTTTTGTAGGTGTTAAAAAAGGTCTGAAGATGAAATAAAGTTTGGGAGGAAGCTATGTAATTTTAATAAATCCATATGGTCATTTATTTTCATTAATAAAATATTAATTTTCCAAACTAGATCTCTCATCTCAATAAATCAAAACTAGTATGATGAACACAAAGTTGAAAAGTGTGAAAACTCCAAGTGTGAGCCCTTTAAAGGTGTACCTAAGTAGTATAATCAAATTTAGAGTATTTATAAGTGTAATTAACTCAATACCATGTATTTTAATGGAAAAATAAATCCAATTTTGAGGCCAAGTGTGTGGGCTAATAGAAAAAGGAGTTTTTTAGATGACAAGCAATGATGGCTTCCTTCTAGGAGTTTCTAGATGAGTAGGACTACAACCAATGCATGGAAAGTCATGTATAAAATAATTAAATCTCATTAAAATCATCATAACTATCAATAGTCATTTATGGGAGGTTAAAATAGTTCCAATTCATGAAAGCAGTGTTTTGAGCCAAGACTGGGATTTTTATGCCATTTTTCATAAGTTTCATGACTTGTATGGATGTTTGGACCTCCTAAAATTTCATGGTTCAATTCACATCTCTTTATAATGAAATTTTAACCTCTTTAATAAGATTTAAAAGTTTCCAAGTGACCTTTGGACTTTTCTTGTCTTATTCTTCTCCTCAATGCTATAAATATTGACTCTTTTGGCTCTTTTAACAGCCTTTATTGGTTGATGGTGAAACCCTTGACAATTTTGTACTTGAATGTCTTTTGAATCAATAATAAAGTTAATTTGACTAATTACATGCTTTATAACTGAGTTTTATTTCCATCTTGTTCATCTTGTCTAATAGAAGATCATCTTTTCTAGCATGTTATCCTTGATTGTTCCCCAAATGTGTAGAAGAGTAATTGTTGCAGGTCTTCGTTAGTGTTCTATTTTAAGTGTAGGCATGTTTTATAATTAGTTAATTATTTTATTCCATAAAGTAATTATACATTACCTTCTTAAGCATCAAACTACCTCTTGAACCTAGCATATAAAACATTGATGTGACAATCCATCTTGAGTTGTGAGTTTTGTTTGAAAGAAATTTTGTTTAGATTTAACTAGTATAAGTTTAGTTAATAGGAGGAAATTTAATATTGGTGCATCACCTTTAGTTTTATTAGTTTGTATTATTAACCCTTTTAATGCAAATATGATAAGTAAGAGAGTGTTTTCAAAGAGTGCATCAAGGGAACTAACCCTTCTAGATATTCATCTCAATAAATTATTACCCATAGCAAGAGAGATGTTTTAATTATGCCACTTGGATGAGGAGAGCTAGGCATCTCCTCAAGGGGTGCAAATCCAAGTGACAATAGATATATACAGGGGCATAGCTCATAACTCTATATAGTATGGATTTCATGTTAATGGGGGCCTATTATATAGTTAAGGAATGACATTCTCTCTATATAATTATAGTTTATTTGGTCCCCTTATATATAATTAATACCCTAAAAAAACTAGAGAATATGGGAAGATATAGATAAAAGAGATCCTATCTATGGTATATATTAGAGTTAGTTTATATATAGGGACACACCCCACACCTCTATATATATGGGGATTGAGTTGGCTTAAATTTTTGAGTGTAGAATTATTATTCTAGAGGGAAAGAAGGTGGAAGGGGAGGGGAGGGGATAGGGTATATATAGATATGGGTGGGTAGTTCTCTACACTCACCCCATATATAAATGAGAGAGGGGGATCACCCTTCTACATATATATGAAGAGTATTTGGGATATGGATTAGAATTATCCTACCCTATTGGAAGGGTTATATAGAAGGCCAACATCTCCTTATTTATATGTGGATGGAGATAATTATATCAACATGAACCAATTTGAACACACTAGA
>JARHVA010003947.1:1720000-1747500 GCA_037957365.1 Torreya grandis
ATTGTGTCAGGCATTTTGTCTATGACAATTTCCCCATGGTAATTACGCCACACCAATTTATCTAAAGTAATTAGACTTTATCAAACTTATCTTAATCAGACAAATTCCTTGAGTTAATTGAATTCTTCTAAACATTTTGTCCAAGACATTTTCCCTAGACTTACTTATTCTTTTGGGATTTTTATTGTCAGTCATTTTGTCTAATAGAATTTGGTCTTCACAATATTTTACCAAAAATAATCTTGCTGAAACAAAAGGGACAAAAGACACCATTCAGGGTTTTTTCCATGGGCATTTTTCCTGATGGACATACCCTTCAAATTTTTTTCCATGGGTATTTTTATAATGAAAATACCCTTCAAAATTTTTATCATGGGCATTTTTCCCAAAGAAATAGACTCTTTGGGATAATTGCTTCAACCATTTTATCCAGAATAATTTCCCTAATGAAATACATGCCTCAAACAAGAAGTCTATATTAATAGCCTCGAAATAATACCCTATTTCCAAGTGGCACCCCTACCTAGAGAGTATTTTATTATGTTTTGAGCTTAATTTAATATTTTATCCTAGGTCCCAATCATATTTTTGTATGCTAGATAATTTAAAATAATGCAAGGGATCTTTTATAAATTCTAATCCTAGGTCCAAACTATATTTATTAATACAAATAAGATTTTAGGATAGAGTTTTTTATGAAAGGTCATTTATATTAACTTGTGTCCTTTATTATATGCTTTTAGATCTAATGAACCATGTTAACTCAAGCCTAGTTGATCAAATGAAGTGAGAGCAATAGTTGAAAATTTAAGGGACCTACTGAGCTCCATGAGGGTGATAAGTGTCACCATCATGGGAACCTAGTATAGTGATTGAATGAACTGTGGGAAGAAGTAGGAAGCCTAATAAAAAAAATCAGAGAGCCCTGAATAGTTTCCAAGTGAGTAGAGTAGACCAAGAAATGAAAAGTGTTGGAATTGTAGGGAGTTAAGTTAATTTTATGATCATGTGGACATCTTTGACATTCACATGAATGTCAAAATTAATTTTAGAAATAAAAGACACATGTTTAAATTTTAGTGGTCATATAGACATCATTGATGGTCATGAGGACATATTTGATGTCACATGAATGTCAATTTTAAAATCAACAAGAAAATTATAGGGGATTAATTTATGATGGTTGCATGGATTTCATTGATGTTTATGAGGACATCATTGATGGTCATGTGGATATCATTTATGATCAAAAAAACATCATTTATGGTCATGTAGACATCAAATTTAATCTCATAGATTATCCATTTAGATTCAAAGGTTAGTGGACCCATGTAGATTGATGGCCAAAAAAAATCCATACAGTCAATATAATGGTATGAGACCGATATAGAATTTTCAAAGGAATGAGGATATGACAAGTGACAATCTCATAGGAGTCAATGAATCAAATTACTAAGATCTATGAATCGTATTAACTTGATCATAGATGATCAATGGTATGAGATCAACCAAGAAAATTTTAAGGTCCCAAAACAAGTGAGGAGCTAAAAAATGGCATAAAAACATTTGAGATAGGATGATAAAGAGAACAAAGGCCCCATGGATCTTCTAGTGGAATGGTTACATTCCATCATGTAGAAAATCAAATGGTACAAGTTGATAGTGGACTTTTCAAAGATATAGACCTAATGAGTTAGGGACACGTGTCCTAAAGGCAACATTCATATTTAAAAAGGTAGTAAATAGAATAACATGGATAGAGTATGTAGATATTTTGACACTTCAACTATATTATTGACAACCATTGGGTCTCATAGTTAAACTAGATTAGGAATATGAATACCCATGTGAATATAGAAGTAAATATCAAGAAACAAAACATAAAAATATCATAGTTACATGGAATCTCAAAGGTAAATTAAATTGAATATTTTCAATTATTTTGAGTTAAAACTGTATAAATCCATCCAAAGGGATATTATATAAAGGTGGGGGTGAACATGTAATGCATAATTCAGTTAGATTGGGCATAACTAACAATAGTGTCACTAGTCTAAAACATTGGTAAAGCATTACTTATCTTGGACATATGTCTGAGATCCATTTAAAAATGGATAATATCAAAGATCAATAGTTTGTTCTCAAAACCTATAAAATGAGGTATTATCATGTATTTTAAGCTATAATAATAAAAAGTGACTTTATACACATGCACATGTTGCATAGCTTTAGCAAAATATATTTTAAACTGATAAATATAACTGGACCCTTATATGGTTTTTAACTAAAGTTAGAACTCAAGTTCTATCTATTACATGTAACAAACTTGCATGAACTTGGAGGATGAGGTGACCCCTTCCCCAAGTCTATATAAACAATTATGATCCAACTTAGATTTTTGTCAGAGAAGTTTGAATACAAGAGTAACATCAATTTTGATTGTTAACTAATCAATTTGTGTATTTTTTTTCCATATTCTATGTAATTAGATATTACTTTCTTTGGTTCTACATTTCAATAATATTTAGTGTGCAATAGATATAAATGGATTATTGATTATTTTGATTGATGTATTGATTTGTAGATGTGCAAAAACTATTGAGACATCAGTAAAATACATTAGTTCAGATAGTCAAGTTATTTGATTCATAATTGTAAATGAATACTAGTGCTTTCTTTGATGTAGTTTTTTTTGTGTGTGGCAAAGCTACCTTAGATAATTCACTATCCTAAGCCATAATCTCTTGAGTAAGAGTGTGCAATAGTTTACCTAAAAGGAGAAACCTTTTTCTAAGGCCCATGAATTTCCTACACCATTATCTCCTTAGACTTCATGACTATGTATGATTGTGTGTGTTCAATCATTGCTAGTAATAGGCATAGGTTCTTATAGCACATGTATGTTTAGATACCAACTAGGGAAGTAGTTCCTAAAAACCATAGAGCCTTGTTTTATACCTTACCCTTCCTTTATTTTTTGAGTTTATTTTGAGACTTACCCACTTTAGATTAGAATCCAACAATCCATCTAAATCATGTAGAGATTCACTACCCTTTAGGGACCACACATCTATCCAAAAAACTTTCTCAACAACTTGCATGCCCTACCAACTATTCCATCAATAGGTTGTCAAAAACCACATACCTACAACTTGTGCCCTAGAGTGGAATTTATCTCTATTAAGATTATAAAACATTAGAGGCTACCTAATTGATAATGGTGTGTGTAAAAACTACATCAATAGTTTTAATGGCATTAAAAGAAGGGTTGAAATCCTGATATTAGAGTTATCCTTTGTGTAGAGTTTCAGTAGAGTCACCCAAGAGAGTGAGCAAATATAATTCCTAGGCTAGTTCTCTAGTCTCGCCCCTGAAAAATCATATGAGACCTAGAACTATGCTAATATTCCTAGTTCATAATAATCCACCTCCTCTAGTATAGAACCCCTTACCTATAAGTAAACCTTTACCTATTAACCAACCAATGGATCAGGCTTGATTATAAAACATTAGAGGCTACCTAATTGATAATGTTGTGTGTAAAAACTACATCAATAGTTTTAATGGCATTAAAAGGAGGGTTGAAATCCTGATATTAAAGTTATCCTTTGTATAGAGTTTCACTGGAGTCACCCAAGAGAGTGACCAAATATAATTCCTAGGCTAGTTCTCTAGTCTCACCCCTGACAAATCATATGAGACCTAGAACTATGCTAATATTCCTAGTTCATAATAATCCACCTCTTCTAGTATAGAACCCCTTACCTATAGGTAAACCTTTACCTATTAACCAACCAATGGATCAGGCTTGGTTAGTTGGATCTTTTATTTCCATTACAAGAGACATGCATGATTTACCTTGGAATATTGAAAAATACTTACCATATTTTTCTCCTACAAGAGCAAGGACAATAGAGGAACATATAAAATATTTTAAATCTACATTAAGGCTAATGAATATTTTCCATGATGTTACATGTAGGTTATTCCCTTTTAATTTAATGGGTTCTGCTTATGATTGATATTTAAATTTAATAAAAAAAATCATCACTTTCTAGGATGAATTTCATGTATCCTTTATTTCATTGTTTGGATAGGTCACCAATCCTAGTTTGGTATATCAGGACTTCACCAACATGAGGAAAAACTCTAACAAGCCCATCCATTATTTCAAGACAAGGTTCTAAAAGATGTACAATTGGCTGATACCAAGGTATAAAATAGATGGGCCACTACATTTGGAGATGTAAAATAATTCCCTAGATCCAATCACTATCATGTTATTGATAAGATTATTTGCTACCAATAATTTGACATTATCATATGAAGAAGCTATGAATATAGATAGGCATCTTAATCCTTAGACACCTAGTGTGCCTAATGTTAATAGTATCTTTTTAGCATTAAATTTGATACCACATGTGAAGTAAAATGTTCCCATGTTCAATCAAAATCAATTGTGTAATTTCCTCCATTAACACAAATAACATAGCCAAATTTTAGCTTCTTAAATAATCATATGAAAAGCAACAGTTACTAGTAGAATCAACAATCAACTACACTCTTCACTATTGTTTTATAAGGTATTGAATCTATAAAGGTAGAACTAGATTCTATTTATAAGATGGTTCAAAAGTGGAATAATGATTTCTTAAATATGCAAAGGAGGATGGATAATGCAAATACACCTAATAGAAATCAAGACATTGGATTCCAAAGATACAATCGACCAGTTAATAGGCTTGATCAACCTAACAAGCTCTCAGAGATCAACATAGTAGAAATGGCTCTTCCCAATTGGTGCAAAATTCACAATACTTTTGAACATGTTGAGCTTAACTGCATTGAGTTATGTGCAATGTAAAAAATCTTTAAGATTAAAGTAGTCAAATAGTTTTAGATGTATAATCCACCTGATTATCATCTAGATTTTGGCTTTTTGATTACTACCATATTCTTTAAAACTCATGAGTTTCCCTTTCTATATGAAGATGATAATAAGTCAAAGGACAATAAAGACAAAGTTCATTCTTTCTACTAGTTTTAGAGAGGTACATATAATCTAAGGAATAAGAAGCCACTCAAAACATCAACTCCTTTAACTACTATTGTAATCCCACCTAATCCTAAAGCTAACAATAATCCACCTCCTCCAAGAGCAAGCAATTAGCCTTAGACTAAGGAGGAACCTATCAAAGGAGGATATAACATTGTCAAAGACATGAAGAAGATCAAAGTAAATATAAATCTTCACGAGTTAACTTATTTTAATAAACAAAAGGAGTTGCTCTATAAGTATATTATTGGGAAGACACCTATGGAGAAATCAAAATCATCTAAAGGTAAATCAAAAGCATTTAACACCAATGCTATCTAAAAGAGTAAGCCATAAGTTCCACCCTTTTTACTCACTATCAGGGCATTAGGTAAGAACATTCATAATTCTTTAGTTTATTTTTCAGTTTCTACAACTATCATTCCTACTTCTAAATGTCAAAATCTTGGTTTCATTCCAAGACATTCAAAGATAGTAGTTTCATAAATGGATAAAATAATAGTACCAATAGTTGGAGAATTGACCAATGTGCACATTTAAGTATCATATAAACCAAAATTCCAAAATACCATTATATTTTGTGGTAGACATACTCCAAGGCTACAAACTATTATTGAGAAGTGATTATCCCAAAACACTCAATGGATATCTCTCTATAGAATTCTCTCATATCTGGCTACCATGGAGAGGAATTTCAAATCAAATAAGGATTGATAGAGAGCTGAGAATGAAATATCCCATTACAAAATATAATGTAAAAAATGAAGAAGTAATGTATGAGTTTCCTAGCCTTGGTATTTATAATTTTAATATATAGAGTCTAGTACAAAAGTCAAAACCTGAAGGTTCCACATAGCTATGGACTTTACATTTTGAAGGCACTAGATCCAAGAAAGGATCAGGCTTAGGAATCAAGCTCATTGATCCACAAGGTAAAAATTTATTATCAACATACATGTTGCATTTTCCATGCATGAATAACATAATTGAGTGTGAGGTTTTAGTTTTGGGATTACAATTTGCACTCAAGAATAATGTGAATCAAATATTAGTATTTGGTGACTTAGAGGTAGTGGTCAATCAGGTATAAAAAAAATACCAATGCAATTTGTCTCATTTAAAGAGATAAAAACACATATAATGGGACTTGATTAAAATATTTAAAGCTTTCAACATATTATCACTTGTTAGAGAGCAAAATCAAACCACTAATTCATCATCTACTACTACGGCTAGTTTGGAGATGCTACAAGAATCTAAGGTAAAATATTTCTCAATTGAGTTGGCACCATGTCCTTCTGTTTTGGATAACATAGAAAATTTTTAGGTCATTAATGCTGACTAGTAAATTATCTAGTTTTTAACCAACTCGGGGAAATTCAAATCCCAAAGCATTGATGAAAAGGACATTAATCACCTTTATCAAGAGGAATCAAATAAAGAAGCCATTCTCCATCTCCAAGAAAATAAAATTCTAGCTAGGTTGGTCTCTTTATAAAAACCATTTGACATAGATCCTTAAGCTCAGTAACTCAATCAACCTAGGGTCAATGAATCAGATTTAAAAAGAGAAAATCTTGGAGATGAACATAACCCATGTTATGTTAACATCAGCCTTAGTTTCACCCTCACTTGGTACAAGGACATCATTGCTTGGACATATGAAGAGTTGAAGGTGTATGAACCATAGGTTATTACTCATATGATTCCATTGAATCCATATCATAGGACATTTAGATAGATGTAAAGACCATTCAATCCTATCTTAGAGCCTCTCATTTAGAGAGAAGTGGAGAATTTGTTAAGCACAAAAATCATCTTTACAGTAAGACATTATACTTGGGTGGCCAATTTCATCTTTTTAATAAATAATAATGGTGAGATCAGATTATGTGTGGATTTTAGGAACCTGAATAAGGATTCTAAAAATGATAATTATTCCCTACCTTCTCTGGATGAGGTGATATAGATAATAAGTGGTTCTAAAATGATTTCCTTCTTGGATGGATTTTCAAGCTATAATTAGGTACTACTGCAATCTAAGGATAGAATGAATATGGTGTTCACAATTAAATGGGGAACTTACATATATAAGAGGATGCCATTCAACCTTATAAATATAGGAGTGACCTTTCAACATGACATGGATCATGCATTCAAAATACTAATAGGAAAATGCATAATCATCTGCATGGATGATCTTACGATGTTGTCAAAGCATAGTAAGGATCACATAAGCCACCTATAGTCCATATTCAAGAGATACATGAGGTTTGGTATTTCACTAAACCCAAAAAAAAGTATATTCTAATTGGCTAAAGGAAAGATTTAGGGGCACATCATTACCAATGATGGGATCACCTTTAATCTAGATAGAATTTAGGTGATTTTAAGAATTCAACCACCAAATATCAAGAAGGAGCTTAAATCATTCTTCAGAAAGATTAAATTCATAAGGAAGTTCATCTCAAGATTTGTAGAGATTGTTAGACCTATGAATGTCATGCTCAAGCAAGATGCTAAAATAGAATGGATGGCTAAATCTCAAAAGTCCTAGGACATTAAAGATGTAATATCATAGGCTCTAGTATTAATCTATCCAAATTTTAATAAAGATTTTTACTTGTATTAATTTTCTTCAAAACATATGATTGTAGCAGTCATCACATAGAATAAGGACAAGATTTATAATCCAATTACGTTCATCAACACTAATCTGAACGATTTAAAAATCAAATATTCTATGATTGAGAAATAGATTCCCTCCCTTATCAAAGTAGTGAAAAAGTTTTAGCATTACATTTTGAGGAATAAAACCATTTTTATCATACCTAATCCTATGATAAAACTCACGCAATCATAAAATGATTTAGGGGAACATCATGTCAAGTGGATGACAAAATTATAAGAATTTGACATAGAGATCAAATCTACAAAGATAATTTGGAGCCAAGGAATTGTTTAGCTCATGACTAAACCATATCCATTCATCACCATTAAATAGGTATGTGAATCTCAAATATTTAAAGGAGAGTGGTATAATGATACAATAACATATTTACTTATAGGAACTTGTTCCCTAGAACTCAATAGAGAGAGGATAAGATATTTGATGATAAAATATGTTCATTAAATGATCAAGAAGGGAGTCATTATAGAATAAATTATGAAGTTATTTATCTTACATGTGTATCTATAGAAGAAGATAAAGAAATTTTGGAAAAATTACATCATAAAATAGGTAGTGGTCATCCTTGTTAGAATACCATGGCCCAAAAGATCTTGAGAATGGGCTACTACTAGCCAACAGTTTTCAAAGATGATAAAAATCATGTTATAACATGCCTTGAATGTCAATCTCTAGCCAAGAGAGAAGTACACACAATAATTCCTCTACAACCAATTATTGAAGGAAGGTGATTCACCCAATGGGGTTTAGACTTCATTGGTGTCATCAACCCAAACTCCTTGGTAATCCACAAGTCTGTTCTTACTACTATAGACTACTACACTATATGGATTGAATCCATAGCCACATATAATTGTAGAGCACAAAACATGATCCACTTCTTGGAGGAACACATAACAACTAGATTTGGCATGCACATTTATTTGGTTTGTGATAATGGACTAAATTTCATATCAATAAAATTTATTGAGTTTAATCATGACAAATATATTATTATCATGTTAAATTCTAATGATTACTCTTAGGTAAATAGACTAACAAAATCAAGGAATAAAAATATGATAGATGCAATTAAGAATCAGCTAAGGACAATCCTAAGGAGTGTAACAATTTATTAAATTATGCCCTTTAGGTAGACTGAACAAGATACAAATAATCCCTTAAATATTAACACTATCTATTGGTGTATGGATTGAATAATGTATTCCGAATTATGTTGAATTTATGCACTTATCAGTTCATACAGGATCATATGGATCCATGTGATGAAACTAAGTCAAGATTGTTGAACATAATATAAATGGAAGATTAAAGGATTTAGGCATTACAGACATTTAAAAAACATTAGGATGTGTTCAATATGTGGTTGATAAGAGAGAAAAATTCAAAGCATTCAAGATTTTGGATCTAGTGCTACTTTGGGATAAAGCCCATGAGAAGAAAGGACAATATGACAAGTTTTGCTCACTATGTATTAGACCATACCATATTTCAGAGATCATGGGCAATAATTAATTTAATTTGAAGGACCCTAAAGGCAATAAGCTTACCTATCTAGTCAATGGACAGTTCTTGAAACATTACTTTAGGGCTTTGTCATTTATAGATATTACTGATTAATGAAGGATGCATAAATTTATCTATAGGATTAGATTATATTTACTAATTTTTTATATTAATTCCTTACTTTCATAGATTATATTTCATAGATTAGTTTCATTATTTCTAGATTAATCTTTCCTACTTTTAGTATTTTACTTTATAGATTAGATTTCCCACTTTCTTATAGTAGTTCCTCACTTTCTTAAATTAGTTATTCTTTACTTCTTCTAATGATAAAAATTGTGTCTAATCTGACTATAACTAAGCTAGACTATCAAAACAACTAAGATTATGACTTGTAAAAAAGGGGAAATTAAAATCTTGAAATTTTGGGACTAGTTTAAAGATTAGGTGTATTTCTGTGTTTTTGAATCTTTAGGATGAAGGTAGGTAATCATGGATTATTCTGGATCTTGTCACAATTGAATAATTTTACCATGTATTTGGAAGTTTCTCTCAGGGTAATTCATATGAATTTAGAATTTTTTCCTATTTTATTGGATCAAATATACTTATCACATTAAATACCTATTGGAAGTGACAATTATAGGTATATGTTAGCTATTAGGGATGTTCTGGTAATGATTTGTTTTATAATTATACTAGTTTATTAGGGTTCTAGCCATTATCTTTTCAATTCAATAATAAAATAAAAATAAATTAAGAAAATACCCAATGAGCTCAATAGATAAAAATAAAATATAAATAAAATCAAAAGGCTTTCATGATGAAATAGGGTCAATGTACCATGCATCATGATCAAAATAAAATAATGGAGAGATAAGAGACAGAGCCTAAGGTATCTCCATTGGGTCTGTATATGTCTAACTAGTAGTAGATAAATTCTCAAGCTTCCCTTATTTTAATGATCTTGAAGAGATACTAGAATGAAACCTACAACCTTATCAAAGCCTTTGAAAAACTCATCATAATAACGGTTAAATAAACTATACGTTTGACACACAAATCCAAGAAATTAGAAGGCAAGTATGTTGTATGACTTAATGTAGAAGTATATTTAATGTTCTTGATTTAATTATTCTTCTATGACACATTTCATGATTGATTTAAGACTACAACGCAGAGTTCTAGCTTCTTGAATAATCATGAGTATTCCCCTTGTAAGTCATCATTTTTTGTACCCAACGTCCTCTCTTTCTTTAAAAAAAAAATGGGGACACACTTTTTTGAGAATATGATCTTGAATTTAATCCCCCCTTCCATATTTTTGTGCAAAATCTTGGAGAAGATTGCTTATTAGCCTTTTCATATTTTGGAAAAATAACATTAACATCATGTTTTCATAGACTAGCCTTATTAATAATTTTCAAGAGTCCTTATTAGGTTCTATGTTTTTCAAATTATCTTTTTTAGACTTATCTTATTTGGGATTTAGTCTTTATAACTTTAATTCTAAAAGAATTGGTCTTTAGGTTTATTGTGTCAGATATTTTATCCAAGACAATTTCCCCATGACAATTCATCTGCACCAATTTCCTTGAAGCAATTGGATGTTATAAGACTTATCTTAATGGAATAAATTACCTAAGCCAATTAAAATATTTTAGACATTTTGTTTGAAAAAATTTACCTATGGTGACTTATTCTTTTAGTATTTTTTCTATTAGACATTTTTTCCAATAGAATTTGGTCTTCACAATATTTTCCCTAAAATAATATTACTAAAATAAAAGAGCTAAAACATACCCTTCAGACTTCTTACCATGGGCATTTTGCTTGATGAATATACCCTTTAGAATTTTTAATGCAGGCATTTTTCCTGATGATCATACCCTTTGGACTTTTTTTTGTAGGCATTTTTCCCTATGAAATAGACTCTTTGGGATAAATGCTTCAGACATTTTGTCCAAAATAATTTCCTTGACAAATTACATGCCCCTAACAAAAAGGCCATAATAATTAACCCAAATAAATACATTATTACCAAGTGGCACCCCTACTTAGAGACAATTTCATTATGTTTTGAGCTTAATTAAAGATTTTATCCAATGCCCCAATCATATTTCTCTATGATAGGTCATTTAAAATAATTCATGGGCTCTTTTATATATTTTAAGCCCATGTATAAATCATATTTATTAATACAACTAAGACTAAAGCATAGAATTTTTTATGCAAGGTCCTTTATATTAATTTATGTCTTTTATTTTATGCCTATAGATCCAACAAAACATGTTAACTTAGGCTGAGTTGATCAAATGAAGAGAGGGAATTGGTTGAAAATACAAAGGACCTATTTAGCTCCATGAGGGAAACAAATGTCATGACCTTAAAATCTTGATATAGTGATCAAATGACCCATGGGAAGAAGTAAGGAGAAAAATACAAAGAGATAAAATGGCCCTAAATAGCTACCAAGTGAGTAGAGCAAACTAAGAAATGACGAGTATCAAGCTTTCAAGGAGTTAAGTCAATTTTATAGTCATGTGGTTATCTTTGATGTTCATGCAAATGTCAAAATTAAGTTCAAAGATAGAAAACACAAGTTTAAATTTTGAAGGTCACATGGACATCATTGATGATCATGATGATGTATTTGATGGTTGCACAACTATAAAATTTAAGATCAAAAATAAAATGATACGTGATTAAATTTTTATGGTTGTGTGGATGTCATTCAATTTCACGAGGACATCATTGATGGTTGCATGGATGTTAATTTTAAGCTCATAAATTAGTTATTTATATTCAAATTTTAGTGGGCCCATATATATCAATGACCAATGTTGATCTATATAGTTTATTCTATGGTGCAATATTGATAGAGACTTTTCAAAGGAATGAGGATGTGATAACTATCAAATTTGTAGGATTAAATGATTCAAAGCACTAAGATCTGTGAAAATTGTTAACTTAAGCATAGATGATCAATGGTGTGAGATCAATGTGTAAAATTCAATGGTCCTAAAATAAGTAAGGGGTTGTTAAATGGCACAAAAAAATTCTAGATAGGACTAAACAGATCACAAAGGCCCTACAAAGATATTAAGTGGCATGTTGTAGTCGTATAAAATAGAAAAAATGGTAACTTGAGTAATGCTAATGACACCCAACCCATAGGTCCCTCTTGTTTACTCTCATGACCCTCATAAGCTTATTTTCATTAATTCCTAGTCATCTATAGCCTTTCAAACTTGACCCTAGCTGATCCAAGACCTTCTCTTCATGACTAATCCATCCCCTAAAGTCCCATTTGCCTATGATAATAGTGCCCAACTAGGACATTAGCATCAATACCACTATTGTTTACTTTTAGAACTATTGTCCAATCTCATTTTTGGCCCTAATGGTCAATTTATTATGGTTTCCCATCCTTCTCCTTGTTAGCCTAAAGTGATAAAATTCAATCCATGACCAATGGATCCCTATAAAATTCCATTCAAGGATCATTTGTAAAGGGTTGACAAATATTATCAATAAACCAAGAATACAAGTGAAACCACTAAGCTAATCTTCCCTATTCTCTACATAAAACCATCTAGTACAATCCTAAGCACATCAAAATCTCCACATCATTCCCTAACCACCTTAAGCATATCTAGTCTAGCATTTCTTGCATTCTCATATCATAATTGCACCAAAACTTTTAAAGGAAGAACTACATATGGATTGATCCCTCTTCCAAGTATTGGTATGTAGGTAACATCCCCACACATGGGGTGTGAGTTACATCCAGTGCATATTACACACATTAATCCCTTTTACCTATTTGTTAAAGTGTTGCCAAATCATATTGAAGACTTATAAATGAATAAAATCATCTCTATAGGGAGTAATGTTGATAGCAAAGCTTCAAAAATTTAGAGATAGTGTCACACAAACCTGCCACACAAAACCTAGAAATCTCAAAATCTTAAGACAAAAACATCAAACAAGGACTATTGTGCTAATGCCACTCCTATTTAATTAGAGAATAAAAGCTAGAATCCTATTTGTAATAGTGTCCCAGGCCTGCACAATGAATATCAAAACTATGTCTCAGTGAGATCAACATATTTTAAGCTAAGTCTTATTTTATCCCTTTTATTATTATTTTTATAAAATATCTACTTACCAATAAATTTCATAAATCAATAGATTATTTATTTATTTATTAATCTAGACCCTTTAACTATTTAGGAATAAAACCCCAATATTCCAAAAATCGCTAAATCATTTGGTGAACTCAACTTACTTTGTTTGCAAAAAAAAACCTTAGGGTAAAATTCCTAATAATTTTTTTAATAAATTTTTGAATTTTTATTTCAATATTTAAATAGAACATTCATTTAAAATTTTAAAATTTGGTAGTAAATTTTACAATAATTTTCTTTCAAACCCTAGGTGCCCATATTACGTACTAGTATTTTTCCAGTAATTTTCTAACATTTTTAAAAAATTTACTAGCATATTTAAATCAAAAAATCCATTTAAAGTTCAAAAATCAATAGTAATTTAAAAATATATATTTTTCTCAAAACCCTAGTTGCACATACTAGGTCCTATTCACTCAAGCATTTTCCAATAATTTTTTGAAATTTTAAGTTGAATATTTAAATCATAAATCCAATTTCATTTTCAAAATTCCATAGTATTTTTCAAAAATATAAATATCCAAACCCTAGTTTCATGTACTAGATCTTATTCACTTCTTGAGGTATCACCTTACATGTTTGTGAGCTCCATATCCTTTTTGTGCAATTTCCAATTCATTAGTTTTAAAAAATTACATTATCTATATTTAGTACTTGCTTTTCCTAGCACACTGCCTATGACAATTTTTTTTAAAAACTTTAAAAATATTTCAAATTGTTTTCCTACCTTAATAATGGCCCAATACACTGGTTTTCATAAAACCAATAAAAAGGAACTTCAAGAACTCCTAACCAAACATCCTGACATGCAAGATGGCATACTCAAAATACTCTAAGAAGAATAATAAAGAGTAAACAAAGGCCAATCTTCTCAAACTATAGAGAAACCACTTTCAAATGATACTATAGGGGTAGCTATGTCTCAACAACCCCCTATAGTAGCCCAACATCCCTCTATGTAACCAGATATAGCTTGTACATCCCTATTTCCTAATGTAGTAGCCCTTATGCAAGAGATAAGATCTCTTCAATCCAAGGTGATACATTTTGAGTAAGGTTACACTAGACCTACATAGGCTTTGTATTCTTTTGCTCATCTACATACACCATTGGTATGTCACATTACTTTTACACCCTTACCACAAAGTTTTGTTCAACCCAAGCTTACTCTATATGATGGCAAGGGTAATCCAGAGACACATTTGAGAGCTTTTAATGAAGCATGCTTGGACTATTTATCCAATTATTGGCTACTTACCAAGTTATTTCCATGAATCCTAAAGGATTATGCTTTACAATGGTTATATAGTCTATCAAATCATTCAGTCAATGCATTCAATCCTATATTCAATCTAGACCATTTATTACATTCTATTTACTAATTTATCAATCCATACCCTATAAATAAATAAGGAATGAAACCTCTATATTTCATAAATTTATAAATCACACACTCATATTCCATCTTGCAGAAGATCGAATGGTGTGAGTCAGCAATGGAATTTTTAAAGATATGAATGCAATGAAGTAAGGATGCATGTCCTAAATGTAGTATTCATATTTTGAAAAGTAAAAAATAGAACATGGACAAAGTATCTAGATATTTTTATACCAGAGCTATATTTATTGACAATCATTAGGTTTCACATTTAAGCTAAATCAAGAATATGAACACACATGCAAATATAGAAGTAATGATTAGGGAACAAAACATAATAAGGTTTTAGTTACATGTCATCTCAAAGGTAAATTAGAGTGAAAATTGTCAATTATTATGAGTTAAGACCTTGTAAATCCTTCTAAAGGGATATTCTATAAGGCACGAGTGAGCATGCAATGCACAATTTAGTTAGATTGGTCATAGCTGATAATAGTTTAACTGGTTCTAAAGCATTGGTAAATCATTACTTATCTTGGACATATGTCTAAGATCTATTTAAAATTTTATAATATAAAAGATAAATAGGTTGTTCTCATAACCTATAAAAGGAGGTATTCTCATGTAGTTTGAGCTATAATTTTTAAAAGTGCCTTTGTACACATGCACATGTTGCATAACTTTGTCAAAGGTTATTTTCAACTGATAACTATAATTGGACCCTTATAAAGTTTTCAACCATAGTTAGGACTCAAGTTTTGACTATCACATGTAATGACCTTACATAAACTTGGAGGATGAGGAAACCCCTTCCCCAAGTATATATAAACAATTTCAATCCAACTTGGTTTTTTTTTGGAAATTTTTTAAAATAGGAGTAACATCAATTTTGATCTTCAGCTAATGTGTTTGTGTATTTTCTTTCCAATTTTAGTGTAGTTAGTTGTTACTTTATTTGGTTGTATGTTTCAATTATCTTTAGTATGCAATAGATGCGAATGGATTATTGATTATTTTTATTGATGTAATGATCTATATATATGCAAAAAATATTGAGATATTGGTAAAATAAATTGGTTAAGATAGTCAAGTTCTTTGATTCATAATTTGAAATGTGTACTAGTGCTTTGTTTAATGTAGTTTTCTATGTGTGCACCAAAGTTACCTCAGATAATTTTTTAGCCCAAGCCATAATATCCTAAGTAAGAGTGTTAAAAAATTAACTAAAATGAGAAACATTTGTCTAAGAGCCATGGATTTATTTCATGATTATCTCCTTATACTTCTTGGCCATGTTTGATTGTGTGTGTATAATTACTGCTAGCAATAAGTATAGGTTTTGAGATCATAGTTTTGTTTAGAAACCAACTAAGGAATTAGTTCCTAAAAACCACAGAGCATTATTTTATACCTTACCTTTACCTCCTTTTGTGAGTATTTTTTGATACCTACCCACTTTATATTATAATCCAACCATCCATCCAACGCATATAGAGATTCATTACCTTTTAGGGATCACACCTCTATCCAAAAACCTTGATAACAACTTACATGCCCTACTAGCTATTTTATCAATAGGTTATTGAAAACTACATACCTATAACCATGCCTTAGAGTGAATTTTACCTCCATGTATATCTTAAAACATTAGAGGCTAACTCATTGATTATGGTGTGTGTAAAAACTACATCAATAGGTTTAAGTAAGAAATCCATAGAGTAGGCTAGAGGGATTCCCCCTATCTTATCTTAGCGAGCCTATCTATATCCATTCCCTCTGGTAAAGTAACTAACATCCTTATATTTCCCTATTTAAATATCTATAATTGGGAGGGAGGATCCATCTATCTATATCTCTAGATTAGAGATCTTGTTGGAGATTCCTTGGCCCTATACATATAGGGGATGACTCTCTACATCTTGATAATTTTACAATGGTTTGAGATCACTACATAGGGATATTGAATCATCATAACTATGATTGAATATAATATATATAGGGAGGGTAAGGTCCAAAGAAACTCTATCTTGGGACACCTTATAAATAAGATAATATCCATTATGCTAAAGATAATTTAATTTAGATAGATATAGGGGGACATGCTCAAGATAAGATAAGATATATAGGGAGGCCACTCTCAATTATCTATCATTTTTTGGAAAACCCTATATATATGGGAAGATAATTTGAGTTAAATTGGTTGTATATATTGGGGGGGCTCAACCACTCCTAATTGGGCTAGGATAAGGTCCCATATATGGCTAGGATGGGTTAGGTGCTTCCTCGACCTATATCTATATATGGAAGTACATATGGTTGGTTTGTTTATCTTCCTATCTAGTCTATATAAAGTCTCAAATTTATATATTTGAGATGGAGACTCTATCTACTCTCTTCATGGAAACACACCTACACCATACATATATAGTTGGCGATATAATTCCATTCAAAAATTTGTAGTATGAGTGGGATATGGGGATGGGCCCTCTATCTATATGGGAAGATGGCCATATATAGATAGGGACCTCCATAGGACCTATATATACATACATATATATATATATATATATATATATATATATATATATATATACATATATATATATATATATATATATATATATATGTATATATGTATATATATATATACATATATACATATATATATACATACATACATATATATACACATATAAATATATACATATATATATATATATATATATACATACATACATACATACATATATATATATATGTATGTATATGTATATATATATACATATACATATGTATATATATATATATATACATATATACATATATATATACATATATACATATATATATACATATATACATATATATATATATATACATATATACATACATATATATATATATACACACACACACACATATATATATATATACACATATATACATACATATATATATACACATACATACATATATATATATATATATATATATATATACATACATATACATACACATATATATATATATATTGTCATTTCCATATATATAGAGTGAGTTGAGCTAAGATAGTTCTATTGGGTTTTTTGATGAGTATATATAGGGTATATATTTTATATCAACTCTATTGGTAGGATAAATATTTCTATACCACTATGCCATGATTAGATAGATGGATCCCCTATATATTTCTATGATGAGTCCCCCTATCTATGATCAAGTGTTTTGCTAACTCCTTGACCCCCTCCTGTATATATATATTAGACATAAGATATACATAGATATATAAAGAGCCCTATTTATAAATATGTCAATCCCTACCTCTATATAGGGTGTTGATGTGTAATCTATATGCTATATCTAAGCATTGATCCATATATGGGTAAAGGCCCAAGGCAATGAATCCCATCCCTTGAGAATAGATTTGGATCCATATCAATATATATGACCTATATATGAATCAACCTTGATTCATAATTTACTCACCATCCTAGGAGGGTCTCTTTTCTTGAACTTGAAAGGTAACAGGGTCTCCCATGAGAATATCACCCTATCAATCCTATCTATATATGGGCTCTAAATGGAGATAACATGACTAGACAACTATAGAGATAAAGAGGAAATGATTAAGAGGAGGGCTGGAAAAAATGGATGTTGGCCCTATATATATCTATTTTGGATCTATTGTGATCACCCTATATCTCTATGGTATTTATGCTCTATAGATTATTAGGAACTAAAAACTCGGCGGGGGGGGGGGGCGCTCTTCCAATGCCTTTGCTTCTCTAATTGATTGAGCCTTCTTATGACATGAATCTTTTAATGACTATATACATATATAGTATTTTCTCTATAGACTCTAGATGGACCCCCATTTATATATAAAGATAAGATAAAGGCAATTTTATCTCCCCCTATCTAACCTCTCTATCTAAGGGGGCATTTATAAATTCCTTCCCCAACTATATTCTATATAGAATAAAATATATATGCATAAATATCCCTATATATCTCAAGGTAAAAATAATATATATGGGAGAGTTAAACATAAAGAATATACACATTAGTGCCCTCCCCTGAGTAGGGATAGTGTCAACTCTACATAGCTTAGTATCCATCTCCTCTCCCTAATCGAGGGCCCAACCTAGATATGGACTACATCTAATATCTCCTCTTCATTATATATAGATAGGATCTTAATATAATGGCTTCTTAGTTGAGTCCCTATCCATATATAGGGTATGGAATGTTGAGGAAAGTCAAGGGCATTACTCATCTCATGTCTATGAGAACACTTTATATATATGACCCTTACCACATATTTGGATATATCTATCTAGGAGGCATCGGTCAGGGGAGTCCCTCCCCAAATAGATAGTTTAGGGATGTAGTATCTCATATACATAGAGGGGATCGAGTGATACCTATATTACATATTAGATTAGATCTAATATAGTTATAGACTATGATCTAGTCCTAATCCAATCTAATCTATATAGAGAGGCTGAAAAGCAAAATAAAAAATAATATATATAGAAGGGGGGACCACCATATAGATAAGATAAGCCAAATAGACATTATATAGATATGGGGAGCTATGCTCAATCATCTATCATATTCTCTATACTCAAGAGCATATCATATTTTATATACTCAAGATAACCCAGATAGATTTAACCCTATATATAGAGGGGGATTATGCTTAAGATAATCTAGATATACCCTATATAAATAATGGGGGGCTATTCTCAAGATTCTATCCTATTATTTAAGTTCAAGATAATATATATAGGGGTGGGGGATGAGGAGCATGGCTGCCATATACATATTATATAGAGGGCCCTAGTTCCCTATATATAGGGCCTCTATGAGTACTCTTTCTCATACCATTATATATCTATATGGGAGACTCCCTCACCTCTTTATTATCTATATATGGGTTCTCCCATTATGGTATGAACATGATAAAATATATGATGGGATAGGGACACCTAAATGAAAACATTATAGGGGCATGTGATGACCTTAAGTTTGTTTATAGATAGGTCTCATCATATATTTATTAATATATATATATATATAGATGGGGCATACTCCTCTTGTTTTTTATCTTCAATGCTTGATCCTTCTCTTTAATGCTTTGAGCCTAATAGATTCAATATGATAATAGAGGGGGTGTGTGTGTGTATATATATATATATATATATATATATATATATATATATATATATAGGGAACTAGGGACCTCTATATAATATGTATATGGTAGCCATGCTCCTCATCCCCCACCCCTATATATATTATCTTGAACTTAGAGAATAGGATAGAATCTTGAGAATAGCCCCCCATTATTTATATAGGGTATAAATAGATTATTTTAAGCATAATCCCCCTCTATATATAGGGTTAGGTCTATCTAGGTTATCTTATAGATAATATAAGCCAAATAGACATTATATAGATATGGGGAGCTATGCTCAAGCATCTATCATATTCTCTATACTCAAGAGCATATCATATTTTATATACTCAAGATAACCTAGATAGGCCTAACCCTATATATAGAGGGGGATTATGCTTAAAATAATCTAGATATACCATATATAAATAATGGGGGGCTATTCTAAAGATTCTATCCTATTCTCTAAGTTCAAGATAATATATATAGGGGTGGGGGATGAGGAGCATGGCTACCATATACATATTATATAGAGGGCCCTAGTTCCCTACATATATATATATATATATATATATATATATATATATATATATATATATATATATATATATATATATCACATTCCCCTATAATGTTTTTCATATAGATGTTCCTATCCCATCATATATTTTATCATGTTCATATCATAGTGGGAGAACCCATATATAGATAATAAAGAGGTGAGGGAGTCTCCCATATAGATATATAATGGTATGAGAAAGAGTACTCATAGAGGCCTATATATATATATATATATATATATATATATATATATATATATATATATATATATATATATATATATGAACCCACCTACCTTTATGATCATTGTTAGACTCACCTGACCTTATATATATCCGAACCCCACCCACCCCTATCTATGTATATGGCCACTCTATCTATATGGGTCCACCTACATTCTCTCTAGATAGAAGGCCTATCTATAGATATTTAACACACTTCATAACCCTATATATTTCCAATCCCCATGTATCCCTATCTATCTATAAGGCCACTATGGGGAGAGATGAATCAATTAGATGGATAGACACTAGAAAATATTAGAGCTAGTGGAGAACCAAAAAATGATGTTCAGGGACCATATATATATTACAAATAAGGAGGCAACTTAACCAAATTTAAGGTCCCCCTATCTAGATTTTAGGTTGAGGACCACTATCTAATCAATGACATTGATCTCTTGTGTGATGCCCCAGAACTCCCTATAAATTTAAAGGGCTATCGATCTATCCGATTTATATATAGTAGCTTGACTTGACCATTAGGAGAGAACTGACAACCCTATCTATATAATGGGGTCCCATAGTCTACATTCACATAATGACCTACTCCTACTCTTCTATTATAGATAGGGGACATGGTTTCTATATATATTAGATTAGATATATGAGATCTAGGTGCCCCCTCCTCCCATATAATTGTCTATGAATATGGGCCCTATCTATATATGGGGGGGTGACAGCCCCCCTCTCATTTTTATATAAGGGGTGGGGAGATCAATTATATATATATATATATAGGGGGAGGGGGAATTTATTGATAATAATGGATGCATCAAATTGAATAAATGATACATTGGTTTATCTCCCTTCACTGGTCTATTAGGTAACTCATTGATGGTATATATATGGTCTAGAGATGACATCATGCACTCAAGGTCTATCTCTATCAAAAAAGGTATATATATGTCAAATAAACATCTCTAGTCTATAGAGGGTCAAAATATGATACTGGCGGTATATTATTAGTCTAGAGAGGGTTAGTCTCCCTTCACTAGATAGAGAATGGAATCTACTCTATATCTATCAAATGATAGTCAGATATTGGGCCCTTGATTGAATGAGAGTTATATCTAATCTCACTGCATTACTACTATTGAATGATAGTGAGATGTACTCTATCACTATATATAATCTCATTTATATATCTCTCAAGAGATAGATAAGATATATAGGAGTGGGGGGAGTAGCCCCCTCTATATAAGCTCCCTATAGTGAGGGGTAATCACTAATATATATATATATATATATATATATATATATATATATATATATATATATATATATATATATATATATATATATATATATGGCATGTATCTTACCTTAGAGTCTTTCCCTATATGCATTTGGGTTATGTATATTCTATATGCCATTTAGAGATCAGGCCTTTTGTTAAGTTGAATTCGGATATTTATAGTCATTCCTTACAAACAACATATAGATGTTTAATTTAGTTCTTTGATTGGTTTATAAAGTCTAGATTGAACTATTAGGCCAAGCTAAGGGAACTATAACATAGATTATAGAGGATTCCCCTTGCCCACATATTATATTCCCTCCCTATATTTCTCTATCTGATCAAGATAACCCTCACCCCACCTCACCCAAACAATACATAGAAAAGGGATAGGGGATAATGGTGGGATTTAATGGTTCACTATCCCTCACCCCCTAATATATCACTCATGTTACATATATAGTATGAAACTCATTTAATACTTACACCTTTATTTGTCAAAGATATAAACTAAACATCTATATGTTGTTTGTAAGGAATGACTATAAATATCTAAATTGAACTTAACAAAATGTCTAATCTCTATATGGCATAAGAATATACACAACCCAAATGCATATAGGGAAAGACTCTAAGATAAGATACATGCCCTATATATGCATGATTAGTAGTGGAACAAGGCTTAGAGTGGAACCAAAGCTATCTTTGTCAAGATATGGATGCCTAACTAGTAGAAGAGTAATGCCCAAACCTTACCATTTTATAAATCATGATTAATAATGAATATATAAATATTCTAAAATTCTATGTTAGTGATTAGGGTCATGAAATCTATAATTTTTTCTCTAAATCCCAATGATAATCACTAAATGAATTAAAACACACATAAAATTATTAAATTTTGATATTTGACATTAATTCTATATTTAAGAAAAATGAATTATGAATTGATCTTGATAATGGTACTTGATCATGTGGAATGATTAGTCTAGTTATTATTTTGAGCTAAAAGTATTTTAATTCTAACATTCTACAATGTTTTCCCCATAAGTCACCATTTATTAATGCCAACATCCCCCATTTCTAAAAAATGAGGACCTTATGCAAATTTTTTAAATTAAGCTATACATTAGGCATTCAACTTGATTGGAGTGCATTATTAAGTATCATGTTTTGATTTAGCTTACATTGACATACTAACACATAAGCTTTATTTGATCTTATCTAATTTTTATAAAATTTGGCCCATGTGTTTCCATATTATAGGATCAATGGATCTTCATTAGAATGAACAAATATTCATGGGTTTATCCTTCAATGTTAATTTGACCCTTAGTTGGTTAACTAATATGGTCCTATTCGAGTCACTATGTTAACATTTGGTCCTTAATTGATTAATTGAATCCAATTGTAAATTATGTTCAAAACCTTAGTCTAAATTACTTTAGCCTAAGTTCTTATTAAAATGGATTGATATTTTTGATGGGTCACTTTATTCCATCTTAGTCTTATTTTAATTTTATCCTAAGTTTTGATCGAGTTTATTAACTCATTAAAACTTTAATCTAAGATTTATGGTAAGTCATTATATGTCCTGAGCACTTATTATTTGGTTTTATTGTTCACATGTATCAATTAAATATAGGGTTGTCAAGTGTTAAAACCTCACTCGATTGGAACAAAGATAAATGGCATGTGAGTGATCACCCAAAGTTAATAATTTGAAGTCCCTAATATCAATATTGATGGTACATATTATTATGTATAATTTTTGTTTAATGATCTATGCTAAAGACTAGGGTCAATAAGTCAATATAGATCTATGGTGCACCTTCAACCATGTAGATGGAGATCTAATGGTGAGCATGAATGTAATAGGTCAAAATATACTAAGAAGGTACATAGGGCTTCCATGTGTCACAATCATGGTGAATTGGTAGAAAATCAATGACCTATGTTTGATCATTTATTTAGAAGAGAAATAATGTGTATTTGAACATGCAAATCAAATATTGATGGCATCTATTCAAATATGCAGATGGATATCGATGGTGTAAATCAAGTCAATCAGTCAATAATCCTAGATTTTATGCCAGTCCACCACGTGGCATAGTAGTGTTAAATAAATGGAGACTAATATAAGGGTACAAAAAAGTCAAATAGGGCTACCAAGTGTCATAATCTCAAAAGCTTGAATTAAAAATCAATGACCAACATTGAAAGTCAAGGCCAGGAATCTCCCAAGGAGATTGATGAAGTGAATTTGATCAAGTTTTTAGGGGGAATGAGATAAAGACACATGTATGAAGTGATAATAGTCATATTATAAAATTAAATAAATAGTGTGGCAAGGAGATGCCATATAGGCAAACATGTTAGATCACAATATTTTATGGATCCAAACATGAGAATGAACAAATATGAAATCAAAATATGATTTGGGTTACTAAGAAAAATACTAAAAATTCATATGCCACCATTAAATCTTAGTTAAACCCCCTAAAATTTCTTCTACATATGAAAAATCCATGGAATTATTCATTCATTAACTATTTCAAGCCAGAAGAGAGACCCTGATAATCAAAGTTGTTCAAAGAGTCTAACCAAATAGACAAATGTTTTTGAATTATTATTAACAAGTGGATAATTTATCAAAATCATAGTGATGGTAACCTGTGGACATAATTCTAAGCAAGTGGTTAAATTATACTTATCATCAGATGTAGAGGGTAATTATTTAAAGTTATAGAGTTTGTGGCTTCTTCACTAAATATAGGAGACAATAACTATTCAAGATTATTTTGGACCATAGAGAACCAAGCAAGAGGAGAATATAATTTCATTAAAAATATTATATGATGACATCATGGACATTTAGTTTATAGGACTCCATTATTCTATCACCAAGCTAGAGGTATTGCACTTCATCAACATCCTTAGTCTTATTTTTAAACATGCTAAAATTGATAAGGGTATGCTTATCCATGAACCTAGTTTGATAAAATATATTACATATCCCCTTTTGACTTCTAATACTACTATAAAATACTTAGGCCTCAAATAGACCTCACCTCCATTAATGTATGGGTCCAGAGACAAACCATGGAGGAAATCCTAGTGAAATGGTTAGAAGCTAGTGACAAAGTAATTATTGATCCTAATAATAAAATCCTTGTGAGCCAATTCATAGTAATATTTAGAATTTTTTTGACCATGTTGAACAAATTAAATTTTTTTACACATACTTCACATGTGGAACCTATATGGGTACCTATTTTGTATTTAATTATTCAGTAAATGGTAGAAACCTCCTTTAGACAAAATCATTAGCATTTTCTTAAGCAAGTAGATATCTGGGATTAAAAAGAAGAAGATAATTGATTTATTTATGATGTGATATTTATTATGTGACCTATGTGATATAAATAAAATCACCAACCATATAGAGTCATCCCCCAATGGCACCCAAATTGTGTCCTAATATTACTCAAAATTGCATATTTATAAATATAGGGACCATATCTAGTTCATTTGTGACTTTCTATATCTTGATTTGAGCCAATCCCTCAATGGTATATCCATGATTATGATAAATCCTATATTCAAGAAGTCCATTGATACAATGGGAGATATATATCTATACCCTAATTACATAGTTATTAGAATAGAGGGAACCTATTGTGCCCCACTTATGCTGCCAGTACATGTGTTAGATAAATTAGTAGAATATAAAGTAACATACCAACTATTTAATGGAATATATGGGATTTTCAAGACCAATAGGAAATTACTTCTCCATGGTTTTCCTATGACTATTGTCAAAACCACTTTCAAACAATGGGACCAAATTGAAGTTGCTTCAAAACACTAGCTTTCTTTCAATTTGCTAATGGATGTAAATAAATAATGGGATATCAATGGTAGGGTAAAGGAGAAATTAAAGAGTAAAGGCATTATGGTGCTACCTTATGAAAAATAAATTAGACCATATTACTTTGTGTAAACTAAGGCAAGCACCTATTATAAATTTACTATGAGACTAAAGGAACATAATATAAATATTGAATCTAGATTGTTGTGAGATCATAATATGGAAGATAAATGGCAACTTGGTCCTAGACAATATCATCTAGTAGATGTTGGCCCTTTGAGGCTTCTCTTATCTAATGTAGAAATAGATCAAGAGAATGTGATTCAAGCTCATCACTCCTTGATTCTTATGGAATAGTAAAATAAGATTTACCTTAATAGGAAGAAATTCACATGATAGCTTTAAATCCATAGGAATATCTTGAAGATATATTGAGAATGGTCTCTATAACATATGAAACCTACATAAATGAAAATGAAAAAAAATGTTGAGGAAGCCAAAAAGGAGAAATAAAAAGAGGAGTCATTAGATTTAGTGATCATTGATCCTCCCAAGAGGAAGGTTGAGATTGTAATTATCCAAAAGGTAAAGAAAGAAAAAATAGCCATCATTTTAGGTAGTTCTTAGGTACCAGCACCATCCAAATCTTACAGACTTATTTTCCATTTGAATTAAATCGACCTATTTAGTGAAGAGAACCCAATATAAGGACCAACTATACCTAATTATTTCATATATGAACCAAGGATGGAGAATATTTCTAATTCGTATCACCCATAAGATATAGTAAATACCATATACATCCCTCAAAAATAAGAGTTAAAGCCTTAGATAATGGCATTGTAAAATTAATAAGAAAGGAGACTTGATACTCCAACTCAATTAATAGTCTAGTTATGAGTAGAGGTTACAATTAAGCATATGGACTAGTCTTTAGTGGGAGTCAAGTATGATCCAACTACTATTAGAATACAAAAAGTAACTAAAATAATTGTCATAGAAGAAGGTCAGGAGGTTATACACCAAAGGGTTGATACTTTAGTTAACATAACTAAGAAGAGGGAATAGAGACTAGAGTAAGACCCCATGTTTGAATAAGATTGTTTGAATCTATCCCAATCCCAGTTAGAAAGGCTACAAGCTAAAATCAAATGACTAAAAAGGAGAAAAATTTTTGAGAATAATAATCTATTTTGTCAATAGCAATAGATTTTATTAATAACTTTGAAATAACTATCTATGAGACATTCAATTCTTTAAAGGCAATATGGCCCAAATTAGACATGGTGAGTAAAAAACATACCATGGATCAAACTAATCAAATCAATGGTAAGGATTAGATAAGAATGTAAAGGTATTGATCAAGATACTAATGGAAAACTAGATCCTTGAACTAAAAATGGTCAGCCCATCACACTGAAATATGGTCATGATAATCCTAATGGAGAAAATTAGGTACATAAACAAGTGGTAAAAAATCATTGAAGGTCTCTCAGGAGACTTCAAACAACTAGAGGGTAAAATGATATATATACTAAGAGGTTTTATTAAG
>JARHVA010003947.1:1752500-1755000 GCA_037957365.1 Torreya grandis
GAGGGTATTTCACTATGATCAACCCATCTAGACTAACTAAATACTCTTTTTCTCTCTATAAATCTAAACTATGCCACAAATCTAGGTAGATCAGATCTAATTATAGTTAGATGCCATCCCCTCTAGATCTAGTGGGGTGATAAAATTTCATCTCTTCCTTATTCTTATTCCCAATTATATATATCCACCACCCATATTTATCTTATAGATAGGTCTCTATCTAGCCACCTCAACTCTATAGGTAGGGAATATGGCCCCAATAAACTAGATGTGGATAAACTAGTATGGTAGGGGTTACATATCGAATCTAATCCCCTCTCCTTCCATCCCATATATATAATACAATATAAACGGTATGGCAAGGGTTCCATATATACTTTACTCCCCTACCCTATAGATAAAATCTAACTGATATGACAATGGTTCCATATATACATAGATAGAAAGGAAAGGGGTTTCCATTTAGACTTTACTCTCTATAATAGGATGATATTGATATATGGAAACTAGATAAACTCTATCTATCTATAATTTATCTAAATGGGGTGGGGTGGGGTGGGGGACCTATATAGAGGACCAAATTTCCATATTTATTTTGAATTGATATCTAGGGGGAGGGGCCCTAGATAGAGGACCTAATTTCCCTATCTATATATCAATATATATCTAGACTTTATACATATATAAGGGGTGGGGTGTGGGCCCTAGATAGAGGACTAGATTAACCTATATAGAATTTATATGGGCCCTAGGTAGATGACTATATTTCCCTATCTAGACTTTATATGGGGTGGGGCCCTAGATAGAGGAATGGATTGACCTATTTATATATGGAATCATAGATCTATGGGATGGTAATTAAACTATAAACTTTGGGGGTTATATAAGATATAAAGTGAGATGCTTCCCTATCTATATATTAATCTATTAGAGAGGGGGGTTGGGCTGGGTATACATCGAGTTGGTTTTAGATCCATATCTATTACATTCCATGGGAAATTGGGTTGGGTCTAGATCCCTATTTATCCTATGGGAGTTTGTAACCCCACCCCATGCACCTAACCTATCTAGGGGTTAGTGTGTCATTATATATATATATATATATATAGAGAGAGAGAGAGAGAGAGGGTGCTTGGGAGGGAGGGTGATTGGGAATAACCCATCCCAATATAGAGTAGATTTTCCCAACTCATCCGTAACCCCACTTTATCTAATTTATATGGGACTCAATCCCACCCATCTCTATATGGTATGTGGTTAGAGAAAAGATAGATATAGATGGGGAGGTGGTCTTAGATTGATAGATAGTGCTTGAATCCCCACCACCATACCATAACTATAAATCATTAGGTCATGACATCATAGATATCTATTATATATGTGATACAATATTGAACTTGGCCCCCTCTATCTAGATGGGACTAGACTCCATATCCCTTTTCATATTCCTATCCTTATCTAGTTGATAATATGGGATGGGATGGGATGAGCTTATCCTATTAGATAGAGTCCCAACACCCAAACTATCTATTCTCCTTCAAGACTTATATTAAGCATGTAAACTTACATATTCCCTATCGAATCAGGGCATCTGGCATATAGAATTTGATGGGAACATATAATCAAAACCATGGGTATAGATTTAGTGGGATGAATATCCCATAATATTATAACCTCTTAAATTATATGGGCACCTCCTAATATTGTCTTATCTATGATGTTGGACCAAATAACCCCTGAGATTAAAACTTCTGAGTTTAGATAGACACCCTAAAGATAACTATAAACTAGATTATCTATGAGCTTATAATATCATATATGAGATTGGAATATATCTCTTAAGCCATATAGATGATGTGGATATATATTATATCTAATTGGTGGGTTCAATACTAATAGAGACATAGCCATCCTCTACCCTATCTAAGTCAAATGACATCAAGATCACCCTATAGATAGATATAGATCTTTGAAACCCTAAATATATGTAGGGGATCTCCCTAACCCTATAGATAAATTTAGTCAACCTCAAACTCAACCTGTATAGTGGGAATATAATGTTGAGTATCCCTATATATAGGTCTTGGTAACCTCAACCTCAACATCTATAGTGGGAATAAAATTTTGATGAACCCTATTTCATCTATTCTAATATAATATAATATGATCTATAAATAGGGGAAAGATTGAGATTAACCATAGTGATAGATGGGCATCCTTTATGTATGTCAAGCACTATCTATCCATCTGGAAATGTTGATGACTACCCATCCTACCACTATTTACGTATAAGAAACATTGGAATATGAATGGAAATATTGATGACCAAATAGAAATATAAACATCCCCTAGATGATTGGATAATAATATCAACTTCCCATATCTATATTTAGGTAACCTTAACTCTATCTAGGCTATGTATAGAAAGGGGAAATATTGATGACCCCTATCTATCTAGGAAACCCTAAATAGCTATAAGGCATCCCTTATTTGTCTATCT
>JARHVA010003948.1:2500-292500 GCA_037957365.1 Torreya grandis
CTGATGACTCCATCAAGTGGATAAGCCTTATAACATTGTGATGGTTGTTTTTGAGATATCATATGAACATTTCCTTGGTATTTAGATAGATTTTCATGATTTGAAAGAGGATATTTAAAAAAATTCAAGTTTATATTTGGTTGTGCCATTCATTCATTCAAATAACTATTTTATCCCTATACCTGGTTTTAATTTCTTCTAATGACATCTTGTATCCTATTTATCAAAGTGATGCATTTAATTTAAGAATGTCCAAAGACTATATGGTAATAATCATATTCATTAGTGTCATATTTATTAGTAAAATGCCTTGATGGATCAATCATATTTCAATTAATTTTTCATTTAATCAAAATTTTAGAACTTTCACTTAGTCATGTAAATTTTCTTCATTCTTTTCATTTTGATAAAGATAGCTTATTAGATGGTTGTTCCACTACATTTTTTGGATTATAATGTATTTCCATTACTTTTAGCTTTGAAATTTGATTTAACTTGTAATTTGGATTCACTATAGGTAGGGGAATTAGTCACATATTTAAGGATGTTTGACTCTAAAATATTTATTTCATAGTTTATCACCAGCTGACAAATATTATCTAAAGATAGGTAAGTTTTGAAGACTACTTTATCCTTAATGGGAAAATTAAAATTTTATGAAATAATTTTTTATTCATTATCAAGTATTTTTTATTCATTTTTATAATTATTGTATTAAACCTAATCACATACTCAATAACATTCTCATTTAATTTTTGGTTTGAGTTGAGCATTTTTTAAAAATATTAATTTAATTCTAAAGTTGATTTGAAAATTGGGATAATAAACCAAAAAATAAAGTACTAAAATATTGTGTATATCCATAATGAAATTCATAAACCAATCAACAACATAATCCTTAATGTTTATAAGAAATAAATTATTCAATAGTTTATTATTATGCAAAAAATATAGAAATGAATCATACACATTTGATGTGATGAGAAGGATCCCATTTATCATTAAATAATTCAAAAAATTTAGTGTCAAAATATATAGGAAAATGGTAATAAATTAAATCATAAGCTAATGGATTGAGAAATATATCCTGTGAAGTGACCCTATTACTTGTATTTATAGACCCTTGATAGAGTAATTTAATTTTTTGTTGCATAATATGCACAATTCATGCAAGGCCGTAACTTTAGATTTTGTAAGAGAATGGGTGGTGGTATAAATGGGGATATAAGGCTTGAATAATAGATAAACATTATGAATAAAATATAAAATTTTGAAATCATGTTGAGATTTTTGAGGAATCTAAGAAGAAAAAAAGTTAAGCATTAAAACAATTTTAAGAAGGCAAATGAACACCAACAAGAGTGGAATAAATATGAGTAACAACATTAAAAATAAGTTGAGAAAAAATCACATTATTAGGCATGGAAGGGGACCCTATAGAAGGTTGATCTACATTAGTGACATTTAAATATCAATTAGTCACCCCATCAAATATATTTTATATGTGGGGTTCTTTAGTTAGGGATTTTATTTTGGATATCCTTCAACACATAAAACATTGCATTTATTTAGATAGGATAGTCTAGGATGTGTTTTTTTAAAGAAAGAAAATATTTCAAATTTATTTTTCTCATCATTAGAAGCATTAATAATTTTAAAATACATTCATAATATTAGCATCCATAACACGATAATTAATATCATTTTCATTCACATAGTTTTCATTTATAAAGTTATCATTCATATTTTCATCAATACATGTAGTAATATAATTAAAATTAACCTAATTGAGAGAGGCCATTCACTTTTTTAGATAAGCATGAGAATGAACCAAAGGAATTTTTAAAAAATATATAATTTCTAAATTTAATCTAGCACTACACATACTATGAATAGTAGATATATTTCATATAGGTGGCATAAGATGGAAACATATATAGCATTAAAAAATACCCTATAATTATAATGATAAAATAATTACAACAAACTAGGTTTTTAAAAAACACAATTTCAATGATTAATAATTTAAATCAAGATATAATAAGCCTTATAAAAATTATATATATCACAACAACAATAATATCTAACCTTATATGGAAATAAATCATGCAAGTTAACATGGGTTCATCAAAATGAGATGCAAGAAAGTGGTTTTACATTAATATACACTAAAACTACCCATAAACAATGGGAAATTCATTTCTAACCATATTAAACATAGTAAAAAATAAAATAATACATAGTTGAATTAATGAATATTATATAATAATTAAAATGTGTGAAGATAGAGTTATAATAATAATATTAAATAGTCATAAATATGTATATTATAAGAGGTTGAAATTATTAATAAATAGGTCCATGAACCAAGATGTAAATAACCATGAAATTTTTGAGTAAATAATAACTTCAAAATTTGACCAAGACCATAAAAATCCTATCTTGGCTTCACAAACAATGTACTGCTCTATTTTTGGAATGACCAAGACCATAACAAAATGTCCATGGTCATTTTAGAATTTACTTAATCATATTTATTGATCATGTTACTCCAATCCTTTAGTAAATTCATCTCTTTTATTGAGACCTTGATCATCTCACATCACCTTGAAAAACATTTTAAAAATGATGTATTCATTGAGGCCCATCTCAAATACACCCCTATTGGTAAACAAGTTATAAACTAGTGCTCAATGTAGTTTAGTAAGCACTCATAAATGCAAGCCCTAATCCTTATATGACTTTTCAATAGCATTAAAAATGGTAATTATGAAATATTAAGACTCAAAATAAAAAAAAATATGTCTAACATTTCAAGTAATTCTCTTTAATAAACTTTAAATTCTTTTTCTCACCCTTTTCCTTTTTTTAAACACTTTCTCCAAGTAATATCTTTTTTATGTATGCACTAATAAAATTATTTATTTTTAGAATTATCTATATATATATATATATATATATATATATATATATATATATATATATATATATATATATAATTCTAAAAATAAAATTAGTATTCTTTTGGCATAAATTTTGATAACTAAAAAGTAATAAAGATGAAAAAATAAGGACAAATCCCATGAAAACAAGATGAAAAGTTCAAAGAAACCCACAAAAGTGAAATTTCAAGACTGTAGTAGTATAATATCGATAAACTAAGATCACATTTATATAGTATTAGAAAAATATATAAAAAATATAAATAAAATGAAATATAGAGAAAAATGGGGAGAAGATGAAAAAAGAGGAAGGAAAAAATGGGGCCCAACACAGAGAAAACACACAAAAATAAGAGTTTGATATGAATTAATAATTGAAATATATGAAAAAACTCTAGAATAATGCAAATTGAAATCTAAAACCACATTTAGACCAAAACTAGGTGTCTATACATTATTAACAAGCATATTTTTCATACACAAATTTTTCAATGGATTGTGTTGTTTCAAGAGTTTTATTTTTCTATTGTGGTGAACCTAGGAAGACTAAATGTGGGACAAAATCAATTTTAATTGATTAAGACTACTGAGGCCACACATTCCATTGAGGATGAAATATGGTAGATATAACAAAATTTATGACATAAATAATATCTCTAAAGGATTTGATTATTAATAAAAATAAATAACTTATATTAAAATTTTGTCCTTACCAACTAATTGAATGTGAGTTATACTAGTTAGGAAGAGATGACGTTTTACATATATGTGTGTTGGAACATGACTGTGCAAAAATTTTACATCAACCATAAGGGAATTACTAAAAGACACTAAAAATGAGAATAAAATATGCATAAAATCCTCTTTTATGACTTTTATGGATGACTTTACAAAAGGATACAAAAAATATGAACATAAATATGATATTTTTAAAATATTTGGTAATCAAAAATAAGGGATGAGATGCCATAAATTATTGTTAATTACACAATAACTATTTGATAAATGGGTAATGTAATGTGTGGGTCCTATTAATATAGTTGCATGAATAATTAGAGTGTAGTATATTATAACTACCACAAATAAAATTTATGTAATAAGTATAGGCTATGCTTATAAATAATTGTACAAAAACCATTAAAATAATATTTATTAAGGATAATTTTATCTCAAAGAATGGTTTTATTTTATATTTTACAAGCGATAAATAGCTATTTTCTTGTAAATATAATGTGTGTGATATTGTAATGATTTCATGATTGTGCATCATAAGACTACATACCATCCACGTGAAAATGATATGGTGCAATCATTTAACACAACTTTTGGAACTACTCTCATTAAAATATATGATGTAAGATTCCATAATTTTGATGATTGAGTTTCATGTGTATTATGGGCATATAGGATAAAATACAAGTATTTGAATGAATATACTCCATTAAGATTAGTGCATAGGAAAATTGTTTTGTTAGCAAAGAGTTTTAGTGAACTTACTATATTTTGAAAGTAGAATCACATAAATAGATAAAAATAAAATAATTTTCATAATAAGAATAACAATAATAACATGCAAGAAGATAAAATCCATAATATATAAGAATAAAATAAAATAATATATAATTGAGTTACTTCAAAGAGGAAACATTCAAAACACATACACCACCTCTTATATATAATAATTAGGCTATCAATCACCATAATCCAATTAATCTAACTAACCTTTATAACATGTAACATAAATATTTGAGGTTAATTTAAATGGTATGCATGGCATATGTTGAACACACATATCCTAATGTATACTAAAGGATAATGGTGTAGCATGCCATTCTTTATTTCCTCAACCCTAATGATCTCAAAATACCCATATCTACCATTATAAAAAACCTAAAATCATTTTAAGACTAATCTCCACTTCTAGTTTAGTTCTTATCCTCCAGACAAGCCACACTATTTAGACAATCCCACTCCCTAGTAGTGTCTAGTTTCACCAATAACATACTCCACCCAATAATGAAAAGTTTCTCAAATTTAAATTCATTTAATAGGTCCTATCATAATTTTATCAATCCCCATCTAAAGGAATTACAAAAATATCACTATAAAGCCACATTTCAAACCATTTTTTACACAAGAGGCTTTCATATTGAAAAACACCAAAATGATAATTGTACATTGAGATTAAACACCCTATTTATCATAATTATAAATACCTACAACCTTAGTAGACCTAATCTAAAGTTTAATTACACTTCCAAGGTCATAATTCATAGTTGTATCACTTAATCACATTATAATTTCACATGCATCTAGAATTAAACCATATTTTCACACACACCACCATATCATGGGATAATTACATGAATTTTGATCACTTTTTTAAGTATTGGTATGTAGGACATACTCAACATAGGGAGTGTTGAGGTCAAGCACAACTTTAACAGCTAACTCATTTTTATTCCATGATTGCATTTTCCCTCTTGGTATATTGTTCTAGGGTTACAAGTAAATGAGAAGATAAAAAATGATTTTTTTATGGATCAAAGGCTCCCCCATATGAAAATATAACACATAAGTGAAGGTGAACTTGTCATAGTGTTTTCAAATATCTAGCACCTACAAGACAATGATGATCCGTAAAGACACCAATAAACCATGCCTTTATCCATATCTATAATCCTTGTCTAGAGATACAACAAAATTATATTTTGGATCCACAGTCAGTCAACATAACCATAGAATCACTTTGTCTTAGTCATAGTCTTAAAATCTATTTTTTTAGCTAAGTTGTATTTATTTGGTATTTTCCCATTTTAGTACATATTTTAATTTAGCAAGTTTCCAAATTAGTTTGTCATTTATTGCATATCTATAACATTCTAATTTTACATGACAATTTATCATAGAGAGATAGTTATCTCATAGTTTCCCAAATTTTATAAAACATACTCAATGCTAACCATTTACAGATGTTTTTTATGAAAACTCTATCTTCCCATGTCACATATTCACTTGTAAATTTATTCCACTTGATAAGATACTTTATGATCATCCTCATCCACAATATCATAGTGTGTGTCTATAGAATTTCTTCAAATTACAAAATAACTCTTCCCTTTTCAATAATATTTGTTATCTCTATTTGGGCTAGAATATTTTAACTAATTACCTTATTCAAATAAGAAATATTAAAGACATGATTTATTTGTATTGACCGAGGTAATTCTAATTTGTATGTGATGCTACCAATTTTTTATAAGATCATATAATTCTAATTTGTTCTTAATATTTTATTTCAAGGAATTTTTTTTCTGTAGACACAACCTTATAAAACATAATATACTAATTAAAAATGTCTCTCACTCTTTTATTGATTAGTTTGTCATTTCACTTATTTTTTGACATGGAAAAGTTCTACCAAATAAAAGAGAGTACCTTTTGTTGGTGTTGAATGTTCTCTTCACTTTATAAAACTCTCTGTATTTATTTCATGGATGAGATGATTTATGGTGTAGGGTATCTATACAGTTCCATAAATGGGGACATTTTTGAAGATGTATGGAAAAAAGTGTTATATCGTGATATAATCATAATAAATAGAATGCAATATTTCTTAAGAAAACATCTATAAATGAACTATAATATAAATTATACTAAACTTAGATTTAAATATAGAGCAAAAAAATGAGAGAAAAAATACAAAAAAACTTACAAAATAAGATGCAATTTCATCATATTCTCCATTGTGTGATCGATGATTTATTTGATCTTAGATTTTAATGTGGTTTCTCAAATATTTTAAAAATATAATATAATTGGGAAGTGTTTTATAATTGAAGAGGATTTTGGTGGATTTTATTCACATGGATTCACTTGATAATTTTATAGCACTTTGTTATCTTGAAGGTAGATGATTGAAAGTTGTTAGGTTGTGGAGCTAAAAGCTTCACCAGGATGCAAACATGGAGGAGGTGCTGAGTGTCACAGTAACCAGCATCGGTCAGGCCAACCGATGGCGGTCATGGGTGAGACAGGAAGCTACCGACATTGGTCAGAGATCGGCCAATGTCGGTCATCTCTAAACAGACAGGGACTGATATCAGTCGCCTGTGCGATTCCAAAACTGCTAGTTCATGAACAGTTAGTTTAACGAACCAATTATTTACATGTAAAGACTAATTTTAGTCTTGGAGTTGTGTGTCTAATTATTTTAATTAGAAGTCTAATTATTGTTTGCATGGGATCTATATAATAGACTCATGGAGTTGTATTGTAATCACGGACAAGGAAGAGATCCTTCCAATTATAAGATCTAGGTTTGCAGGTGTGCAAAACTAGGTTGATCTGCAGGTTGTACAAGATCAGGTTAGATCTACATGGTAGGTAAGATCATTTGATTTGCAGGTTGTTGCAAGTTCAAGGGAGATCTACTTGGAGTACTTTGAGTACTTGTGTACTGGCAGTATTGTTCTAACTGGTGGAGGTGAACAACTCTGTGTTTGAGTTGTTTGTTGTGACCATAATTGAGAGAGAGAACTCTTGAAGGAGAATTATTGGGAGCCCTAGAGGTGTGGGAAGAGTGTGGTATCTTCTTATTGTATTTTCTTTTTGGATGAGTTGAATACAAGATTGTATTGTCTCTCATATTCTGTGTTGTTTTTGATTTCTAGTTACTTATTACTTCTGGTTAAATTTCGTGTTTAGTTGCTTATACAAAGGTAATCAATTGTGCTCCTAATCCTAAAAAAGTGGTATCAGAGCTGTTTGTTGTTCTAGATCTTGACAAAGTGGTATCAGAGCTAGGGTTGCAGGTTCACAGAGCCTGGTTCGAAGCAGGTTTGTGTTTGATTACAGGTCACTCTCAGGGGTTTCTGATTGAGTGGGAATATAACAATGGCAGAAGAAAGTAAGCTAAGAATGGAGGAATTTGAAAGCAAGAATGATCAATTATGAAATGATGGAAAGAAAGAGCAGGTAAAGAAAGATTGTTGGTTGGTAGAAGATCAGCATGAAGGAAATGAAGAAGCAGATGTTGTAGGTATTATTGCATAGGATGCTCTTGTATGTTCCTTGGATAAAGTAGAAGCTTGGTTTATAGATTATGTTGCCTCTTTCCATGTAGCCCAAAATAGAGTATTTTTCCATGTTAATGTCCTTGGAGACTTTGGAAAGATTTATTTAGGGGTTGGTGAGCCTTGTCGAATTGTTGGCAAAGGGGAAGTGTGGCTAAAATTGTAGACGGCCAACACATGGGTGTTGATGGAGGTCATGTAGGTCCTAGTCTTTAAGATGAGGCTAATTTCTTCAGGAAAGTTGGGTGATGAGAGATGCACAGTAACTCTCATAGTAGATGCACTTGAATTAGCATGTGGTAAGAAAGTAGGTACTTTTTATCTACCTACTTGTATTACTGATTCTCCTTCTATTGCGAAGACGTGGCTTTGTAGCCTTGGTCACATGAGTAAGAAGGAGATGCATATTCTTAAGAGGAAGTCAGATGTTTTTGACAAACTTAAGAACTGGAAAGCCTTGGTGTTCATGGAGGAGATGATGGATAGAGATTAGCTAAAGGGGCTGAATATTTCTGAGCAAGGCAGGTTGGATAGGGTTTTGATCCAAAGTGAGCTCACAGGTAAAAAGTCATCACTCACAGGAAAACACAGTTACCACTGTCAATTAGGTGGAACCGACATCGAACAGGTGGGTACTGACGTCGGTGACCAGGAGGACATTGACGTCGGTCAGGGAATCGATGTCAGCAATCAGGTGGATTCGACATCAGTCGGGTGCAGACCAGGGTTGACCAGAGAATAAATTTTGGGTGGACATCAAGCTGTCAAGGGGTCTCAAATGCCCATGAGGAGGATTAAAAGTGTAAGTAAGCCTCAAATTCATTATTCCCCTTCTTTAGACTACTTGTTGCTCATTGATGGTCAAGAACCAGGAAGTTTTAAAGAAGTAGAGTAGGTAGAATCTAGGAAACAGTGGGAGCATGACATGAATAAGGAATTTGATTCCTTGGATGAGAACCAAATGGGAGATTTGGTAGATTTTCCAATCGAAGAGAAAGCATTGAAAGATGAATGAATTCCCAGGTCAAAGAAGAGAGAGAATGGACACGTGAGATGGAAGGCCAGGGTATATGGTCTTGAGTAGGCTACAGGATAATGGAGGTTTAACCATTGTGTTTTCTTTACCAGGTTGGATAATATTAGGTACATTATCCTATTACTATATGTAGTGTGTATGCTTGTTGTAGGGTCACACATGCAGGGAGTTGCTGAGCTAAAGGTAAAGTTAGTTTAGAGGTATGTCATGAAGAATTTGGAAGCAACAAAATTCTTTGGCATGAGTATTCCTAGAGACAAGGAAGATCATAGGTTGATGTTGTCTCAGGATGATTGTGTGAATAAGGTAGTGGTGAGGTTCAAGATGCAAGATGCAGAAACGGTTAACACACCTATGGATGGACGGTTCATAGAACAGTGTCCCAATTCACATGATGAGGTTAAGTACATGTGTATTAGACCTGATGTTGCCTAAGCAGTGGGTGTTGTTAGCGAGTTGATGGCCAATTTGGGAAAGAAGCACTGGAAAGTAGTTCAGTGGATTCTCAGGTATCTAAGAGGGACCAACAACAGGTTAAAATGCTATGCAGGGTCAAGCAATTTGGCTGTGGCAGGGGACTTGGATGACAGGCGTAGCACCACAAGATGTGTGGTGGTTGGTCTTCAAGACTGAACTTAAAGAGGGATACAAGCTATGAAACAAATTAGATGATGTATAGGTATAGGTACAGGTACAGGTGTAGCTATTTATCTCCAAGTGGGAGATTGTTAGGTTGTGGAGCTAAAAGCTTCACCAAGATGCAAACATGGAGGAGGTGTTGAGTGTCACAATAACTGGCGTCAATCAGGCCAACTGACGTCGGTCATGGGTGAGACAGGAAGCTACCGACATCGGTCAGAGATCGGCCAATGTCGGTCATCTGCAGACAGACAAGGACCGACGTCGGTCGCCTGTGTGGTTCCAAAACTGCTAGTTGATGAACAATTAGTTTAACGAACCAGTTGTTTGCATGTAAAGACTAATTTTAGTCTTAGAGCTACATGTCTAATTATTGTAATTAAAAGTCTAATGATTATTTGCATGGGATCTATATAATAGACTCATGGGGCTGTATTGTAATCAAGGACAAGGAAGAGATCCTTCCAATTGTAAGATCTAGGTTTGCAGTTGTGTAAAACTAGGTTGATCTGTAGGTTGTGCAAGATCAGGTTAGATCTACATGGTAAGTAAGATCATTTGATTTGCAGGTTGTTGCAAATTCAAGGGAGATCTACTTAGAGTACTTTGAGTACTTGTGTACTGGCAGTATTGTTACTGACTGGTGGAGGTGAACAACAACTTTGTGTTTGAGTTGTTTGTTGTGACCGTAATTGAGAGAGAGAACTCTTGAAGGAGAATTATTGGGAGCCCTAGAGGTGTGGGAAGAGTGTGGCATCTTCTTTATTGTATTTTCTTTCTGGATGAGTTGAATACAAGATTGTATTGTCTCTCATATTTTGTTTTGTTTTTGATTTCTAGTTACTTATTACTTCTGGTTAAATTTCATGTTTAGTTGCTTATACAAAGGTAATCAATTGTGCTCCTAATCCTGACAAAATGGTATCAGAGCTGTTTGTTGTTCTAGATCCTGACAAAAGTGATGGATTGCACATTAATTTATAGGCTTATGGGAGGTATATAAAAAGGTTAAGGATTATTTTCATTTGTTAAATAATAATAATAAATAATGGTGAGGAATTAGTACTCATCCATGAGGATGATGACCAATTCTATGGGTTGAGAATATAGAGTAGTTGGTTGAGTGAGTCAACAAGAATGGGTCAAGTTAGTTGGTTGAGTCAACTTAGAAGTTTAAATGTTATGATATGACTCACAAGGTTGTTGAATAAGTTGAGGAATGTGTTTGTATGATTCAACACATTGTTGAGACAAACATGGAAAATGCTTGGGTGAGGTGGAATATCCATATTTTAATTAGTTTCGGATGAAAATAGGTGTGCATTAATATAATTAATTAATTAATAATTAATAAATTATTTTAATTTTGGAGGTAAGTGATGTTAATTTGAATTTGAATTGTGGAATGAGAAGGGTTACCATGTCAAAGTGAATTTAGACACTAAATGATGAAATTTAGGTGTCTATATTTACCTCTCATTGAAAGGTTGTTGCAAGGAAATATCATTTTAAAGAATATTAGGAAAAGTAGAGCATTGATAATTATGGATTAAAAATTAACCTAGATAAATTAAAATAAATGTGATGATGCCCCTTTGATTGTTCATGTGGGAAAGAGGATAAAAAATAAAAATGATGTGAAGGAAAAAATGATGATATGGTTATAAGTAAGACTGTCAATAAAATAAAGTGCTAAGATTGATACAGTACTTGCAAGATTCACAAGTGTAAAGTGGTTTTCCCTTATTAGTTTAAAAACTAGAGAATAGATCAAAAAAATAATAGTTCTTGTTCGATAACTACATGCTTAGATGGTGCTCAGGACTTATGGGTCATATGGGTGGATTTGGGAATGATATATCTTGATTATTATAACTTGTGGGTCATAAAACATAAAATATAGAGTTTCATGGTGGATAAAATTTTACAAGGTTGATAGTTTCAAGTAGTAATAAAGATTTTTATAGTTTGATCAATTATACGCATAAAATTTAGAGAAAATTTGGTGTGAAATATGAAAAATAAAGTTTTGGGAGTGAAAATATTTGAATGATGAGGTATATTATAAATAAGGATATGGGGTTGTGTTGAAAATCATTTGTGTAAATTTAGTTCTTTGTGATTGATTTTTATATTGAAATTATGTGATTTTTCTCTAGGGTTCGATAGGAAAATGGAATGGATTCTAGTAGATATACATTACAATGAGCACCTATGAGTGCACCAAGGGATAGAGGGGAATGGGGATGTGGTAAGTAATATTTTAAAGTTTCTTATTTAAGGTAGGTAAGCATTTAATGTGATGTAAGTTTAAAAATAATATTTTTTTGTTTACTTAATGGTGAATTCAACATCAATTTTATTGAAATTTTCAGGGTAAACAAAATTTCAAAAAAAATGGTTTAAGGATGGGAATGGTGAATCCTTTAAAATTAATGGTGAATTCATCAAAAACATTAGAGAATTCATTGAAAATTTTAGTGAATTCACAAAAAAAAATTAGCGAATTCATTAAAAAGACTAGTGAATTCATCTAAAAGTTCAGTGAATTCATTTAAAATCCTAGTGAATTTATTAAAAGTGTAAACTAAAAACTAATGTGATTGGGTATGATGAAAAATCAATAGATCTAGGATTATATGTGGGACTTATAGTTGAATAATATTAACATTGTGCTTTATTTAAGTGTATGTAGGAGGTGTTTCCTATTTTATTCACACATTAAGATCACGGCACTTTATTTAAATGATTAGATATAAAGCTTACAAATAACTATGTATAATATCACCATGATTTTGGCAAGGCACACATTTATTAACTTAAGCATAAGAATCAAATTCCATTGTAGGACAATAGTAACCCACATGCAAGAGTTTCTTATCAAGGACGTTACCACTAGAATGAGCATCATAACTTCCCTCATGAACTTATCTAATGGATACGATCAACTCTTCAAAATTTAAACATGATAATAAGCTTCCATCATAATTTATTTAGTATAAGGTTTGAATAAGGATAGTACAGTGGGATGCACGTTGGATAAAATATTTGTGTTGGTTATCAATTAGATGAAATGATGTTATTATGGAGGTATTAATAAATGTTAGTGTACCAAGTATAAGTGGTACCAACCAGCTTGTAGGCCATCTCATAATCTGGTGTATCATAAGCTAGTATCATCAAATACCCTACAACAAATTTATTATGCTTAGTTTTGAGATCAATTAACGAACCAATAGTTTTCATGGCATCAACTACTTTATTATTAACCATTCACATTTGTTCAAACTATATAAATGTAAAACACAACTTGAGGCTATCCATCATCCTCTTCTATGGGATTATTTTGTAATCATGAGCTTGAAATTTAATGGTGACTTGATTTATGATGAGTTTTGAATCACTAAATACAAGAAGGTTTTGGATACCCCATTGTATTTCAAGTTAAAGACTAATTATGAGGGTATGTTATTTAAACAAGGAAATTCAATCTAGAAAGATTTTGAAATTAAGTTCCCATCAGGAATAACTAGTAAGATAGATGCTCCTGAACCATGATTTTTAAAAGATCCATCAAAATATAAATACTAGACTAAAGATTCATTGATTGACATAATTAATTCATCTAATAAATCTATGAAGAGAGGTGTGTGATATTCTATAGGGGCCTCTACTAATTCATCTACTTGTACTTGTTCATTGATTGATTTTTTATTAACATACTCAAGATAAAACTCACTAAGAAGCATGACCCACTTAGCCATTCTACCTGTCAAAGTTTTTTTGGGATAAGATATGTTTACGAGGGTCAATTTTGTCAATGATTTTTGTTTGATTGTTGAACATGTAGTGACAAAGTTTTCTAGAAGAAAAAACAATTGAAAGACATGTTTTTTCCATGGGAGGGTAATTAAAATAATATGACCCCAAGGTTATTCTTAGGTAAAAACTAATCATTCTAATCCACTGTCATCATGTTGTGCCAACAATTCCCCTAGTGCATACTATGTAGAAAATATATACAAAAGGAAAAATTTACCTACCATAAGTGTCATCAAGACTAGTGGATTGGAAATATATTGTTTAATATTCTTAAATGAACTATTTTAATCTTCATTCCAAGTGAATAGAGTGTATTTATTAATAAAAAATGTGAATATATGACAAATGTTTGCAAGTTGTGATATGAACCTTTGAATTTCCTGAATTCTACCTTGTAAACTATGGATTTTCTTGAGATTTTTAGGTGGATAAATATTCATGATAGCTAAAAATTTGGAATGACCAACCTCTATTATGTGGTGTGAAACTATGAATCCCAAAAAATTTATTTATTTCACCACTAAGTCACCATTATTTGGGTTAAAATGAAGCTTTTACTCTCTCTTTCTATCAAAAAATCTATGAATTATCTCAGGAGGCTTTGATCTAGATTTATATTTATCAATAATGTCATCAACATAGTCTTCTATGATGTAATGAAACATATCATGGAATATAATTTTCATTGCTCTATCATATGTGCTTACAACATTTTTGAGCCTAAATGGAATTACTTGATAAGAAAAATTGCCCCAAGTTGTTGTAAATATTGTCTTATGTTCATCCTCAGGAACTATTTTGATTTGGTTATAGCCCAAAAACCATCTATTAAAGACAATATCTCATGACCAATGGTATATTCCACAATCATATCTATGCAAGTTATCTTTGGGACATGCCTTATTTATATACCCAGATTTTGTACATACCCTCATTCCATATAGTTTATTTGATACTAGTATAACATTATTTATCCAATCTTAGTAATCTATGGGATAGATGAAGCTAACCTCTAACTATTTTTTTAGTTCCTCCTTCATTAAAAATAAAACTTTAGGATGAATTTTTATATGTTTCTATTTTATATGTTTGGTAGCTAGATGAACCACAAGATGATGGATAATAAGTGAAGGATCAATCCTTAGCATGTCCACATAAGACCATGAAAACACATGAATTTTTTTTTGAATCAAGAGGTTGAAAGCCCATATTATTCTTGAGTTAATGATGTTGAAAACTTTACTACCTTTGGATTTTCCTATGTCCCAATGTTAGCTAAGATGGTATCTTCAAGTAGGAAAGTTAATTATTTTTTATATTTTATGGATACTAGATGAAGGTTAAGTTTATCCTCAAAGTATTTTTATTGTGATGTTGTTTTTTTACTTATTTTATGATGTGATAATAATTCCAAAAAATATGTCAAATCATATAACTTTATGAATTATCCCTTATTATGATCACCTTTTGAAATATGGTATCTTATTCTCAAGAATTTAGATATTACTTCATCATTTTGACAGTGATCAAGCATAGGCATTTATTGCTTTTCCCAATAGATGAGGTTTGGATATGTTAGGTCAAGTGTTAACATGTAAATTTCATGAAATAGGTTGGTCATGGATTGATCTTCAAATTTACTATAGATGGAACCCATTTCAGTGTCTAAAGAGCTTGTCTCAGACTCACTAAAAGAGTCATTTTGGGAATGTGTTATGCTTACATTAAATGGGTTAAATCCTATAACATGGAAAGATTAATTGGATTTAAGTGTTATAGGTTCTATTAGTATTTATTTTTGAAGTCCAAGGTCCTTACATTTATAATTCATTATATTACACATGATGAATTTGGCTATGGAATATTAGTTGTTAAGGAAGCAAGTAGCTCATTCATTAGAATAAAGATAGGAGGAATTTGAATATTCAATTTTCTCATTGGAAATAAGACTAAATTATATAAATTATGTATTTTCAAAGTTATGAATCACTTTAATGTCCTTTTGATAATGGGCCCTACCATGATTATTTGGAGACATGTGAATTTTACCTAAGTAATTAACATCTTGTATTTGATACTAACCAATTCTTTTGTCGAAATTTTTTAATTAGTATGGAGGAGATGGCATGATTTTTAAATTCTAAGTTTGATTGGATGATTTACTTGTATATTTATAATATATGAAAGTGTATGTGGATGGTGTTTTTAACCAACCACCAAGGGGAGGTGTTTGAAATAATGTATTAGGATGGATGTAGTTGTTAATATTTGGTGATTCCTTGATATGAACTTATGTTTCTTTAGTAATAGGGAGATAATTTGAGTTTTGAAAATGTCCTTCTGATAATTTAATATATTGTAAGGGTTGAGGATCACCTGGGATGGTTACTTCTATGCCATCATGAGAAAATTTCAAACACTGGTGTAATGTGGAGGGTATAATGTTTATAGAATGGATCCATGGATGTCCAAAATTCAAAATTTAAGTTAAATTGAAGTCAATCACATTAACTAATATCTCCTAAATGATAGGCCCCACAATCAAAATAATATATATGGTACCCATAGATTTATGCTAATTATTATAACATGCCTCAATGGTTATGATATTTGACTCTAATGTTGTTATAGGATACCCTAAATGTTTTATTAATATTAATTTACACAAGTTCAAAGTCAAGCCATTGTATATAAACATCCTTTTTAATTTACACCTAAATATTATAAACTCTATATAAAAAGGTAAATTATGTAGAAATCACATAGGAGAGGCATTAAAATGATTGAATGTAACTTGATTTCTATGGACAAGTTTCTAACTAATGCTTGAAAATTTGATGGATTGATGTATTTGGGGGACTCTTGACTCTCGAAGGAATTTATAAAAGATATATTTATATACAAGGGTGGTTTTGAGAAGATCTAAAGTGGATATGCAATATTTTACTTTCAAAATTATATGAGGAAGTACTAGGAATGGTAATCTTGGTGTGCCTTATTATAATGGCATAATATTGGAATTTCAATGTAAGTACAAAAGCATGATGTTTTGTGTAATCAACACAATGTAATATAGAGTCAAAATATTCATTGGTTTTATTGACATTACTTGCTTGAGGTTGTTTTTATTTTTTCCTACCATGTCTTTGATCATTTTTTGGAAATGGATCTCTATATATGACCAAATTTTGATTATTAGATGAAAAATATAGTTGAATTTAAATGACCATGTCCCTATAATCTATAATATCTTGGACGTAATGTTAGAGCCTCATACACTAATTGGTTTAGTGTTCCTTAATATTATGGTACTAAAAAAATTAATCTTCATGATACCAATTGAGTTTAGGAACATTTTATTCAAATGATTTGGTATTGGTCCAAATAATCATGTTTACTTGGGATAACTTTTTAAAAACTGGATCATACTTTTCTTGTTTTTATTGACCACTGTGTATTGTGATGTTATTTGGTTTGTGATTAATTTTATGTAGTTTTTGTGGGTTTAGAAATTTATTAACATTGGTCACACCATCACACAGAGTATTTTTATTTTTGGCAAAAAACTTATGCTTGTCAGTTTGGTTGAAGGAATTGTTTGAAAATTTTGATAACACCCTCAGTAGTTAAATTTCATTCAATTTTAAATCCCTTTTCAATGATTTCATCAAAATAATTTGGAAAAATAACTTGTAATTGATGACCCAACTCTGAGTTAAGATTTGTCATGAAAATAAAAATGAGTTATTTTTCAAGAAAAGACCATGGAAAATGACTTTCCAATGACTACCTTATTTGTAAGAAAGAAGCAAAGGTTTCACCATTATATTTTTTAGTTTTAATAAATAAAGTGTTGTCAATTCATTTTCAACATTATATGAGAAATGGAAAACATTTTTTGGATAGGTATTTAAAGGTGGAGATTGATCCTTTGGGTAAACATGAGAACCATTCTAGGGATTAACCTGTTAGACTTGATGAAAGAGTCTCAAAAGGTAATCACTACTATATGAAACATAAAAACATTCCATATAAAAGTATTTAAGATGTTACCTAGCATCACCTTTACCTTTGTACTTGTCAAATTAAGGGAGTTCAAAATGTTTTGGAAAAGTTGTTGTCATATTATTGACATCATATGGATAAGGACAAATTTCCTCAAACTTATATTATTTTTGCCTTGAAAAGATACCATATTGCAAGCCTTGGACTTTATCCTTCATGTTTTATCACTCTTTAATAAAGTGTGGTGATAGTTGATTACTTTGGCATGAAGAAGTAAACATGTTGGAAGTTTGACCCATAAATGAGTTTGAATCAGTGTTAGATTGTGAAAATAAATATTGATTAGGAGTGGATTATTGATTAATTAGTTTGTAAATGTGTTGAAAGAGAGATTAAAATGTTGTGAGTGGGTGAATTTTTAATTATTTATTGGATTAGTGTAAAAATTAAGGTTTGTTTGATCTAAATTAGTGTTGAAATTAGGATTTATTTGATTTAGATTCATAATGAAGTTAGGATTTGTTTGGTTTGGATTGGTTGTGAAGTTAGGATTTGTTACTTTAAATGAATTGGGATTAATTTTATGTGATGTATTTGGGTTATTTTGGTTCAATTTTGGATTTTTAAAAGAATGTAAAAATAATTGATTTGAATGAGTGTTGGGGTTAAATGGTTGATGTTGATTGAAGGTTGAATTAGTATGGATGAGTGGATTTGTATTAGTGGGTGTTTGATTTGAATTTAATGGAACTAACCCTAAAAAATAACTTGGATTTGAAAATTAATTTAATATTCTTCCTAAATAAAAGTTTTGATTGGTGGGTAAACTCGAATAAGCATTCAAGTTTGGATTTGAAGTTGGTTGGTTGATGGGTAAACTAGAAAAAATATTCAAGTTCATATTTTGATTTTGATTAGTGTGATTGATTGATGAACTATGAAATTTCATATTTTGAATGATTGAAAAACTTGAATAAATATTAAATTTTGGATTAGATATATTTTGGATTCTTAAACTTGAATTATTATTCAAGTTTGGATTGGATTGATTGATGTTTGGTAAATTTAAATGAGTATTAAAGTGTGGATTTGTTTGATTGATGTGTGGGTAACTTGAATGAGTATTCAAGTTTGGATTGAATCGATTGATGTTTGATAAAATTTAATGATTTTTCAATTTTGGATTTGATTGTTTGATTTTTTATAAGCTTGAATAAGTATTCAAGTTTGGATTGGATTGGTTTATGTTTAATAAAATTAAATAATTATTCAATTTTGTATTAGATTGGTTGATGCCTTATAAAATTAAATGAGTATTAAAGTTTGTATTGGATGGGTTGATGTTTGATAAAATTTAATGAGTATTCATTTTTGGATTAGAGAGGTTGATGAATAAGGGTGAATTTGGATTAACACTCAATCCTAGGTTCAGATTTGAACTTGGGTCAACCAAAGGATTGTTCATTGTATTATTCTAGATATTTGAAATATCTTGGTTGATTTGATGGGTATAGTATTCCATATAAAACCCATGTATTGTTTGTGATGATTTCTATTTTAGGATGGATTTCCATTTGTCTTTGGAGACTTGGGGATTATAATTGGAAGAACTAATCAGAGAATTTCTAGCTTCTAAATATCCTTATAATTTGGATTGGTATTTAATGGGTGACAAAGACTCAATAATTAAATTTTTTAGGATTTGAACATCAAAATTGGATGGGGGTTTGGCCCCCGAGCTCAATGCTTGAATTAAAACTTAATTCTTGTTAGATATAATGTATTGATTAAATGGAGGAGGAGGATAAATGTCCTTAGGGCTACCCTCATCTTAATAATATCCTCCCTCCTCTTCATTTCCATGGATCTCATGAATCTCAACATGATGACCTTGGTTTTCTTGACTACCAGAGTGAAAGGGATCATTTCCAAAAGGTTCATCAATCAACCTAAAATTATTATTCATGTGCTTTGTGATAGGTTACATTGATAAAGTAAAGGTTTTGACTCAACAAAGGATAAAATTATTGACATGAAACACTAAAAAAAGTAGGAGACCAAAGTGAGTAAAAGTTGATTGACAATGAGATTCTTTTTAGTTTTGATTCTTTTGGGACTAAACTTGTAAATTTTTAAGATTATTAGATTATGACTTGTTTCAATACTCAAAATACTTTTATTTTCAATAAATTATTTCAGCACATGTTATTTCACAGTGAAGTAAACAAAAAAGTTCTACTTTAAACACACATGCATTGCACAAAAAAAGATAAAATATAGGCAAATAGATTTTTCATTACATTATTTGCAGCCTAATATTTCAAGACACTAACCATAGAGGATCATGTCATTCCCATGGCCCACTAAACTCAACTCAAGGGTGCATGGAAATTAACTTCTTAACTCTAATTAGTAACTAATGCGCTACAAGTTAGATGGAAAGAATGAATTTCTTAGGCTTAAGGTTTAAACAAACTTATCCATGGGAGTCATGTATATACCCTTTTTTGTGATGAGTTCTAAAACCATGGAAGAATATAATCTGATGTATGCAAAAAAATGAGTCTAGTCCCATTGTTCCCAACACAACCATAAGATTTTAGCGTGTTGATGTCCAAATAACCAATATTGGAGTCATATTTTCTAAGGCATGGGTATTAGAGTGTGCAATCCCCTCACTTCACAAAATAATTAAAAAAAACACTACTTAGCTAATAACAACAACTATATCTCAATTTCTATACACTGGTACATGGGGTTTGGCCTACCATGTGGTGGTTAAATCCAAGGTTGAGAGAGCCCCTAATAAAATTTAAAAAAAAAGAATAAAACTTGCCTCTGATTCTAAGGTATCACCACCAATGTCATACCAAGAGAAGAGTATCCACGTAAGTGGATCTTAGATAACAAAAATTACAAACACTATGTTTTATATTTCAAGTATCATCACCAATGTAATGCCATAGAAAAGAGCATATGCAATAGGACTAATATGCAAAAAAAAATTGAAAATGAAAGATTAACTAACTCTAAAAATAAATTATTTGTTAATTACTACTAAAAATTAAAATATTTAAATATATAAAAAAAAATTATAAAACTTAAAATAAAAGAAGAATATTAAAAACAAGTTAAATTTTGATTTGGATAGATTTTTATTGGTTTGTCTTTGACTAAAGGCCTGTATATATATTTTTATAAATATTTTGTATGGATGGAAGATCAAGGCAACTTGTAAAAAGTTATCAAAAAAGACAAAGAACATTGAAAATAAATATTCTAAAAAGATTTTATTGTTCCATAGTCAAATAAAATAGGAAATTTTTTAATAGTTAACAAAGCTATAAAACTAAAAACTAAAACAAAATACTCACAAAATGATTTCATTATTTTCTATGAATTCATTAAAGTTTCATATGATTTAGTTTCACTTTGAAATTTATTCATTATTCTTTTAAATGTTTTTTTTCACTTTGAACTAATTTCTTTGAAGTTTTAAATGATTTTATTGTTTTACAAATAGGAGTTAAACATAAAATAGAAGACAATATAGAAATCAGGACATCAACAAAATGTGGTTAAACAAGCCAAAAACACAACAATTGTTATAAAAACAAAAAAAAAAAAAAATTAAATACAATGAGTCATAAATGATTTTTTATTTAAAAAAAAAAAATGAGTTTATTATTTTAAAAGATGAATTTTTTATTCTATAGTTTCAAAAACAATAAGCTAAAAACACAAAAAAACCTATAAGATCAAACATAAAACTTCTAATACAAGTGTTAAATATATAATAACAAAATATCAATAAGTAAAAACTAAAATGACTTCTTAAATGCACTTATGATGTAAAAGATAAGGGACAAGGTAACACCATGCATGTCAAAATGTATAAGCATACAATATAGTATGAAAGCTATCTTTAAAAAAGCTATAAATATATTATAATATAAACTATATTAAACTTAAATTTAAATATAAAGCAATAATAAATAAGAGAAATACTATATATAAATTTAGAAAATATGATGTCAATTTTTCACCTTATATATTGTGTGATTAATGATGGATTCACTCTTTGATGTTAATTTGGTTACTCGACTCCTTTCCAAAGAAAAACTAATTAGGCAGTGTTTTAAAATGAAAATAGTTTTTTTATGTCTTTGATTCACTTGGGTTCACTTGATAATTTGATGACATGTCAATTTATAGGCTTACACGAGGTTAATCAGATGGTTGAGGATTATTTTAATTTGTTTAATTATAATAATAATCAATGATGAATAATTAGTCCACATCCATGAGGATGATGACCAATTCCATGGGTTTATAAGAAAGAGGAGTTAGTTGAGTGAGTTAGCAAGAATTGTTCAAGTTAGCTAGTTGAGTCAACTTAGAAGTTGAAATGTTCTAATATGAATTACAAGGTTATTTAAGAAGTTGAGGAAGGTGGTTTGATGAGTTAACACATGGTTGAGATAAACATGGAGGATGTCTTGGTGAGGTGGATTTTTTTTTTAATTCATTTTAGAGGAGAATATGTTATAAAATAATATCCAAATACATGTGCAATAAATCAATGTGGAATTAATCAATCTACTAACAAAACAAAGAATAATGAGATAACACAAAGACATAAAAAGATTACATGGAAACATTCCATAGTTCAAGGAAAAACCATGGGAAAAATGACAACTTCCATACATACTATTGCTTCATCAAAACCTCTTCTTCTTCAAGTATTCCTTTCCTTATCAACGCCTTTGTAATGATTTCATACAAAGCATACAAATATATACAAAGCTTACAAGATATAAATCTAGTTACAAAGACAACACTTACAATATTTCAAAGGATGCTAAAATACAACTCCAAGATTAAAATTACAAATGGATTAACATTTTTTATATAATAAAGAGAGAGAGAAGAGAGGTGAGGGAAAAAATTGATGAAGGACCAATACATTCACCATAATCCTAGTGGGTGCACCATTGATGAATAAAAACCATGGTCCCCCACATGTGGAACATCAAAATATCCTCCCCAATTTTTATTTGAATATATCACCACTATGTGACACCAAATATGGCACCCTACTTCACATGTGAGACCTATCAATAATAGTGGTTAATGTTTTCCACTACCCATATGCACACAAGATGATTCAATCACCTTTTGTCTTTAAAAACACCTCTTCACATACATCCCCATAATTTTTTCTCCTTGATTATTTCACATCAATATTATAACATGTGGAAGACCCTCCATAGGCAATACCATCCTTCATGGGTCATGCCACATCACCTAAGTTCCACCTCAACAATATGCCACATCACTATGAATAGTGATTGTTAATAGTGCATATGAATAGTGATTGTTAATAGTGACTTCACACCCATCATTATCTCACTTGAAATAAATATTTAATATTCTAATATATATATATACCCCATGCTTAATGACACCTTTATCATAATTTCAACAAGCCCAAATAAGTTTTGCTCAATTTAATCTTCTCTGCGCTAACTAACTTTGTCAACATGTCTACAACATTTTATTCGGTGTCTATCATATACAATAAGGTTATACCATCATCCAAAACACTATTAATTAAGTGTTATTTTATGTCAATAATCTTTGTGTGATCATGAAATGTTGTATTATTCGTCAAGTGAATTGCACTTTGACTATTAAAATTTAAGGTAATCTTTCCCTGTATCTCCATGAAGTCACCCTATAATCACTGTAACCATATTTCATCCTTAAAAACTTGATTTGAATCCACATACTTTGCTTCAGCGTTTGACAAATCCACCACTAGTTGTAACTTATAATCCTAACTCATAGCTCCACCAACAAGAGTAAAAACATATCTTATAATGGACTTTTGTCCATACTCACCACCAAAATCTAAATCTTTAAAACCTATTAAATGTAAATCTACTCCTTCATAGAATATTTTATCATTTAAATTTCCTTTTAGATATCTATGTATTTACTTCACTGCAAACCAATGCTCCTTTCCAAGATTTTCCATGAAATGACTCAGAACTCCCACTACTTAGGAAATATTTGGTCTCATGTACACCATGGCATACATGAGGCTTCCCACTACTAATGAATATGGTACATGGGACATACTTTTCTCCTCCTCCTCTATACTAAAACACTAATAAGAATAAAACTTAAAATGTGTAGGAAATGGGGTGCTTACTAGTTTGACATTATGCATATTGAATCGTTGTAGAATCCTCTCAACATATGTCTTTTGACATAACTCAATTTTCTTAGATTTTATATCCCTATGTATCTTCATCCATAAAAATTAGTTTTTTTCTCATAAATGCTTCATCTCAAAATTCCTATCCAATTAAGCATTCAAATCATTGATCCTCTTCATTTTGGGTCCTGCAACTAACATATCATCAACATATAGTAGGAAGATAATAAATATCCCATCATTAAACATCTTATGGTATATATAATGATCAGTTTCACTTATGCCAAAACCTTGGCTCTTCATGAATGTGTCAAATTTATTTTACCACATACACAATGTTTGCATCAATCTATATGATGATTTATTCAATATGCAAACCATCTGCTCTTTTCCTCTTACCTGATATCCCTCAAATTGATCCATATAAATATCCTCCTTGAGATCACCATGTAATAATGTTTTATTCACATCATTTTTCTCTATTTACATACTTTAGATAGATAATAGTGGAAGTAACACTCTGATAGTGGTCAATTTCACAATAGGAGAGAAGATCTCATTCAATTCAATACCTAACTTTTACACATAGCCTTTTGCTACCAATTGAGATTTGTACAACTCCAATAGCCCATCATTATTATTCTTCAACTTGTATACGCAATTGTTACTAATACTCTTTAATTTAGGTGGGATATCCATAAACTCTGATGTTTCATTCTTTTGGAGTGCTCTCATATCCTCCTCCATGGGTTTCCTCTATTTTTATACATTCTTAGATGTTCTATCTTCCTATAATGAAATGGGTTCACCCTCATCAGTAAATAAAGAAAAAGAGGACTGAAAATAGGATTATACCTTTCTATAACCTTCTTGGTATGATTGAACCTTCTAACTTATGGTTGTTATACTTGGTGTTTTGCATGATACTTCGAAGCTTCAACTTTCTTCTTTTTGTCTTCTTCTTCCTTTAATACTTAAACTAATATAAATTTAGGTGTCTATTGTACCTCTTTCCTTTGCATTGATTTTTCATTTAACCCAACATCTTAGCTAATAATTATCTTATGGTCATTAGGATCCCACAAACTTTACCATTTCACTATATCTTCATATCCAAGAAAAATACATTTCCTAGATTTCAAATCTAACTTGGACCTTGTTTCTTTAGGCACATGGGAAAATGCTTCAAAAAAAAATATACATAAATAAGAATAATCAATTAGCTTACCATTCCAAACCTCCTTTGTATATTTTCCACCCAACATAGTTTTATGAGACTTGTTAATAAGATACATAGTTATATTAATAGCCTCCAGCCAAAATCCATTTCCTAGCTTTGATTTAGTCAACATGCTTCTTACACACTCCATGATAGTGGGGTTTATCCACTCAAATACACCATTATACTATGGATTATAAGGGAGAGACCATTGATATTTAATCCCTTCTTGTGTACAAAATTTATAAAAATCCCTAGAGTAATATTCTCTTCCATTATTTGACCTGAGACATACAATTGATTTTCCCAAACTTTTCTCTAGCCATGCCTTAAACTCTTTAGATTTTTACAAATCTTATGATTTCCTCCTCAAAAAATAAACCCAAACTCTTCTATAATACTAATATATAAGGGAAATAAAATAAGTTTTACCATTTATATATTGTGTAGGGATTGGCCCAAAAATATCTGAATGGATAAGTTATAATAAATTAAAGCTCTTACCTCTACTTACAGTAAACTTAACCATCTTATGCTTACTGAAGATTCATTTCTCATAGAATTATAAATCACAAGACTTAATTCCAAATAGAATACCTATACCACACAAATGCTTCAAGACTTTCTCACTCATGTGTCCAAGGCATTTATGCCATAACATCACAACATCTTGAGCATTTTCTATAATTGTTGCTATTATAATACTTATCACTTGATCTCTACACAATTGATACAAGGAGACATAATACTCTCATTTTGATACCACTAAGGCTCCTTTTTTAATTCTACATTTATCATTACTAAAGGTACATGAATATGCCATATCATCCATCATGTTTATGAAAATAAGATTCTTCTTCAAATCAGGAATATGACACACATCCTTCAACATTTTGAATCTACCATCATCCAAATTGATTAGACTATCTCCTTTTCCTATTATGTATAAAGTATGATCATCACCCAAATATTTTGAACCTCCACTATATGCCTAATATTGGGCAAACCAATCTCTATTTGGAGACATGTGATAATATGAACCTAAGTCTTACACCTAGGCATTAGAAATTAATATGTTGTTACTGAGGTAGAAAGCTTCATGTGTTGTCACTTCCTATTAATATAATGTGTTGGCCTTGACTAAAGGTGGATTTTGATTTTAATCCTTCACCTCATTATTTAATTTATAGCATTCCTTCATTGAGTGTCCTATATTTATAAAATGTTAGTACCTCATCTTCCACTTGGGTCCTCTAAACTTTGATCTGGATGATAATCTAACTTTCTTACTCTTGTCATTGGATATCCCTCTCATAGTCAATGCTTCATTACTAGGGGATGCACTAGAATAATTTATTCCTATATCCTCTCTAAGCAAGTTTGTTACCACATAATCGAAATTAAGAGCTCCAGATGATGAATTTTGATGGTCATCACCACATGATTCCAACTATCAAGGAATAAACACAACAAGGTGATTGACTTGTCCTCATCCTCCATCTTCACACTGATGGAGACTAGCTTGTTGAATTTATTTTTGAGCTCTTCCAAGTTATCATCAATAAATGAGTTCTCTTTCATCTTCAAACTATATAGTTTATTCTTCAGGAATACTTTGTTTTTTGCTAACTTTGTTTAGTACAACTTGTTCAAATTATCTAATAACTCTACTATGATATTATCATCATCAACATTTAAGAGCATAAATTTTAAAAGACAAATACATATTGCAAAAATTACCTTCCTATCCATCTTGCTCCAATCTTCATCTTTCATACTACTAGGTTTGCTTGTAAGACCCTTCAAAGCTAGATCTTGGTCATTATACACTAAGAGATACTCCACCTTTAATATTATACAAGGATAAATTTATACCATCTAATTTATCTACCTAAAAATTGGTTATTCCACCTGTCATTATAGTATCTCCCACATGCATATAGTTCCATAACTCAATAGAAAAACTCAACACAATATTTTTTCAAAGAGGCTAATTCTAATACCAGATGTTATAAAATAATATACAAATACATATGTAAGAAATAAATGTATAATTAATACATCTAATAAAAAAACAAATAAAAATGAGATAACATAGAGACAAAAAAAGATTATGTGGAGACCTTTCAAAGTCAAAGTAAAAACCATGATGCAAATGGAAGATTGAATACTTATTTATTTAGAAAAACCTCCTCTTCTAGAAAGATTCCTCTCCTTATCAATACCATTATAATGCTTTCATACAAATCATACAAATATATATAAAAATTACAAGATGTCAAGATAGTTATAAAGACAACACTTACAAGTTTTCAAAGGATGCTAAAATACAACTCCAACTTACAATTACAAAGGGATTAGCATGCATTTTATAGAAATACAAGGAGAGAGAATAAAATGGCCATACTCTTAATGGGTACACTATTGACAAACAAGAACCATTATCCCCCACATGTGTAAGGTCAAAATATGTTCTTCAATTTTGAATTTAATATCCCACCACACACATGAAATCTAGATCCCCACTTCACATGTGACACATATCAATAATAGTGGTCAATGTATTCCACTACCCATGTGCACACAAGATTAATTTTTGAATTTAACAACACCTCTTCACATGCACACCCACAACAATTTCACCCCACTTTATTTCACATAAAATTTAGTATGTGAAAGATCCTCCATGGGACATACCATCCTCCATGGGCCATACCACATCACCTAAGTGCCAGCTTAGAAATATGACACATCACCATAAATAGTGATTGTGAATAGTGCCCACGATAGTGATTGTTAATAGTGACTTCACACCCAATAAAATAGATGTGCATGAATATAATTAAATAATTAATAATTAATCAAATAATTCAATTTTGGATGGAAGTGATTTTAACTTGAATTCAGATTGTGTAATGAGAATGGTTAGCATGTCAAAGTGAATTTCGACACTAAATGCTTAAATTTAAATTTCTATAATCATAATTATAAGTTTGATAGCTAATTAATCCATTATGACTTATTTTTAGAAGTAAATAATTAAAGATATCACTCTAAGCACTTTTTGACCACCTTAATTTTTTCATAATTAATGGGATGATATGAAGAGTTATAATTGAACAAAGTTCCCAAAAAGAAAATAAAATAGTTTAAAAATTACTAGTAAATATGGGTTCATGTTCACTTAATATAATCTTTAGGGTCCTATGTAGCTTCTTATTTTATAAAAAAATGGGTATTAATAAATAAATCTAATCTAATTTATTTAAAATTGTTGATTAAATTAGAATGTAAAGATATAAAATAAATGACACAAATTGATATGAAACTTACTATTTTTGTAAATATTCTAAGAGGGGAAGTACCAAAGAATAATGACATAGCTGGAAATCAAACTATATAGGACATTGATTATGAATACATAACTAATTATATTATTTAATAAAGTCATCATGAATTAGGAATAGGGATTTAATTTATCTCTAGATTAGGTGATGCTATTTGGACTTGGTTACTCTATATTGGTTTTAATAGGGAATAACAACATCCAATAGGGTTTTTTATTTTTGTATAAAAATGGGTCTTTGTGACTTCAATTGTGAGTCTTTTGTGTGAGATCTAAGTTACTCATTTTTTTTAGAATTCATTGTGTACCTTCTTATTCACATAGAACCCTAGCTTCATAGGTAGTGAGAATAAATGAAATATATGGCAAAAAGGTGTTAGTGGTTGAATTTTTTATTGAATTTAACACACCTTGTGTTGAGAATTACATACATATTAATACTCTAAAGAGTGATGCAAATCCATGCAGTTATCCCATGTTATGGTGGCATATGTGAAATACTAGTGTGTAATGTTATGTGCTTATGTAATTTTGATGTCTTTAAGTGATGCAATAATGAATTTTAACCTTTGAAGGTTTTGTGGACTCATAGTTGGGAATATTTTATTATTTCCTCTCAATGTGTAAGATGTTCTAGTATTTTTTCATGATGTGAGCCTCTAGTTAGCAAATTGCTAAAAAATGTAGTTTTATAGTGATCATTTGGGAAATTCCTTGTATGGAGATTGAAAAATATGTGGCCAAACTTGTTAGATTAATTTTAATTTGATAAATTAGTAATCATTTGATATAAATATATGGTCAATAGATTCAAACAATGTTGATGAGCAAGATAATCCTAAAGGAGTGGCTTTGTCTAAGGAGCATAAATAACTAGACTAGAAGCGTAAATCAATCAAATAGTGAGTTTAGGCTACTTTGAATGAATAATAGGAGTTATTTTTAAAATTTTTTACAAATGGTAAGATTAATTTGCATAGAATTAGATGAATACTAACTTAAAGATGTGGAAATGGGTATGAACTAAGTTTGTATAAAATGATGGTCACAAGTGCATTATTTCAGCATTAAATGTTACTTTTAATGACTAAATTTATCCCCCATTTATTTTATTAATGAAAAAAAGTGATATTACTAGATTGAAATAAATATAATTATACATGAGCTTACACGTATAATTATAAATGTTACTTTTAATGACTAAATTTATCCCCCATTTATTTTATTAATGAAAAAAAGTGATATTACTAGATTGAAATAAATATAATTATACATGAACTTACATGTGTTCAATAGGCTTAGATATACACTATGCATTAAATTGTGCTTCATGAAAACATGTATAAATCAGTCCTTACTTAAGATGAAAATTTAAGAGAATTTACAAGAAATTTATTTATCAAATAATAAGGAATGAGTAAACATGTTTTTTAGTGCAAAACATTGTGTTTTATGATGTAAAACTAGTGACTAGAGAGGGTGGGATCCTTGAATATTTTTTATTTCATTGAAAAACTTATATTGGACTATGCCTGCCCCAATCCTCATTAAGAAGATAATGTCCTTAAGAACTCAAGATGTGATTGAATCTATCAGTAAAAAAATCAAATCCATGTATAAATTATAATAGATCATTCTATTGCAAAATTGGTATAAAATTTTAATAAACCACTATAGATAAAATAATTCATTTTTGGTTCAAAACTAGTACAAAAATAGTGTAAAAACTAGCATGATCTGAGTCTATATATACAAAAAAAATAAATGACATGGATTTAAATTCTTTATGAAAAATAGTGTAAAACTAAAAAATAAAGTGATCATGTGTCAGGCACATGCCCCCAATCTAAAACTTAAGTATATTGATTCTAGTGACTAAGTAATATCAATTGAGTATCTAAGTAGAATTTTGTATAAAATATTAAAACACATGTCATGAATGATGCCCTAAATTTGAAAAAAATATAAGAAAAACATATTTAAAATTCAAAAAATTATTTATAAGCAATATTATAACTGATATATGGAGTTAGTATAATTTTGAAAATTTAGAAACTATTATTTTTAACTTTTAGGGTGAAAGCATAATATTTTGGAAAACTATGGCTTATGTTGTTGTCTAAATAGAGAGATGTTGTTTGAATATTATTTCAAGTGTGAAAAATGTTTAAATTAGTATTATTTTATTTTCCTTTCCATGTGTTGTGTTATTGTAGCTTAGTCTCTAAGACAAACCACTATGTATGACCTCTCTTTTGAGGTGAGTTGTGAAGCATGCATAATAACTTATCCCAAAATAAAATTTATGTGAATGGTTTTTTAGAAACATTTTAAACATGAGTATTAATGATAACATTAGAGATCATGGCATAAAATTGACGACCTAATCAAAATGGTAGTTTATGATACATGTAGAACTACATATACATGGTGTCATGTCTAGATATATGTTAGAAATAAGAAATGTATTGAATAAATGATCATAACTAAGTACTTGAAAATTAATAGAAAAAATTGAGTAAGATTCATGTTTTTTATCATTACATAAAAAAATTAAGGAGCATGATATTTATCAAGGCATCACAAACTAAGTAAACAAACCTAAAAAGAGTCGTGGCCATGATGCACACACAAAGAACACACATAAATTCTTGAAAAACACATAATTAGGGAAAGGGGCCACATACAAGGGACATGTTATATGGTCACTCAAATAAATATAAGCATATAATAGGCTTAAGTACATAAACAATGACATGTTCAAATGCCCATAATTCAAATAAGTTGAATACACACAAGACATGAAGAAATAAAACAAATATGAAAAACATGAATGGATAAGTTAAATTGACCTATTGTAACAAAATATTGAACAATATAGGAGGTTTTTCAAGCCTAATCTAATATTTGGTCAACATTGAAATACCTCTAAGCCTATGGGTTACCTATAATAGAGGTAGATCTCTATTTTTAGGGGCTAGCTCCCTAGATTGACCTTTAAGTTCTTATCACCTATAATAATTGATTAATTATGGGAAAAAGGGAATAAATATGCATGAAATAAAACTATTATAATGGGGTGATACACCATAATTATCTCCATAATATCATCATACACTTTCACTAAGAAACAAGACCTACAACACCACCTACAAAGTCCTAAGATGTTCTAACATTAGTATTTCAATATAGAGGTTATATGGATGAGACTAATAAAGCTAAGTGGACCAGAGGTTAGTTTTAGACACTAATGATATTTTAAAACTTTAAGGGAGCCAAACACACTATATACACTCCATATTACATGTTATAATGGGAATTTCTTACACCAAACATGAAAGGACAAAGAGAAGCAAGGATACAAGCTTTATCACTAGACCTCACCATACACCACTTCACACAATTAAAAAATTATTTTATGAAATAAAAGTAAAATTTAATGTATTATTAAAAGTAAAATCACAAAATAAAACTAGGAGGGATTTACCATAATAGGTGTGGAATTAGAGTACAAGAGCAAAAAATGCTAGTACTTATAGAATGTGAGAGAGGAGAGAGAGAAGTGGAGATCAAGGGTCATAATGGCACTTGTCAAGGGATGAGAATAATTTATGTTATATAATTATATCTTATTAAATATACCATGAAATTTATATTTTGATATATTTCCCTCCAAGGCATGAAAACTTCTTTAAACTAGCATAGGACCCTTCAGTCACCTTATTAAAAATTGCCTTCATCATTTAGACACTATTGAGCAGTCCAAAGTAGACTAAATAGAGTTTTAATGTGTGAATTATGATTTTAGGGTTAATTAAAATATAAAAAATGCATTATATGTGTCCCTAACCACTGCTCTTTTTTCTGGACAAGTGTTCTCACTACCTACAGTCAGCATCATCCTACTTTCACTCATTCCTCACACTTGTCATTCAAGTGACCTTTAATTTTCCAATAAAATCCATAAAATGGGTGATATGACACATTTAAATATTCTTATTTTCCATAAATACATCATGTATACCTTAAAAATGCTCCCAATTAGACTTATCACTTTCTCACTTGGTGATCACCTTCCATTCACTATGCTAGTTTCAACTACCTAAAGTGAAGGAGCTAGCATAGGTGTCTGTGCATTCATATTAATAAATAAATGGACACTATGGGTTATATTATGTCCCAATTTATCTCCAAACTTAATCCTCATCTCTTAATAATCCCTTGTGCCTACAAAACAATAAAATCTATAAAAAAAACTAGTTTTGTACCTTGTCTATACAAGTAGGGTACAAGCCAATCTAATATGAAGGATCCTGAGGGATTTATATGCAAGTAAAAAATAATTTAAAATTTAATATATCCGTATTTAACTCATTTATATCTACTTATTTTCCATCAAGTCATGAGCAAGGGTTTTGGAGGGTTTTAAGTAGTTTTAACACTTAGGGATTATTCATAAAAGTTAGATGTTTAAACCTCACAAAAATCTTAGTATAATCATGTATAGGAAATTTCTAAACATACCATAACTAATTATGTCACCATGATAAGTTTATATATAGATATGAGCTTTCAAAGATGGCCTCTCAAGCCCTTCCTTGCATTTTATGCACTTTGAGTTGTTCTTAAGCCATAAATGACTTTCTCATGGTTTTTTCTATAGAACAAAGGCTAAAAAACACTTTATATCTCCCAAAAAAAATTACTCAATTATGTTTTAATTTTTATCTTATTTTGGGAATGAGATTATCCCCCTTAGGGATTTAAGCCTAGTCTAGGCCTAATAGGCATGATATGTGCATAACTATTCATCACCACCTCTGAGCGTTTTATTATGAATTTTATGTCTCCCATATGGTTTTTAATCTTTAAATCACCATTATAAATTTATTTTTAGTTATTTAATTCCTCCTATCTCACCTTATTACCTTCTTTATTACAAACCTACAGGGTGTGGTTCTTTGGGAGTGCCCTCTATCTGAGATAGAACAAAGGGAATTTACCCTATTGTCTCAATCATTTTGAGGCTATGAGAGGATTTGGTATGTTATGGATACATTATTTATTATTTTTAATTATTTTTTTATGTTTATAGACCCCTCAATTCTTCAAAAACCTTAAGACAGGCTACTTGAACTCATTGACTATACATAAATTATGAACATAGTTGGGCTTCTTGATTTATCTTGTCCACTTGGTCTATGAACTATATATGGATATTAATCACCACTATGATATTGGAATATAAAAATTTATTCCACTATAAACCTCTACTAACTCCCATATTTTACTCTTTACACTATCTAATCTTAGTTTACAAACTATGTGATTGTGTTATTTACTCAAGAAAGAGACATGTTTATAGCTATCAAAAAATGATATAACTTGTAAATTATGCCATAATACCTTATTTAATTTCATAAAATAATTTCATACTTTCTTTATTTCATTTATAATTATCTCTTTCCACAGTTTTATTCAATCTCCAATATGTATACCCTTAGCATCTTATCAGTCCATAGTCTAGTTGTAGGTGGTCATTTTGATGACCAAAGGACCCTTGTAGGTGACTCTAAGGTAGCTTTCGATAGTGTAACATGAATTAGGATCCTATTAAATTATTTAATATCCATTATTAGTCACTCACATCCATACTATGTTTTGGATTTAACCAATAGTCAAACTGACAAATTTTCATATTGCATCATTCTATAGTTAACTATAAATGTCTATCTTGAAGATAAAAGAGGTAGTGTAGGTGGTAGTTTGAGTCCAAAACTTGAATATCAACTCCATAAAATGTTATTTGAGTTATTATTGTCATTATAATCTTAATATGGTCAATTTCCATGAATATATGCTCATATCATTCCACCTTGGACTGTAAGGTCATTTGAAATTCAAAACACTGTAGAGAACATTGACCTTCTATAGTGAAAGAATATGAGTTTAAAACCCTCTTTTTATCACCTTCTCATTATAAATCATACAAATTATCATGTCAAAACACTACCCTTATTATTTAGTCACATCATGGAATCATTCATACTTATTCATACCTCATGTATTTCACTATGGAAGGATTGAAAGAAAGGTGAAAGCCCTATTTTTTAGAGGATAAGGTAAGTTGTCCCTTAAGTTACCCTTTTCACATATGATCCTAGTTTCAAGTATATTCACAACTTTTTATTTCTAAGATTGAATATTTTACCTTATCCATGTTCCTAAACCTATTTGAAGGTATCAAAAATCTTCAAACATCTCCATGCAACATCCTCAACCCTTTATTACAGCCACTTGTAGGTGCATATGCAGGACATAAGGTAGTGAAGGTGGAATATGAAAAATATGCATGGTGGATGTTTATAAAATTAATATTATTCCTATTATTATTCTAAACTAATCTTATTCATCTTGTGATACTTCAAATTATCTTCAAATTCCATCATTTCAACATGCTTAGTTTTTTATAGGGCACTAGTACGTGGACATCAGGCCACAAGATTGTGTTCATTAGAGAGTTGGTTATCTCATCTGATCTCAACCATTTTAATATATCAAATTATTTTCTCACACTTTAAGAGTGTGTTAAACACTGTAAAAATCTTCATTTCATTTGCATCATGTTATGTAAGCTTCAAAACTCTCATTCACCTCAATGTAGGTGAATATATGTAGAGAGTTGACTGTGTTGGAATATGAATGTGTTTTCATCACTATATGAATTTGAAGATAAATATTCACAAAATATATTATTCATCATGAATTGATAGGTCAAAACACAACATATCAGCCTACATTTCCATCTATATGAAGATCAAATTGGGATACAAGCTTTTGTAATTGATGAAATTATTTATAGACTCAATGGTTATTTTCATTAGAAATGTGATGTGTTATTCATATCTATCTCTAAAAAAAAGTACATAAAAACCTAATAACCATGTGAGAGGGTTATAAATACCCTTTAGAACCAAGTACAACCACTAGTTTGTGTGGAACTAGACAAATAGAAGAGAAACATTGAGGTGGTGGGAATGGACATGCCAAAAAAGTGACTAAAACTGTTAGCATTGGTTCATAGAGCATGAGAAAATAATATCCAAAATCATATAATTTATTTTAAGTATAATTATTTTAATAAAATCCCACAAGAGCATTTGACCTTGTTTAACTCTTGCTAGCCATACCATGAGAAAACCGTTTGACTATCTCTACATGTCAAGAAGAGTAATGGAATAATGAAATGGTTTTGGCCATTATTGGAAATTTAAAAGATTATAAATCTTGGATATGATCATGGGTAATCTTAAATTACACTTCTAAAGTACCTCTACCTATAAGCAATCTATGCAGTCTGTACAATATTTGAAAATAACTCTTTTGATAACATTTTCTCTTTTTAACATTGAATTTGCCAATATTTGTCAGTTATAAATAGTTAAAAGACACCTTATTGACACATGTAACATTAAAAGACACCTAAAAACACTTTTGGATTTTAATTAACTGTATAAATGCATTTAATGACCCAAAAAGGTGGTGTAAAGTGACTTTAAAGAAACTTAGGAAAATTTGACTAAGACCAAATATATTATTTGAACTCACTAACATGACTAGGGCCATGAAAAACATTTAACACCATAATAAGCCCATATAAAATTTTAAACTATAGGGGTTGACCTATTTTGACTTGTGGTCAAAATAGTCAACATGACCTAAATAAGTAACTGGTAACATCAATATATTTATAAGCTTAGGTATCCATTAATACATCAATGTGAAAGTAAGATAAATAATGATAGATTTTTTGTAATGTATTTAACTAAATGAAATATAATATGGATAGTCATATAATGATAAAACCTATGTAAAAGGATTCTCCCAATTTTTTATATAAAACTAGATATATAAAAGTATGGCCTTCAAAAATCTATTAAATCTAAAGATATCCCAACAATTTACCAAATACTCCTACATTGGGTACTAATTGAAAGTTGGTGGCCACATGTGTTGGAACAACCTATAGTGGAAATGTGATCTCACCAATAAATATCTGAATATGACCATTAAATATTTTTATTACTATTGTTGAAGTATTTGTACCCTTATATATGTATTTGAGATAAGAGATAAGTGTGATAGTGTACATATTCACACTTGAACCATTATCAACGATGACACTCTATATAGTTTGATGATCAATGTAAGCTCAAATAAATAAAGAATGAAAATTATAATCATCATCAATGATCTCATGCTCCAAAAATGTGATGAATTTTATAAATGTATTTAAATATGATATGTAGCAATTATGACATTCAAAATGTGTTGTATCTCTATATGATAATGATAAAAAGTTAATGGAGGGTGTGCATCATCTTTTTAATGTAACCCTAATTTGTTTATTAGTTTTTGAGTTATTTTATTATAAAAATGATCACCAAAAGTTTTATTTATGTGGATATCACTATGTTATACCTTTGTATTGTCAATATATGAACCCACATCAAATATGTTCTCATCTATACAATCTTGAATATTTTATCTCAAACTAAGGCATATGTTGGTAGTAATTCCTAGTACTCTATGAAAATCCTTTGAAATAGGTTTACTCACATAAACCTATACAATGAGAGGAATCAATATTAGGTTACATATTAGTAACCTTTTTAACACTTTAGATGTATCTTATGTAAGTTGGTAAACTATCTCCTTAAGGAACTGATAACACAATACACATATTAGGTTTTGAAACTAAATTCATTGTTGCCTTTTGATCACTTTTATTTTTACTTGGCCTCACCTTGTAATGTGGCTTAATTGAGTGATTTTCATGATAATTATAAATTGGGTTGGTTTCATACTTTAGCTTATTCATGTCTAAAAACTTGACCTCTCTTTCCTTAGTTGTGTGACATAAATATGTGAATGAATGCAACTTATTAAACATAATGGATTCATGTAGAGGTTGATGAAAACTATGTTTTAATATATCTTAAAACTCATTATCTTCCATAGGATTCATTGTTACAAATAGCATGGTCTTATACCATAATGCATAATTTGTAATGGTCTCACTGGATCATCGTTTAAGCTAAGCAATCTAATCACATGAAACCTTTTCACTTATATTGATTAAGAAATGCAGAAGGAATTTTTTTTTACAAATGATTGAATGCATGAATTGACTGCTGAGGTAAATCATAAAACCATATTATATCATGATATTTTAAAATTTGGGGAAATAATTTTTTCAACAACCTATCATTGCATGCATAGTACAAACATGTGTGAAATTCTCTCAAGTATTTATCGAGATCACTTGTGCATCATAAAATGTAAGCTTATGTGTCAAAAAACTATTTGGTAAAGGACATGTTGAAATGCATTAAGATAATGGAATATTTAATAAATTTTGAAAATCAAGTGTTCAATTAGGTTTTAAAGTAGTGTGTTCTATATAAAATTCCTTAGTTTTCATATATAAAATAATCTACATAAGGGATTATGCATCAATAATAGAATGTGTGCTAACCAACAGTGGAGTCTTACAAAAATGAATAGGATTTAGCATATTAATATTTTAAAACCCTTGTGTTTCCCCCATAGTATAGTACAAAAATATGTGTTTTGAATGATGAAGATAAAGGAATGGAGCCCATAACATTAAAGTCTATCCTTTAGATGTTTTGTTAATTTCCTCTTTAAAAATATTTATAAAAATATATTTAATATGTTTGATCTTTAAAATAAATCCTTTCAATTTAATTTTATTCACATCATTAAATCTATTGAATGATTATGCCATTATATTGTTATTAGCTACAATCTAAAAATGTTCAACTTGAGTAAAATGTTGTTTAGAACTTCATATAATATAGGTAAAAACAACTTTGTTTAGCTTTAAAATAGTGTAAAATATAAACTTGGAATATTTTTGTTAATAAATAATTTACCTAAAAATAAAAACCCTAATAAAACAATTAGAAATACTAAAAACAATTTAAGAAACCCTAGAAATATATATGGTTAGGATTTGTAATATTAAATCAATAGATGAGTTCACTAATATGCTTTATCAAAAATTGGGTATTAAGTAATATATATATATATATATATATATATATATATATATACACACACACACACACACACACACACACATATACACACACACACACACACACACACACACACACACACACATATATAATATAATTTATGAAACATTATTGAGTAAATAAAAATGAAAATATATAAAATAAATCACACAAACTTATATGGAACTTTTTATTTTTGTAAATATGTTAAAAGGGGAAAGTACCAAAGAATAATAACTTAGATATAAATAAAATAATATAGAACTATGACTTGGACTATAAAATAAAATATATGGCTACGTAAAGTCACTCTAAATTATGAATATGGATTAAATTTATATTTTTATTAAGCCACAATATCATGACTAGGTTGTACCACATTGGTGTTTATAGGGCATGCTAGTGTCTGGTAGAGTTTTTTCCCTCTTTATAAAAATGGGTTTGTGCACATTTTCCTATGAGACATGTGTGTGAGATCTGACTCCATTGATATGTTATGGAAGTTATTGTGTACCATTTTATTCACTTGGAACCCTTGATAAATAGGCAAGGAGGAATAAACTAAATAAATTTGGAAAGAGGGCTAGCGGCTAAACTTTTTCATTACCTAAACACCCTTGTGCTGAGTGTTACATACATTCCAATACTCTAAATAAGGATCAAAGTCCATGTATTTATCCCATGTTATAGTGGTGTGTGTAAAATATTGGTGTAATGATATATTCTATGCAATATTGGTGTAATTTAGTGATTCAATGATGACTTTTAACCTTTGAGGTGTACTCAAACTTATCTCATGTATACTAGAGTTGTGTGGACTCAAAATTTTGAAGAGTATATTATTTCCTCTTAATGTGAAGTTAGATGTTTTAGTGATTTTTCATTATGTGAGCCTATAGTCAACAAATAGTTATAAAATTTAGATTTATAGTAATCCTTTGGTAAATTATTTGGATGGGGCTTGTAAAACATGCAAGATAAAGTATTAGGTAAATTTAAATTTGATAATTTATCCATTATTTGGTTAGAAGAAACTACCTAATAATTTCAACACTACCATCGGGTAGGATAAACTTAAGGGAATAACCATGTCTAAGGCCCATAGATAAATAAAATATAAGTGTAGATCAATATGATAATGAGTTTAGTTTTATTTTAATCAATAATATGAGTATTTTGTATTAGAGTTTCTCAAGGGTAAGATCCATCTACATAGAAGTAGAGGAATAACAACTTAAAGCTGTGGAAATGGTAATGAGCTAAGTGTGTATAAAAATGATGGTCACAAGTGTTTTTCTTAGCATCAAATGTTAATTTTAGTGACTAAACTTCTAATTTGTATCCATAAATATTTTTTTCATGGTGTTTGATACAAAAATATGTGATAATGTACAAAAATAACAAAATTTTATTGATCTACCTATGAATATCATGATGACATTATTCTCTTATAACTGAAGTAATCATGTAATGAAATTCATATATACCTCCTCCCCTTGATACCTAGGTATATATAAATGCTAAAAAATATGTGAAGTATTAATTGTTTCACCCTTGATTTTCTAACACACCAAACATTCTACCATAAATTTTTGTATGACACCTTTGAGCCCATCCCAAAAGAAATCCTACTTGATCTGATGACAAGTATTCATGAATCTCAAATGTCCACCAACTGGATAAGCATGGATCTCCACAAGAAAATTATTCTTAAGAATCTTTTTATCCATATGTATTTATCATAGGGACTCCACTTTCCACGTAATTTTATCTAACACACTTGGATTTTGTAAAAGTTGTTGAATGATAAAACATCTATCTATTAATTGTTAAAATTTTATTTTACCTCATCCACCTAATATTCATTCAATATGGACATGGAACACAAAAATTCATGTTTGTTTTCACCCCTTATGTAAAGTGTATCTAATATAATATTTTGTGTCTATTTTTTAGATGATCTCAAAATGATACCCCAACATCTTTGTGACCCATTTTGTTTTCTATTATAATTATAACCTTTATTCTATAAAATATTTATTATGATCACTTTTTAAACCTTAAATTTAATTCCCATCAAATATTTTTTCCATTTCTTGATTACATGAATATTAGTCAATATTTCCTTCTCATAAATGGGTTTTTAAAAATTATTACCTTTGAGTTAGCAAGTAAGCCATCTTACATGAGGAGCACACCCATACCATAACCTGATGCATCACATTCTAAAATATTTTTTTGGAAAAATTAAGAGTAAAAGAAACTGGAGTGGTACACATGGCCTCCTTAAGTTTATCAAATGCATTTTTTATTTCCTTGATCCAATGGAAAGATTATTTATTCACAAGAGTCATGAGTGGTGTTACTATGTTTCCATAATTTTTTGGATAACTTATGATAATATCTATAATTCCTAAGAATATGCATAGTTTTTTTATGGTTATAGGTAATTTGAACTCCATCATGGCATTTATATTTTGAGGATTCACCTCGAATCCTTTATAAGATATAATGTGACCCAACTATTCCATGAATTTAACTATAAATTAAAACTTACAAGGCTTTGCATAAAAATGATGATACTTGAGAATTTGTAAAATTTCACATATAATAGATGGTCCTCCCATGTTTTTCTATTGTAGACATATAAATTTTGTATTATATACTTATAAAAATCAATTTTGACATATCTTGACATACTTGGACTTATGCATACACATTTGAGTCTTGTACACACTTTCCCATGTATTAATACCCACTTTTTATCTTGATCAACCCAATTTATAAATATACATATTTAGGATCACCATAGTTTGTGCAATAAGAATCCATAATCCTAAGAAAATTGTTATCATATACCAAATCACTAATTTTCACTTCCATTATAGTATCAGTAATAGTTGGACAATTGTGGTTTGTCATAGGTAGACTACCTTTGCCGGTAGTGTCTAGGAACCCTCAATGGCTATTTTTAAAATTAAGATGTCTTCATTTGGATGGCATAGACATTTTTCATGGGTCAGCCATATGGTAAACATTATAATCACATATAAATATAAATCATTCCTAAGGTCATAATCACATTTTAATTTGGTCATTATTTTGAATTCACATCGATTAATCCATTAGCACTCTCTTGAGACATTATCATAAAGGTATAAAAATATAGAAACCCCTCAAAGGATAAACCATATAGCTAATTATAAATACAAACATGAGTAAAATTTACATGTTTTTAAGTGTCAAAATCTAAGAATTCTAGCATGATCATAATGATGCACACACACACACACCCAAGTGGGATAACTACATGTAGTTTGATCCCTCTTTAGAGTATATTAATGTATGAAATTCCTAGTCACTCAAGAGCATTAGTTGGCATTATTCAAACCATATTTATTATCCCTTTTTCAAATTTAATCTTATGTTGAAATTGAAATTATGGTTTCAAGGCAAGGATAAATGAAATCATATATAATCGCATAGGACCAAGGGCAAGAATGCACATAAAAATCGTCTCTAGGTGCATCCACAATAATTTTAGGTATCACAAACTTATATGGTCATCACAGATAGTATGACATATCCTAGACGGTATCAATCACTACATGGGCCTGAGCTTCACCAATCGTGTATGTGCAAGGTTTGAGGTCCTATTTTAGGATCTAAAAAATTATAATGCCAATACAAATATTTTTCATAGACTGCAACAAAAACATTAGATAAAGAGAATTAAAAATAAAAAAGATTCATATTTTCCCTCTTTTCTTGGTAGTTTATAAATATAGTAAGTGAAATATAAATCTCTCTTTTACTTTCAAATTTAAAAGGTAAATGTCATATTATACATAATATAAATATTCAATAGTTTTATCTTATTTAGTTTGTATTAATCACAAAATAAGTAAAATTTTCTAGTAAAAACTATCATTCTCTTGAATGTGAAAAACCTTAGGTCATTTATAGCTTAGAGTTTCATCTTTCCTTCTTAGGGAATCACATTTTCTTGCATTAAGGTTTGAATTTCAAGTCTAATTTCTTATCTCCCCTTAATAGACAATAATATATGATTTTTTTCCTATTTTTATTATTGTTTTCATCAACGGATTCTATTTTACCTAAGAATGCACGATTATTTGTACCTATAAATCAAAGTGCTAGGTTAAGTGGTGTTGAAATTGATTATAATCAGATTTTTTATCAAACCACATGTTCGTGTGTAATTTAAAATGGATAAATTTGATGAAATACAAATTATTATTTTTATTGATGCAAATGTTGATTAAAAAAACACATATATATAGAGGAACATGTTAACAATTATGTGATTCTTGATATTTAAAATTATTATGAATATTATATTGAACACAATAAATAATGTCATGGTAGATTACCTTCAAGTGATCTTAATGTCTATATAATACACAAATATAATCACTTTCAAATCTTTGAGGTGAATTAATATGTAACCTAATGACTTAAATAAAATCTTTATTATTATCCTAGAGGTTAATAATTTAAAGAATGCTAAGAAGACACATTTAAGGAAAAACATGATTAATAATTCAATGACACTAATCCAAGCTTCATAGACATATATTCTACAATAGGTGTTAAAACCATTAATCATAATAATATTATCTATATGTATACACCTATGGATACAGACATGATGCCAACCCATGGTATGGGGGAAACATAAGTTAATCCTCACATTTATATGGCTATTCCTTCACAACATAATTGTGTGCCTCTTAAGATTTATACTAATATAGCATATTCTATTTCTATCCAATTTTCTATGTCTACTACTCAAGAGCTTATACAAACTCTTATTGATCTTCAATCCAAGATTTACCAATTAGAACAAGGTTATTATAGATAAATCCATTACATAAATTATCAAGAGTTATGACACAACCATTTGGATCTATATATTTACACTTATCCTTTGCCTATATTTTTTTTTTCACCCGAGCTCACACCATACAATGGTAAATGTCATACCGAACAACATCTTAGTGATTTCCATTTAAAATTATTATATTATTCCTTCAATGGTAATTTATTAACTAATTTATATTCTAGAATCCTTAAATAATACTCCATGTGATGGTTTTATGACCCTACTTTCCAATTAGAAATTATTTTAATCCTTTGTCTGATTAATTATTAGATCACTTTTGTATCAATATGAGTATGAAGGTCTCTTCTACTAAAATATGAAAACTCAAAAAAGGACCTAATGATCCCCTTAGTGACTATGTGTTTTGTTATAAGAATATGCTCTTCAAAATGAAAAATCCCATGTCTAATAATTAATTTCAAGGCATATTCAAGTAAATCTTACTTGCTTATATACATGAATCTATTACATTCAATTACTTCCATATTTTGATGATGTGTGATACATTCAAAGACCATGAAGTTAATATAATTTATATGAATACTATGAATTATGGGGATAATCCTCCATCATATTCTAATTCACAAATGATACTAATAATTAGGTTAAAGAAATATTTGATGTAGTTTCACAACTGCATACTAAGCTTGTCTTATTGGCTCCTTAAATGACAAAATTTACATGATTATTATAACCTCCTCACAAGGTTTTATAGAATCTAATCAAGTTTGATATCATATCTCTCCCACCACAAATGGAGGTTGATATGAAAAATTCACAACCTAATGGGTTTGATATCAATGCATATTATGATTTGCATAGGTGCATAGGATATTGCACTAATAAATGTCATGGTTTGAGACATAAGATACAATATTTAATTTAAGAAAACATTATTAGGGTTTATGATGTTAATAAACATACAAATGAGTTGGTTTCACAACCTAATGAAAATCTCAAGATATTCTCAAATCCCTTTCCCAAACATATGGAACAAGAAACTAAGATTGATCTTAAAGTACATATGACTTACAATGTGAATCCTCCTTAGAATTATTATGCTTCTATAACTGAGAATGTTTATCTTATAGATAATATTATTTTTACACTTACAAATACACAAGTACACAAATCTACAATTACATTCAATGATAATGATATTGTTTATGATGATCCTACTAATGCACCTTTTTAATGCATGTTTTCATTGATTCACATCATATATAGAATGTTATGGTGGATATAGGGTTAATTGAAAACATATGAACCATGGAATTGATCAATAATATTGGTTAAACACATATATTTAATAGGTATGACTACTATGGTAAAAGTATTTGATGGAAAATGGAAAAACCCTCTTATGGGAATTGTGTTAACACTTATGGTAGGGCACACATATATTGTTGCTTGATTTTTAATCTTTCCCAATACTGGGCAATTTTACATGGCATTAAGACATATATAGATACACAATATACATGTAATATTAGATTTGGTACATCAATGCTTGAATTATATATATATTATTTGAACCTCATCACAAGGTTTTAAATAATTTAATCAAGTTTTATATCATATCTTTTGCTCCACAAATGGAGGTTGATATGAAAAATTCACAACCTAATGGGTTTGATATCAATACATATTATGATTTGCATGGTGCATAAGACATTATACTAATAAATTTTATGGTTTGAGACATACGATATCTACTATTTTAATTTAGCCTCACAGTTCAAAGTCTCACTAGCAAACCTCACTTATTACATTTAAGGACACCAATCCTAAGGAGACACTAATCCCCTAGTTTAATAGCACCAACTCTAAGGAAGCACTGACTCCCTAAATAAGTCCCAACTTAGATTAACCTCAATGGTTACAATGTTTAAGGGAACCAACCCTAAGGGGACACCAATCCCCTAACTAAGCACCAACTTAGCTTGTCATATAGCTCCAACTAATCAGATCTATGGAGCTACAACTCCATATTACAACATTTATTCATAAATGACTCAAATCCTATTTTCTCTATTACAAGTCTTATTTGTAATTGATCATTCTCTGCACATTATCTCTTTATTCCTTCTTCCTCTCTACCCCTATTTCTTTGTGTTTGGATATGTATCTATTTGACACACTTCAATTCTTTCTCTCTCTGTAGCCTCTTCTTTTCCTCTATGCCCTCTATTTATGTGTCTATATTTTTAGATTTGACATAATTTGACTACACCAACAACTTTTAATTTGTCTTAGATATCATATATATAAGTAAATGATCTAGGGTTCTATATCTTTTATGTGTTCACACTCAGACTATAACATATCATGCCAATTATGGACTCTAGTTCATTATAACATGAACTATTAGTTCTAACCTCTCAATTATATGCATCACACAATAATTATAGGTCTCTTTACTATATATATAATTTTTTAGACTCAATTTTTTTATAAATAGGCTCTTTAATGTAGATTTGATCAATTGGATCGATCAATATCATTATTTGTGTCAAGATGTAGAGCTTATATGCAAGTTCCTACATGTTTCTCCAACTAACCATTTGTCTAGACATGAATTTAAATGTCATTGATCTTACTTTTGTAAATATGATCCGATGGCCTATATTCAAATAGATCAACTTTAAAACACATCCATTCGATATCCACATCCTAGATTTCACATGTCATTTGATCTCCAAAGATGCATGTCCTTTACCTTGACTTGGTCATTAAACTTTGATACTTTGAACTCATCTCACCACTTCCTATATCTTTAGATTAATTTATCTTCATTGATCTTCTCAAACCTACTCAGTATTTAACTTAATGATGTGTTGATAAACATCAATCACTTTATTCCATTTAAGTCTACTCACTCTATTAGATCTATTTCATCCAAGCTTTTACATGCGATTAGATCTTCAAAGATGCATGATATTTACTTCTATTTAGTTATTAGATATTGATCTCTTTATATTATTTTATTCCATTCACTCTATTGGATAGTTTTTACATGATCACTTGCACACTGTTAGATCTTCTAATAAGCTTATTCTTTATATTTTTCAAGCTTATGTTCATTGGGTCTTTATCACACAAGCTCCATGAATGTGACACTTATCACTTGTACACTCATTGGAAGATCCTTTTGACAATTTGAGTTCATGTTTTTTTGGATCTCTAATGTCTAATTAAGCATGAGCCATTGATCTTCCAACTAATTCAATCATTAACTTTGATAGGCTCATTCTCATTGGTCCTCTATATGATAGAATCTGTGTTTTTGACACTTGGCATTAACACATTCATTTAAAGGGAACTTTGAGTTTTTATCTTTGATTCATTTCATTAGATCATCTACATACAATGAAGCATAGGTTGTTGATTAACTAGGACATTTATTAAGTCTTAGACTTAGGAAAATATAAAGTCCTTTGATTATTATTTGGACCTGATAATTTATAGGTCAAGGGGAAAGTTTCAAAACGATGATAAAGGCTTATGTTATAACTTAATTTATTGGTTCCTAGATATACCAAGTCAACATTAAAATATAATTTTTCTTATTGATGTCATAGCTAAACCCTTAGGATTTTACTAAGAAACCTTATCCAATTTGAGAGCAAAGATAATTCAATTATGGGATCATTCCTTCTCATTTGAACCTATGAACCATATATTCAAGATGCTCATGTAAAAACCATAATGGATCTTTTGTCTATTTGAATTTAAACATCCATAAATGGTCTTTTTAAAAGCATGACAACTTTGCACATTGCAACTATGAAACATGTTCTTCTCTCCATCAATCATGCCTGATCCTTTTGACATCAATGTCATCTATAGTGTCCCTTTTAACATCAATGCCAATCATATTGCCAACAACTTTAATCTTAGGATTAAAATTTTCTATGAAACACAAGGTCAAATAACTACTAGTAAATGGTGACTCAGATCTAGTAGTCAATTAGGTTAGAAGTAAGTACCAATGAAAATGATCATATCTTAGGAAATATAAGTTCAATGTGTGGGACTTAATATAATACTTTGATGCATTTAACATTGTTTCAATTCTTTGAGAAGAGAACAAGATTGCTGATGAGCTAGCCTCAATTGTAGCCAATATTATGCCAAATCAAGAATCAAAACTAGAAAAACTTAGAATTGAATTGGTTCTATGTCCCTTAGTTCTTAATAATGTCAATAATTTATGAGTAATTGGTGATGATCAATAGATTCTCGATTTCATGAAAAACTTAGGAGTATTTGAGTCTCACATCATTGATGAGATCAATTATAATTCTCTTGATGAAGACAAAGTTGATGACAAGATTATCCAATTGAATGACATCGAAATTCACAATGGCATGATTGCCTTAGAAAGACTATTTGATCAAAATAGGCTAGATGAAAATATCAAAGTTCCCAAAGTGAATGGGAAAGATTATAATGTAGTTAACCTAAAAACTCAAGGTCAATCTCAGCTAGTAAACATTGATACATATTGCACACATGAAGAAGATATAAAGGCTAAAGAATTGTTGACCAAGTACAAAGATGCAATAGCATGGTCCTATGAAGACTTAAAGATATTTGATCCTAGAGTCATTACCCATACCATTCCATTAAAATAAGACTGTAAACCTTTTAGGCAAAAGTGAAGGTCATTCAAACCTATTTTAGAGCCATAAATATATAAAGAGGTTAAGAACCTATTGTATGCAAAAATAGTTTTTCCTATTAGACATTCTACCTTGGTAAAAAACTTGGTACTAGTCAGAAAGAAAAATGTATAAATTAGGCTATGCATAAAATTTAGAAATTTGAAAAAAGCTTCTAAAAAATATAGCTATCCTTTACTTTCCCTTGACCAAGTCATTTAAATTATTAGTGGTCCTCCTATGATGTATTTTCTTATGGTTTTTTAGGTTATAATCAAGTACTTGTCAACAAGGAAGATAGAATTAAGACTACGTTCACAACAAAATGGGGCACTTTTGCTTACAAAATAATGAATTTTGGATTAATAAATGAAGGAGTTATATTTAAAATAGTTATGGACCATGCCTTTTAAGGTCTCATAGGTAAATGTATTATCATATATATGGATGATATAATTGTGTTTTCTAAAAATAGGGAAGATCACATCATGCATTTACAACAAGTATTTGAATGTTTTAGAATGTATGAAATTTCCCTTAATCCCATGAGAATAATTTTTTGTGTTACAAAAGGGAAGTTACTAGGACATGTTATAACCAAATATGGGATTTCTATATATCCTGATAGAGTTGATGCCATGTATAATATATAACCCCCTAATAGTAGAAAATAATTGAAGTCTTTCTTTGGGAAAATCAATTTTGTGAGAAATTTCATTTCTAGTTTTGAAAAAATTGTGAAGACACTAAATGACATGTTGAAGAAAGATTCCAAGGTCATATGGAATGAAGAGACAAGGAAAGCCTTCAAGGACATTAAAAAAGAAATTGGATTGGTACTAATGTTGATAAGTCCTAATTTCACAAAAAATTTCCATCTCTATTCTTTTGCTTTTGATCATACAATAGTTGTTTTTTTAACTTAGAAAATAGATAAGTGTGATCACCCTATTGAATTTATGAGCACTAATTTTAATAATTCTGAGTTAAACTATTCTCTTATTAAAAAACAAGCATTTTCTTTAGTTAAGGTAGTTAATAATTTTAGACACTATATTCCTAGGAATAAAATGCATGCAATATTATCAAACCTTTCCACTAATATTATGTTAAGTCAATATGAATTGGGAGAGATAAGAGTTAAATGGATGTCTATACTCCTAGAATATGGTCTTGAAATAAAAATATCCAAGTTGGTAAGTTTTCAAGGGTTGATTCAATTAATTGATAACACCAATCTTGAAGTGAATGTCATCCAGGTGGACCAACAATGTTTTCAACCAAATGATTGGTATGATGTGATTATTCATCTTCTAACAACTTTTTATTATTTTTTAGGATTGATTAGAGATAAAAGAAGAGATTTAAGGCTCAATGAAACACATTTTTAAAAATCAAATATGGGGTACTCTTTAGAAAAAAAATATGAAGGAATATACTTAAGATGTGTTTCAAAAGAAGCAGCTGAGATCTTGAGTACTTTCAATGAAAAAATTAGAAGTGGACACCCCTCTAGAAAAAAAATATCTAAAAATATCCTAAGGGTAGGATAATATTGGCCCACCATCTTCAAGGATGCACATAAACATGTTAGAGAGTGTCATCAATGTTAGATTTTCAACACTAAGGAACCAAGAGCAGTTATGCCATTAAGACTAGTTATGATTGATAAACCTTTTATTCAATGGGGATTAGAATTTTTAGGGGTAATTAACCATAATTATTTAATGGGACACAAATATGTTCTTAATTATAATGATTAATACACAATATGGATAGAGGCAGTGGAAACCAAACAATGTAGAACTGAAGATGTGATCAAGTTCTTGGAAGAGAACATTTGCATAAGATTTGGGATACTAATTTCATTAGTTTGTGATAATGGATCGACCTTCATATATATTGATATAAATGAGTGGGCCTATAATAGTAACATAATTCTCAATTTCTCATCAAATGATTACCCTCAAGGTAATGGAGTCTCAGAATCAACAAATAAGAACTTGATGAAAGCTATCAAAAAGTCTATGGCTAGATAACCCAGAACATGACACAAATTGATTAAGTATGCTCTTTGGGAAAACATAACTAGAGTGAAACATGATTTTAAATCATTACCATATATTTTGGCATATGGTTAGGAGCCAATATTTCTAATCACTCTCAAACTGTGAACCTACAAATTCATGCAATAATATATGTAAGAAGACTAGGAGTATGTTAATTCAATGTCACTTGAGATCATACAAAAGGAGGATATAAGGGAAGAAGCATTTTCTAACTTCAATAGACATCAAACCATAGTCAATAGATGGTTTGATAAGCATTTAAATATTAAGGTTGTTAGATAGGGAGACCTGGTCCTCCTATGGGATAAAGCCTCAGAACCAAAAGGAAAACATGATAAATTCACTCCTTTATTGATTGGTCCATATCAAATTGTTGAGACTTTAGGAAACAACACCTTAAAATTCAAATACTTGTAGGGAGTAGTGTTAAATTTTCTAACTAATGGGAAATACCTTAAGCACTAATTCTCTATTATCCCACCCCATGTCTTTATGCAGTAATTTGTAATATTAGTTAGAATTAGTAGAGGTAGGCTTAGATTAGTTTCTTTTCTATTCTTGGTTTGTATATAGTTCTTGTAAACATGTGTTCTATTGTTATTTATTTTTATAATCTATTTTTGTTTTCTTTATTTTTTTCCCTTGCTTTCAATAAGTCTTTTCTGAGATAGTTTCTAGCTCTAATCCATCCTAAATTGATCAAAAATAACTTCACAAATCAAGAATGCAAGTATGAACCTCAAACATTGGTTGATCATGAATTTTGAAAATTAGAGCTTGATGTTATGATTTTGAGAAATTGGTGAGGATTGATATCTATGTTAATTATTCCTTAAAATCTTAAACCTTGTTCTAATCTAAGTTTGGTTCAAATAAGAATTACATATGTTGAGTGAAAGTTTGAATTATTTGAGTAAATTCATTTTAGCACTTACATAATAATATTGTTTGGGATGAATTTTATAACTAAGGATGATTGTCTAAAGGTTAAACATTTGACAAAAATCCTAAAATCTAACTAATTCTAATTCCCAACCTTTGTTGAAAGATAAATATACTTGAAAAATATAAAAAATAGGAGCTTTATTGAAAATTTGAAAGATTTCTATGTAAAGGTGATTATGATAACCTCCACCAAGGCTATGGATGTCTATCAATGGAGCAAGGCCTTGAGTGGAGCCAAAGGTATATTTGTCTAGGTTATGGATGCATGGATAGAATCAAAGTAATGCCCAAGCCTTCCCTATTCTAAAAGCATGATTCTTAATGAATATCTAACTATGCTATAATTCAATGTTAATGATTAAGGTCATGAAATGTAGAAGTTGTTCTCTAAATTCCATGGCAATCAGTGAATGAATCAAAGCACACACACAACATGACTAAGTTTTTATATTTGAGCCTAATTGTACATGTGTAAGACTTGTTTTAGTCATGAATTTATCTTAATTATGATAATTGATCATGTGGGATGATTTGTTTGGTTTTTAATTTAAACTAAGAATTTTTGAGTTCTAACATTTTGCAATGTTTCCCCCAAAAGTTTCCATTTGTTGAAGTCAACATATCTCCATTTTTAAAAAATAAGGACCCTTGTTAAATTTTGAAAATTATGTTATAAATTGACATTCAAATTGATCAAAATTTCATTATTGAATATCATGTTTCAATTCAATTATCATTAGCATGTTAGCTCATAAGTTATCTTTGACTTTATCTAATGTTGCTAATGTTTGATTTTTGTGTTCCCATGTTGTAGGTTTAATGGAGTTTCATCTAAATGAATAATGTTTAAGGTTTTGTGCTTTAATGAAAAATTAAACCTTAGTTTTTTAAATAATATAATCTCACTTGATTCTTTTATAATAACCTTTGGTATTAATTGATTGATTGAATTTGAGTTCAAATAATGTTAAAAAACCTTAGTTTAAATGTTTTATTCTAAGTTTATTTTGAAATTAATTCAAATTTACATGAGATCAAATTTATGTGGGAGCACTTTATTATATTTTAAACTTAGTTTAAATTTTATCCTAAAGTTTTAATCATGTTTATTAACATGACTAGAACTTTAGTCTAAAATTTTATTGTATGTCTCTTTATATTACCCAAGCCTTAGTTTATTTTCATTTCCCATAAGAATGAATTAATGTGAGGATGTCAAGAGTCAAGATCTCAAGAACTTGAGTCAAAGATCAATGATCCTCAGATGATGATCTAGGTTAAAATGTAAAAAGGTTATAAATTTGATGTGAGAGTGAAAAATTTCATGATCTCAGATACAAATCAAAGATCTAATGACAAGCAAAGAGTCAATAAGTCAAGGATGCTAAGAAGGGATGCGGGAAGGACAAGTGTCACAATCTTAGCAAGTGATCAAGAAAATAGATGGTCCACATTCAAGCATATGTATAAATAATAGAATAAATTATCAACATTCAATCATACTTCTAATAGATCAATGGTACAAATGAAGGTGGATTTTTCAAAGGGCCTAGACTAAACATGGTGGTGACATATGTCACAACCATGATGAATTAGATGGAGATCAAGGAATAACATTCAATTTTCTATATCAAGATCAATTATATGGAGTGATTAAATAATTCAATGGACCTATATCTAATGATAGGCTACCACATGGAGAAAATGTATTAAATAATGGAGTGTATTTATAAGGTACATAGAGAGCCCATTGAGCTACTAAGTGGCACACTCTCAGGGGCTCAAATGTGAGATCAATGGCCCATAATGAAGTCAAGGATAGAATACTTAATATATTAATGATAAAAAATGATCTAGCTTCAATATTGCATGAGGTTATGACACATGTCCAAAAATGACAAACAATCATATTTTAAATAAATGAGTAACATTACATGGTAATGCCACATAAGTAAGACAAGTCAAATTAGCGATCTTATGGACCCAAGAAAATGAAAGGTATATATGTGTAATCTAAGGCATTAAATATTATATTCAAACTAGCTTACCACCATTGAAGCTTTGCATAAACCTCCAAAAGCCTTAAAGTGTATGGATTGCCCTAATTGTCTCTAAAATTCACTATAATTGAGACAAGATAGTTGGATTGTTATCTTCAAAGGATAATTTAATTATAATTATAGCAATGTCATCTCACAAACTTGTTTGAAAGAAACATGTTGAGCTATATTTGTCATTAGATGCTAAAGGAAAAGTGTTCAAGGATACAAAGTTTGTAAGTATTGCTTTGAACATGGGGGAAATAATTGGTCTATTTTATATAATTGAGAACCAGCCAACAATCAGCAAGGAAGAATAGAAGACACTCTATGCAAGGAGACTATATGATGACATTCTAGTAATCTAGATAACCAAACTACATTACAAAAATTCAAAACCATAGGTCCTCTGTTGCATTGATGTTCTTGGTCGCATTTTTAAGGAAGATAAAATAGACAAGGGTATGTTAATTAATGAACATAATTAGAAGAAAGTTCCTTATATTTCCCCAATTACCTCTGAGTCCTATTACAAATTTCCCAAACCCCAAATTGACTTAACATCAATTAACTCATGGGCTAAGCAACACAATATGATGAACACCCTGGTTATGTGTTTAGAATTTCGTAACTATGTATTTTTAGACCTTAATAAGAACATCCCAATAAGTCAATTTAGACCAGGGGTTAGGATGGTAATGACAATGTTAAAAAAAATTATGGATATATAACCATATCATATGTTGATCCAATGTGGGTACCCATGGTCTATTTCATCATTGAAAAAGTGATATCCCCCCCTCCCCCACTAAGTGAGATAATTAACATCTCCTTAAGAAGCCAAATATATGCAATCAAGCATAAGAAGAAAAATATGTTTTACATGATGTCTTATTTTCTATATGCCCTTTGTGCAACCAAAAAGATCCCCAATTAGAGAGAATGGTTTCCAAATGGGACCCAGACTATTTCTCAATACTATTCTAAGTTAGACATTTCTAAATATAGGGATCACATCTAGTTGATTTGTGATTGTGTCTACCCAACATTGAGTGAAGCTATAAATGGGATAAGAAACACAATGTGATGAACACCCTAGCTATGTGGTAAAATTTGGTAACTAGGTCTTTTCAAACCTTAATAAGAACATCCCAATCAGTCAATTCAAACTAGGGGTTAGGATGATAATAATAATGTTAAAAAAAATATATGGATGTGCAACACAACATATGTTGATTCAATATGTGTACCCATGGTCTATTTCATCATTGCAAAAGTGATAAATATATGCAATGAAGCATAAGAAGAAAAATGAGTTTTACATGATGTCTTATCTTATATGTTCCCTTTATGCAACCATAAAGATCCCCAATTAGAGAGAATGGTCTCCAAATGGGACCCAGACCATTTCTCAATACTATTATAGGTTATAAATTTATAAATATAGGGATAACATCTAGTTCATTTGTGATTATGTCTACCTAACATTGAGTGAAGATATAAATAGTATCCCTATGTCAAAAACTATGTTGAAGCAATGGGGGATACATGTTAATACCCTGATTACACTATCATAAGGATTGAGGGAACTCAAAATTCTTCTCTCAAATTTCTAGTCCATATTATTAATAAGCTAGCTAAATAAAAGGTGGCCTACTAATTGTTCCATGGTGTATATGGACTTTGCAAAGCCAAAATAAAGGGACTTCTTCATAGCTTCCCTATGACAATTGTTAAGACAACTTTCAGATAGTGGGATAATATTGAGGTAGCATCATAGCATAGGTTATATTTCAACCTATAGATGGATGATCTTAGGTAATGGGACCCTTATAGGAAGGTGAAAGAGAATTTAAGAATCAAAGTCATTTTGAATGTGCCTTATGAACATGAGCCTAGTGATTTTGATTTCATATACATTAAAATTATCCTCATACTTTGAAGTGACTATAAGATTAAAAGATCACAATGTAAGCCTTGAATATAGGTTACAAAGAGATTGGAAGGTGGATGATAGGTGGTAATCAAGCTTTAGGTAATATCATCTGATAAGTGGTTAATCTTCTAGACTTCTATCAGCTAGTACACAAATAGAGCATAATGTTAAGGAGAAACATCTAGATGATATTGCTTCTAGTTCATCAACTCATGAAGCTCCCAAAGTAGTAAATCAAGAACCAATTCAAGAAGAGGTTCATATCATAGCCATTTACCCTAATGATTCTATTGAGGATACATTAAATATATTATCCATGACTTATAATATAGATTCAGATATATAAGAGGCAAAGGTTGAGGAAGATAAGGAGGAGAAGGGTAAAGAAGTAGAATTATACCTGGTGGTTTTTAATCCTCCAAAAATGAAAGCTGAGCCTTCCATTGTCTCAAAGACCAAGAGACCTAAAGTAACTATCACTACTCCTTTGAGTGAAGTAAATTTGTTTAGTGAGGATAATTTATTGAATGGTCCACATATTATAGAATGGTTCATTTATGAACCAATATTGGAAAAGCTACCCACTTATCAGCCCTGGGCCTTAGTCAAGGCTACTAATATCACTATGTAGTAATAACTAAAACCATGGATTGTTTCTTTGCAATAGGAGGCAAAGAGGTTGGATACTCTAAGCCAATAACTAGTCCAATCATAAACGGATGTCTCAATCCCACATGTGACCCAATATTTAGTTTGAGTCAAGTTTGATCTAGAGATTGCTAGATTGCAAAGAGTGATTGAGAAAAGGGTCATGGAAGGAGGTGAAAAAATGACATATAAAAAGGTATAACCTTTGACTAATTTGACTTAGTAAGAAAGATAGAGGCTAGGTGATGATCCAATATTTAAATAAGATGTCTTGTAATTGGCTCAAACACAATTGAAGTAGTTTCAATCTTCTATCAAAGGTCTAAAGCAAAATAATAAGAATTTAAAGAAGCAATCTATCCTATCTATCCCAAGGGATATGGTCAACTAGTTTGAAAAAAATATGTATGACATATTCAACTCTTTTAAATCAATAAGGTCTAGATAGGATATGGTGTACAAATAGGGTACCTTGGGTGCAAGCCAAGTTATCTAATGATAAGATTTAAGCAACAAAGTGAAGGATTTGATCAATGTTTTGAAAGAGACCAAATCCATGGGTTTAAGACAATCAATCTAGTCCATTTGAATATGGCTATGGAAATAATAATATAAAATATCAAAGATTTGTGTAAATGGTCCAAGGAAATGGTGGATGATTCTAAATATCTCAAGTAATTTGAAAATAGAATGATGCATATAATCAGGAGCTTGATGATAGACCCAATTATACTCAGTCATGTTCGCTTGATCACTGATGAGGAGTTCAATAATAGAACTACTCAATTAATGTAGGAGGTGAAAAGCAAAATCCAAATTTAAATAGTGGTAGATAATTAAAGGATCTTAGACATGATCCTATCTACATATGAGAAGATTAGTGATGCTAGAATCATCAAGGAAGCATCAGATAGAGATAACAAGGACTTCAAAGGCCTAGTTGATCAAGAAGAACTTTTCATGGAGCCCATAATCAAATCCAAGATAATTAATGATCAACATAGCAAAACAATGAATATCCTACAACAAAGAAAGGGGACTGCAACCATAAAGGAGTCTCAATGTCAAATTTGTTGACTTAAAATATTATCCTGTATAGGAACATGTATATCATTTAAAAAAAGGAATATTATTTTTATAATAAGATGTGAAACTTGTAAAGTGCATTTCTTATAGGTTAGTCCACTTATAAATTTTCCTTAGTTCTATAATATTGAATAAGGAAAACTATCCTTAACACTTGTACAATTCTCATTTGATATGACTAACTGACATACCTCATTAATCTTCTATAAAAGGGGTATTATCATTTGTAAAGAGGGGGGAGTTTTTGAGAAAAAATATTTTGTAAAATTGTAGCAAATTATTGCAAGAATGAGAATTATGTAAGGATTATCTAATTTTCTTTGTGTATTTTACTATCATGGTTGCTTCTTCAAATAACTAGTCTAATTTTTAGATTTGAATTATTTTCATGGATTCTACATATGCATACTTGAAGGCAAAGCTGTCAATTTGTGACTAAGTTAGATTGATTGAAAGATCTTAAATTCAATTCATTTTCTTTGCTCTCTTGTAGATGTGCTTATGTAATTTTATTTTAGAAGTAAATCTTTAAATTGAATGTGGTTCGTTATTTGCATTATTTCAACTATCCTTATATTTTTGCCTAATATGTGATAGGATTTGTGATCTAGATATTTCATGTCATATATTGGTTTGAGTGCATGTTTGGAAGAGATTTAAGATTTCTCATAATGTCTAAATTGAATATCAATAACATCTTTCTTCTCTGCCCTACCCTTCCTTTTGCTCATTTTTTTTCCAAATCATGTTAGTTTAGTTTTCATTGTAAATATACATGCTAGCCTAGACTTTAGGTTTTGATCATAATTCACTCTACTTAGTTCATATTACTTTAATTTTTCACAATAAATCTGAAGACCAAGGTTTCTCCCAAGAACTAACTATATTATCATTTTTTTTGAAACAATTCATTGTTTTGTCATTATTCCACCAAAGATCTCTGTAAGTCATAGCTTACAACTCATATAATGAATTATATAAATCCAAAAATGAGAAGTGTTTCTTAAACACTTTATAAACCCCTGTGATACACTTTTAGGCATCAACAACATGTTGATTATTTTTTAGAACATAACATGGATGAAAATGATTAGTTCATGTAAAGCTCAATGTTTTTAAAAAAAAAATCCAATTTTAATAATAATGTGATGGATTGAACCTCTCAATATGATTATAGGACTGAAGATGAAAAATATTGTGATTATGAAGCATACTTAGAATTGTAAAATATATATTATTTAATTGAATATACTAATGCATATGACATAAATAATCTTAATGATATATATAGACTTATGAGTATGGTTAAATAAGTTTATTTTCAAAATATCCCTTCTCATGATGTTAATTTGGAAGTTATTTCTAATTCTATCATGTTTTTCATTTCTCTAATTATTCCCTCTTCTCAAAATACTATATTTCTGAATGTTAAAAATATTATCATTTATTGTCCTCTTTATCACACATTTATGCATCCAACCAATAAAAATGTTTATCAAGTTTTTTTAATATATCAAATTATCTCTACTATTCCTCTAATCTAACCATCCATGGATTTTCATATTCCTCATAATGTTTTCAATACCCATTTGATTCATTAAATTATAATTTATACCATCACTTATATTCCATCCCAAACTTCTAAAATAGTCACTCTAAGGTAATACTTATATGATTTACAATAATAAATTACATTTGTTTATCAAGGATATTATAATCCAAGAAATAGGGTCTCTTTTAATGATTATACATTTAAACCATTAATATCACAACATTCTTTCTTATCATTTTACGAGTGGGTTTATTGATATTAATTTTTTATTGTAAAATGTAAAAAGAGATCCTTCTCAATATATTATATAATTTTACACTTATTTCCTATACATTTATCATGATGATAAAATATTAACTAATATATTTACAAGATGATTAAGGTATAATGAACTTTATTGGTTTTGTGCATTACCATATGGCTCCATACATACATTTTACCTTCTAGTTAGTGTTTTATTGGATCATTTTAAAATAAATATAGCTTAGAAGGTTACAAATGATAAAATCATATAATGAATACATACAAGAACATGTAGTTAGGTTCAATATAAAGGTAACTAAAATAACTTATATACCTCCAAATAGTGAGATTCAAATCATTTTTATCAAGAGTAAACTTTTAATTTTCACAAACAAAGTAGCTTTCAAAACTTAACAATATTATAATGGGCATTTTCATGTAGGTAGACACTTTGAGATCAAACTTATAGAGGAACACATGATTAAATATAAGACACTTGTTCCACATAGTAAAAAATTCCCAAAAAGCTAAATTTCACTTCTAAAATTAATGACCATGAGCTCCTATAGGTAAATTATGGTATAAATATGGTAAATGTTTTAGAACAACCATATTAGAAGCTTATCTTACCTCAAACTAAGTGTATGGAATTGACAAGTTTAATTGAAAACATTTAAAATGTATTAAATAAGTTATTTGATTATAAAATGATTACTTTGCCTCTATCAAGGGAATTTGATACTTTAATTCCATTTCCCAAACATTTTTATTCCAATGCATATTTTGATTTTCATATGCTTCAACAATGATCTACAAATAGATGTCTCATTCTTAAAAAAATATTTATAATTTAACTCATAAGTTTGAAATTAAAGTAAATAATACAAATTTAAGCATGTTATTTGAAACATCACATGGATAAATAAAATCAACATCTTAAATTTCATAGATATAAAAACTAAATTACAACAATATGCCTATGGAATACAAACACCATCCACTTTATGTATTTATTAGAGAAATTGATTTAACAAAAAATAAATCCAAAACTATTATAAGTGTGTTTAATTAAGAGGATATAAAAATACTTATTTATGGTATACTAGTTGAGAGTGATTAAAATTTTAATATATGTAGTGATTAATGTTTTATAGGCATAAACTTAGATGACATGGCCTACACTTCTACAATTATTACAGGATATGATGGTATTATAATGGAACCCCTTGGTTTTGTTATTTAATCTATTATAGTGGGACCAAAGGTAATTATAACTATATCTCATGTGGTTCATAATATTGGATCATATAAGGCCTTGTTTGTTCAACCATGGATACATAGAATACAAGTAATACCTTATACTACACATCAATTCTTGAAAATTGGACATCAAAATTAAGTTATTCAAAAGGATACAACATTTTCAAAATTAAAATTTAAGATAAAAAAAATCATAAAAGAGGAACCAAAAACATGTATTAAAATGGTGTTATAAAATTTATTCTATATTCTCATAATGTGAATTGTATCTGATTGTGTTAATCACCAACATGTTTATTCTTTATTTTTTATAAAATGTTGAAATTTTTATTATTATAATATTCAAATTCACCATTTCCATATGGGAAATATGGAGTAGATAGATATGTTTGATATTATACTTTTCACAAAAAAATTTTCCATTTTATTCTTGAAAGATGAACCATTATCCAAAATATTTTTAGAAGGGAGGCCAAATCTAGAGATAATAATAGTCTTCATAAAACTAAAAACATATTATCATATTGTTGATACAAGGGGAGTAAATTTTAACCAATTTTTTAATTTTTTCTGTTTAAGTAATGATAAAATTATGACCATCTCATTACAGAGGTTTAATCTTACCAACTAAATCAAAACCCCATATAGAAAATGGCCATGGCAAGACTATAGTTTGTAAATATTGGGAAATATAATTTTTGATATTAATGTATTTGACCTATCCCACATATTTTAGCATATTAATGAAGAAAATTCCATTGTATTCTAGTAATAACCCATTCTTAACTTATGTGACATGTATTTTTTACTAAAATTTCCACCATATTCACTAACATGAGCTTATTATAATGAAAGCCTAGACTTTTAATTTATAATTTTATATTATTCAAGAGTCAAAGAGACACTCAAATTAAAAAAAATAGTTTTCATTCATGCCAATACTGATATCAATTGTTTCCTCATTCAATAAGGTTGATATATAAGTAGGTAAAGTTTCAAAGGTTTCCAAATAAACATCTTGAAATAACTATAATTAATAAAAATGAAATGTAATATATTTTAAATATAATATGTAGTCAAATCCATATTATTTCCTAAAAAAATACTATTATCACATCAGTTTTAAAAGGTATCAATAAAAAATGTGTCATATTTCATGGAAAAATCAATTAGCTTTAGGGATATAATTTTTATTTCATCTTGATGATTACTTCCATGAGATATTATATGGATGTGATTTTTAATAATAATTATATCTTAAATATTTTAAGAATGGCTCAATGTGTACCTTGTGAATTTATCATGAAGAGGTCTTATTGGATCCTGAAAAATATTTTCATGATTTCAAGATCCTAAATATTTCTATCTACATCAAAGAATATCTTATTCTCAGTCACTAAAATCCTCATAATTGTATCCAATTATTTGATTGTCTAGATGATTATTTGGGATAATCTATTATATAATATTTTGTTCAATTTTCCATAATAATTGATCATTACAACCCATATTTTATCCATGTCTAATTCTAAATACATATTTTTCTAACATAGTTTGAACTTGAATAGGAAGTTTACATTGTTTTCCATTGATAATAATCATTTTATAGTTACCTTGTCCCCTTAACATTAATTGATTATACTTATATGAATATTGATGTGTAATGTTTTTTCCATACCCTACATAGATTATATAGATAACACCAATATAAAACACATTAATATGATCTCTATATTCTCTTGGTATTATTGGTGTAATATTTATCTTGGATAACCTCCAATATATATCATCAATTATGGGAATATTATCTTCCTTATCATTGTTACATTAGAGAAAATGAAATATTTTTAATTGTTATACTGGACTAAATTGATTTAAAGTCATGATAGTTGATTGTTTTTTATTAAAATGAGGCACTATGTTATTTTTATGATCTATCATCTTACAAGATATAAAATACCCATAATTTTAAGGCCTTTTAGAAATGAGTCCTTCATGTATAAACTTGAAAACTCTATGTAAAGTAGAGGGGACACCCCATGTCATGAATGGACATATCATGTGTACAATATTTTGATTTACATAATTAGATATAACTTAACATTCTATTGCTATTTATTTCCCTAGTGTCAAATTAAGTGCAATTACTCTAATGGATATTCTTTTTTGATTGTGAAATCATTTTATGATCATATTGGAACCATAGAATGTATACCCCATATTTTCACTTACTGACACTTTTATATGTGATTGCTTGTGCTATAGGAACACATGGTTTATCAACCAATTTTTAATCACCTAAAATTATTCTCACCATTTACATGTTTTTGGGTTTAATTGATAACATGAAGACAACCTACATGGATCGTCATCACTTCAATAGATTCTTGGGAGGTGTAGAAAATTGTATTATTAATTTACATGGAGATTTATTTTCTAGTGATGAATGCTTTTATCAATATAGGTCTACATTAACTAATTGTTACCAAATTATTGGTATGCATTAAGTAATTGTTTCACCCATAGTAGTTACATACTCCCAGTAATTAATTAGAATTTTTTTAATTCCCAATTTTATAATTTTAAATATCAATTAGGATTTTGAGAGTCACTTCATGGGAAAAAATAGAGTTAAGTATTTAATTAAATTGGGTTTAAGTGAGATTATGTTTATCAAGAGAGAGAGAGTGCTTAGGTAGGAAGTATAAAGGAGTAGATTTAGTATTCTGTACAAGAATGGACTATTGTGTGTCATTAATATGTATTTTTATAATAAATAAAGGGAGTTAAGATATATATTTTTAATATTTGTCTCTCCTCAATGAATATCAATAAAATTGTGTTTTTTAGTTTTAGTCTCATGTTATTTAAATATGTTTAAGTTGAAGGTTGTAAATACTGGGTTTCTTCATTAGACCCCTTATCCTTGACTACATCAATTGGTATTAGAGCTAGGTTAAGATTTTAGGATGAGTGAGAGATTATATTTCCTCCATTAATAAATAATGTGTAGAGGGTAGATTTTTATGATAAGAGATTTTTATCCATATTGTGTAGGTGGGTAGATAATTGAGATTAATATTTTTTTGAGTAAATAATGGGTAGAGGGTGCATAGAGTGTTCTAAATATTTTGTTGGTGGGTGTAAAATATAGAGTGGAGAGAGATATAGAGATGTGTATGACCTACGTAAGATTGAAATATAAATGTTTTAATAGTGGGTTATATGTGTGAGTTATGAAAGTATGAAATATATGGATGACAAGTGTGAAACCCAAGGGGTTGAGCTGAACATTATGTTGAATGAAATGCAATCCCAAGTTGAAGATGATGAAAATAGGAAATGGAATTTATATATTACCTATGACTACAGTTGATGAGTTCTACTATGAGTTATATATTTTTCACGTCATGCTAGACAACATGAAAAGAGATATTTCTACTAAAAAGGTAGCTAAATAAACAAGGAGAAGATCATGGATCACACCATGTGCTTTAATAATGAAGAGGAGAAATATTTCTTGGAATAAGAGAACATTAAATATCATTGAAAAAGTTTTAGTGAAATAAGGAGAAGAAAAATATAGGGATATATGAAAGAGATGGATGATATTCATGAAGGTATGGTTAATTAAGTACAAGTTAATGCACATGATGCGGTTTTGGAGGGATCATTGATAGAGATGAAGATATTATTTTGTTATAGGAAGATGAGGCACTTTTAAGCAGAGTAGATGTGGAAATTGAGATGGTGATTCATAAAGGTTACATGTTTTCCTAAAGAGGAGCATAATACCATATTTTACTTAAAAAATATATGATGTTTATTGAATTAAAGTTTGATTTCATTAATTTTTATTTTTTTCAAGTAATTAGTAATTTATAAAAAGAAATAAATAAATAGAATGTGTTTCTATAATAGTTAGAGTCACATGATAAATATGTGATGATGGAAGAGTACCTTATGTGAAACATTTTTCCTTGTGATAAATTGAATACTTCCTTTAAGAGTAGATAGAATGAAGAGAAATAAAGATGAACTCTTGAATACTTTGGTATTTTAGTTTTTTATAAGAAGGGGCAAGGAATGGAATCATGGAGTAAACAAGATTTATATAGGGTAGCAAGGGGGATTGATTAAGTTGTAAATGAAAAAGTTAAAAGATTTTTGGTTAATACACGAGACATTTGGATAATGGTGGATGAAGATAATAAACCATGTGTAATAAAAGGTAAAGTGTTTTTTTTGATTGGGTAAAAAATCAGGTCTTACAAGGCTCCTAAAACCATAAGGTATAACAAATAACAATATAAACTAGTCATGAAATAAATAGCCCACCAAGCTAACCAATAAAGAGGTATAATAACCAAACTACCAATAACCTTCTACAAAATGAAATTAATAGACAAAAGACAAATCTATGAAACCATGAAGAGTAGTAAAATATTAATCAAAAGACTAATCAGAGTTAGCATGTTCCTTGGGTGTAGAAAGTTCTATCTTTCATATATTGTCTTTCAACATTTACTTCATTCTTCTTCCCCTAATATTCCTGCTTAAGACATCAGCCATTCCCTTCATCCCTTCGTTATTTGAATTCATGGAATCATTAGTAAGTTTTATGTGTAGATTTATTCCTTTTATAAAAGGTGTCAAACTTTGGTGGGGATTGGGCAGGAACACCACCCACTAATTTATCCTTCAAAAGGGTCTTGACTTTTGCTTCTTTGATCAATTTTCCTCCTTTCCTATTTCTAAGGTTATATGAATCCATCATGAACTTAACATTATCATATTTATTAGTGTTTCATTCTTCCATTATTTTAGTGATAGACCAACCTATTTCTTGTAATTTATCATTAAATGCTTTTAATTTCCACCTACGGTCCTAAGAGGGATCCTCTAGGTCACACTTTTCCTCCTTATTTCCAAATTTATCAAAGTAGGTTATGATTAACTATTTGGGTTTCTTGCCCTAGTTGAAGAAGGGATTCTTTCCTTACATTTTCAAGTATTGGTGCTAAGATGGGTTTGAACAAGCTATAAGTTAGTTAAGGGGGAATTAGTTTGAAGGTTTTCAAAGAGGCAGCCTATGTTATCCTCTTCCAAGTTACTTGAGTCTAAATTTCAATTACCATCCTTGTCACCAGGATGAGATAAACCTCATTCCCACTTCATAATTGCACATTTTTACTAGGAAGGAAATAAGGTCCTAATGGATAATGTCATTTTATTGGTTTATTTGAAATTATAAAGCTATTTTTTTCAACAAATTCAAAAGAAAAAATGAGAGGCTAATTTTGTACCCTCTGAAATGATTCATTAATTTGAAATGCTGCAATAAAATTAGTGTGAATTTACCTTAAAGGGTGACATACTTCATAGTATAGATACATACTTCATTCTATAGTCTAGGTAGGTTCTGCATTAGGAATCTTTTTTTCTCAATTTTTAAGATGGTGTATACTTTGAAGGTATGCATCACTTGAGTTTCCTATTTTTATCCTTGAATGCCTTTACACCTTCATAGATCATACCCATAACTTTTCATATTAGTTATTCTATAATAATAATATTCATCCAATGAATTCAACCTATGTCTTAATTATAGGAAAGGGTAAAATCCTTGGCCATCTCAACATTATGCCCAATAATTCATTTCATGAATTCTAAAAGCCCACCTTTTGTAGTCTCTACCAAACTCTCGAGTTACCGTGGACTTCAAAACATGAGATAGGATCTATTAAATATCTATCCCCACCCATGGTGACTTATTTCCCCCGAAATGGTTATGAAATGGATTGTCACACTTTAATTCCCTCATAGAGAAATTTTAGGCTTTGAAATAGAGGATAAAAGAGATGGCATCACATTGTGTCTTGTCGACATTAGCCATTAGGTCCTTTCCTTTGGTAATGTGATCATCAATAATAGAGGTATATAAATCCCACTTATTGAAAAAAAATTATCTCGTATGACAAAATCCAAATCAGTGCAAAATATGATGTTATAATCATTGTGACTCACATCAACTAAGTAGAGGGGAAGTTGGTGGTCTCACTCCACATGACCAATGAGGGGTTTCCAACCCCTATATTAGTAAATCCATATGTGATAATATTTAATTATATAGATACCTATCCAATGGTACCTCTCTAAATAGGTTGAGGAGACCTTTTGACATCAATCATAACCAACTTGATGATATGGGAAGGGATTACGGTGCCTGAATCAGCATTCAAAATGTTAATTAAGTCCCATTTGATCATAATATTTATTTGGAAGTGTTGGATGGGTTTATACAAGGAAAAATTAATTTTTGAAAGGTATTTCATATGAATTATTAACCTATATAGGATTTGGGTAAGAAAAAATTACCAAATTATGGTTTTTTCTGCCCAAGCAAGCGAAGAAAGGGATGAAATTTCAATAAGTGATGAATAAAGTGAAGAGAGGATATAAGGGAAATTATTTTGAATAGATATGGATGAAATTTTTTAAGACATATTAAATATTAAATAAAATGGGAAATTGGTGTAGAATACACTTAATGTAAATGGATAGATAGTGGTGGGAAGAAACTTACATGAGGATGGAAAGAAAGAAGGATAATTTATTAGAGGATGATATATGGTCCAATAGGTATTTTAAAAAGATTAAAATACCTAACTTAGTGAATGGATTCATCTTGGATTTACCTCCATATAAAAAAGTATTGTCCTCTTATTTATCCAAAATTTATGAACACTAGGCTAAAAAACTATTACCCCATATTTCTAATACATGAGCATCTAGGTTATTAAGAAATATTACATCACCCAAAAATATTTTATATTTTTCATGATTTTGAGCTCAATGGATAAAATGAATAAAAACTATTTGAATCATCAACACTTTTATAGTCTCTTATAATATGGAAAATTAGTTTGTATTCATTGATACATAGTGTTTTTTGTTCTCATGAGTCAAACAATAGTTAATGTAGTTATTCGTTATCTGATAATTAAATTTTTTTTGGGGTAATTACATATATTTCATAGTGGATATCAAACCACCTCTTTACATTAAGTTATAGTTTTACCCATAATAATTTCATACCCCCAGTACTATTCCTTAAGTTTTTGAATGCCCATTTTGAGAAGTTTTAAGATCAATGAGGATTCTAATAGTAATTCAATGAGACAAAAAAGAGAAAGTAAGGATTTAGAGTAGGTGTAGTCATATAAAAGGTCATTTTAATGTAATGAGTGTCACTTAATACCACCCTATCCTTAGCTTATCCCTAAACCTATCTTAGGGCCTATTTTAATCCTTTTTTAGCTTTTATGAATATCTAGCCCATGCCCATAACTATCAAAAGTAGCATTGAGTCATTACCTAGGCATACAAGACCCTTTTTCACACATTCCACCCACCTAGACAATAGAACAAGCCTTTGGTCTATAACACACTATGTTATTGGTAAAGGGGTAAAGCTATCGATTGTCAACCTTATTTACCCATAATGAATGTATTTTTGCTTCTTAAAGCATTTTAGAATTTGTCTATACTCATTTCATGTCTTCACAAGCACCAAAACACCATATAAATACAACTATCATTCATTTATCCACTAGATGGAAATAGATGATAGTTCTAATAAGCAAACTTATAAATAGTTGTGCAAATCAAGTTCATTTATCCTTATTATACCCTACTTATACATACACCCAAATAAAATAACCTAGAGCTCAAATTACTTAGGTTTCTAATCTAAAACACACTCAAAGACTTTAAACCAATATTAATACTAGCATTCACTTGCACTTATAGTAACAATTAGATTAGGATAACTACATCATGCTTGATCCCCTTTCAAGGTATTGGTATGTAGGCAATGCTCAGTGTATGGGATGTTGAGGTCACATCTAGCCTACCCTACTAACACCACTCTACTTATACTTGTGTTCCTCAAAACTCTATCAAGCATAGAGGCTTAGGGTCTCACATCAAGATCAATTAAAAGCACATAATAGATAGTTATTCAAGACCTAGTCATATATACATATGATTCTTATAACATGGTGAAAATCCTTCTAAAAACTCATTATTATATCTACTCAAGGTCATTAACATGGCATAGGAGGACACTAACATAGTACTTTGTTATTGTAAAAGGAATCGTGATACTATCCTAAGAGGATTCTGACACCTATTTCCTATTGAAGATACCTTACACTATTCTTATACTAATTTCCAACCTACCACTTGTCCATTTTAATAATTTTTTTTAGCTATGTACATCTCTTCTAATTCATTTCTATTTATAGGCTAAGTAAACAAATCAATTATTATAAAAATTAGTGGTTATTGATATTACTATATTCATTCCTTGATTTATTACATAGCTCTTTTATATACTTAGGGTTTTTGCATTCCATAAAGTCCAAAAATAGTTAAATCATTTAATGAACCTAACTTACTTCGAATAACCCCCAACCCTAGTCCTAGATGCTCCTAGGGTTTATATTCTTATTTTTCTTGTTTCCATTATTGTGTTAGGTTTTTCAAATTTCATATATTATGTTTTATTATCACCTTTTCATTTTTTTACTATATTCTATCTCAAAAAGTTATATCTCTTCATTTAATAAGTGTTAGGAATAGTGGTAATCCTATTGAGCATAACGAAATTGCTTGCATTCAAGCTTATACCATAGATAAAGGACCAGTTACAACCCCCCTATTAGATCTTTCACATCTTGACTATGTGGAATTTAACGATAATACATCACAACATGAGCAATACAATAAATATCTTGATGATAAATAAGAGAGGACTCAAGACACACTCCCCCCCATTGATGAAGACAATATTATAATCAATAAGGATGAGATCTTAAAAAAATTTAGAGATAGACTTCGGGAACAACCCATGATCATGTACAAATTTTTAAAGCTATTATTTTAAATATTTAATAGTTAGACATGTAAATCTTGGGTTATTAAAGGGACTCAGTATGGAGGGTAAATTTAAATAAATATTGGAAATAAATATATCAAACTAAATTTACCTAAAATGTAAGAATAATGAGAAAATTAACTTATCTAAAGTGAAACATGCATTATCAGATGTCAATATAGATTGAAGAAGCTTGGAGATCAGTCAAGAATCCTTTATTGTGGAATTGGGGTTGAAAATTACCTTTAAATAATAGCATGATAAGGATCATAATAGTGTACCACACTAATGTCCAAGGTACAATGACAATGTCATTTTTAAAATCTTCCTGAGACTTCCAAGGATGCTAAAAGAGGGTTTTAAGGACATATAGGTGATTTTTAAGCTTTTGATCATCCATCTATGCCAATTTTTTTGTTGAAAATTTTCCAAAATATAATGAACACTTGCACAAATGAAAAAAACAAGATCAAATGCAAAGGGAAGAGAAAAACTAGGTTATGGGATGCTAGGATCATGCAATATAGAACCCTTTATTTACTAACCATTGCCTACATTAACCCAGATAAATGGGTCTCAGATCACATTTAGTTATCCCTTCGGTAACTTGCATAATCAATGCACACATTATGTTAGAATGACTTTTATTTAATCCCTTATTTGATCAAACATATAGATCTAAGTGTAATTGTTGAGTAATATGTAATCTTCTAAGTTATATTATTTATTTATTTTATGTAATTATGTGCCAAAATAGTAAGTGATAGATGTAAAATGACTTGTGAGGCACTTTATATAGAAATAACTTTGATTTTCATGTAAAAATATTGTTCACTAGCTAAAAACATGCAAAAGAAATATAAAATCATAAGAGAATGCTTGAGGAAGGTTTATTACCCAAAACACATTAAAAATGTGACCATTGGACACTTAACATTAAACTTGGACACTAGTGAACTACGTTAGTGTCTTAAGAACACAAAAGTGGGTGAAGGTTATATAAAATAGGCTAGGGGCCCTATGACTATGATGGGATGAGATAGGACCATTGAGGTTGAATAAAATGGGGGAAACAAGTCATAATAAAGATAAAAATACCCAAAATGACCACTTGAATAAGAATCACATTCATCACTAAGACCTTCCCATGAAATAGTAACAAAATACATAGTACTTGTAATTGCTTGACTAAATTAGGGTGTGTACATTTACCCCCTTTTATTTTAGTAATGCAATGAAATGGAAATGGTAGATTAAAATAAAAACTAAAATATGTACCTATACTTACTTGTGTGATCAATCTATGTGGACGATAGATGCGATCTTTCCTTGGTCCACTTCTTGGCCATAGAAGTGGATAACATCTAAAATGTTATTTATGTAGAGGAAATACACAATGTGGATTCCCCTATATTAAATATGAATGATGAAACTAATTTTGATGAATAAAACCGTGTTTTTCCCCCACCTTGATATGTGAACTAAGTCATGAGCGGTATATTTAAATATGGAGAAAAAATCCCTACTTGCTAGTAGTCTAGTATGTGAACTAAATCTAAGAAATGTTTGTAAATGTGGAGAAACAAGCCTTGATTTCCACTACTCTCATATGTGATCTAATTTTGAGAAGTAATGTACTCAAAATTCAAGATTGTCACTCAGCCTTCATAATCTAGGTCTGGTGACAATTTGTGGATCAACCATTGTAGTCAGTTATATGACCCAACCTGGTGAAATACTAGGGACATTTTGGTGATAATTTGAGTTTAATATAATAATACACATGTAGAGAATGGTATAATGTGTCAACTCATCTATATGACCTATTTTAATCCTATGAGATCAAGGATATATGATCTATATCATGCCCCCAAACCTAATATTTGAGTATTGTAACTATGTGCCCTATCTATAAAATATATTTATATAGGGATGACATACCATGTATATTCACATATATTCATAATCTAAGTATAAAACTATGTTAAAGCCCTGTGTAAAATTTGAAAATGTGAATAAATATATGACACAATCATGGAAATCTATAAATCTAAGTCAACCTATGTGTCTAAATAACTAAGTAAATCTATGTATCTAAATATTTGAATCAATATGAACCAATATTAATAAATCCAAACTAAACTAAGTCAATCCAAACCAATCTAAGTCATTTTTGGTGTCTGAAACAATCTATGTATCTAAATCATTGTATATCTGGGTATCTGAATCACTGTATTTGGGTATCTAAATCAAGAAATCTCAATGTCTGAATTGGTGTGATTAGTGTATTTATGAGCCCTTTTGGTGAGAGAGAGTAGAGATTATGGTAAGGGTTTTGAACCAAAATTGATGTCAGTAATCATGTTAATGATAGTTAGCATTTCTAATATGAGCATGTGATCGAGTATTTTAGTTTTTTATAACAAAATAATTTTTGAAAACTAGGACCAATATAGGCTAGTTATTTGTAGTGAGTTTATTAAGGAATCATATGATTTAGAGTTCAATGCATAAATGGTCCTAAATCATACCAAAACCTACACCATTGTGTAGGGCCTACTGAGACCTTTCCAATGGTATGTGGAACATAGAAAATGAATCTTGTATGATCTTTGTACAATAGGTTAAAGTTCTAGTCAAAGCTAATCAATAGGTGGTAACATTTGGTCAAATTGAAAAAATTAACCATCATGGAATGTTTAAAATATAGCTCCATGATGTAGAGCTCATTTTAATCTTTTCAACACATTTTACGATTTGAAAAATGGAGTCCATATGCAAAAGTTATGACCAGTCAAAGTTGTGGTCAAAATAGTGATGTGAAAATAAAGTGACATCACTAACGTGGTAGTAAAGTGACATCACATGGAAAGTACAAATTGATAGGTGGCATAATTTAGTAACATGTGGTAGCCAATTCGAGCAAAAATTTAGGTTTGTTCAGTTTCTCATCTTCCTTTTTGACAGGCGTATACATAGTGGCATAAAAAGGCTAGCTATGGGGACCATAGCTGGTGGAGTCCACTTTTATCATGGAAGGGGACCCTACCATCAATAGAGATATAGAGCATCTATTTAAACATCAACAAGTGTTAGAATGGGAGTGTTCCATGTGGTGGGTCGTCTAGCCACCATGTAGCTTACCACCACTTAACTAATTCCATGGTCAAATTTTACCAAGTTCAATGACATGTCGATGGTTCCATATTAATGCCAAGTAATGCCACAAAGTCTAAGTTATATTTCACCACATCCCAAATTACCATGGCTGAGGCACATTTTCCGAAAGACCTAACCTACATTCCAAACTTAGCACATCCTAATACCACAAAGCATGCTTCCAAGTCCCAAGATCAGATTATATGCCAATACCTACATATAGGCATCATCCACTATAAAACCAGGGAAATTAAAATATTAATCCAACTCAATAATTCCCAAATGTGGGATATAATAATGGAAAGAGGGATTAATCCATATAATGTGGGATTTAAAATTCCCCCACTTCATTATTTTATTATATGCTTAGTTTTTAATTACTAAGTTTTAGAATATGAATTATATCAATCTAGAAGATTGAATTATCAATTAAAACCTCTCGATAAATATTGTAACCCAATTATTTAGGTCCTATACAAGTATAGATTGGGACCCATGGGTTGTTTTCAAAACACCAGTTTTTAAATTTGAAGGCATAGCAACTATTGCTAAAGCTTAAGAAAAGAGGCTTAAGAAGCTCGTTGAGGGAGTTAGAAGTGGAATCAGAGAAAAGTTTGAAAAAGGAATTATGATATTTTTTCCCAAGGATCAACTTTTTAGTTAGTGAAATTCCATTTCTAAAATGTATTTTAAATGTTTTCAAGTGTTTTTAATAGATCAACCTTATATAGGACCCGAAGACGTAGGCCATTGTGCCAAACTCTGTAATCAATTGTGTGTGTTGATTATCTTGTTCATTTTTGAATGGTGTTTCCTTTGTATACTTTTAAAATGATTTTTGTAAATTTATTTTCAATTTAAATGTTATAAATTATTTCCATAAATTATTATTGTTAAGCAAAAATTAAATACATAAGCGTATTATTGCTAAAGTTTATGGATTAGGTTAGTATCAGAGTTAAGTTTGTGTTGGTGAATTTGTAAGCTAAATTCATCTATTATAATATAATGGACCCAATGCTATCACAAATTTAGTTATTACTAAATACCATCATCATTGCAATAATGTAATACCTGTAATTCCAAGAGCAATGTTGAAAATCAACGGAGTTAAGATAGGAGCAACAAATAAAAAAACTCCAACAAAGCATTACTATGTTGTGGGAAGAACTATAAAAATATTTTTGATAAAAGAAAAGGATACATGAAGATGTAAAGTTTTGTGGAAATTGTGCCCATTGAGGTCATATTACTAATTAATGCTAGATACTACACCCCAAGTAGGCTCTGTTATGGTTCAAGAAGTGAAACGAGGAGAGAGGTAAGGCACCAGTCATGTCTAGTAGCCATAAACCAATCTGACCAGTAGTACATAATCAAACAACTCCAAAATCTCTAATTTAATAGCTTCTACTAACTAAAGTACTAGATATTATGCGACACTTTGAAGAAACTCAAAGGTAGAACTGCACTAATATTGTTAAGGGGAAGTTTATGTAAATCTATTTTAACTAGAGTTTTGGAGCTAGTTATATTACTAAAGGTCTTTCAAAATGTCTAAGGGTAAAATATATTCTATTACCTCACATGAAGACATTTAGAGGAGCTGGTGGCATAATACATGGGCATGCAACCCATTATGGGATTTTGCATTTTGGCATTGGAGGGTTATTCTTTGATCAAGTAGCTCATGACATAGTTCTAGGAGAACCTGAGGAGATCACTTTGGGACATTATTATCTCACATCTTGGTATGATAGAGACATTGTGTTAGGAGAAGGAGTCCAATTGACAACCAATCATACCTATGAGGTTCAGTTCAAAACAAGCTAGACAATTAAGGTACATTCTGGTTATAGTATTGATTCCTCTAATTCAAATAATCTTGTTAGTCCTATTAATGAAAATGATGTTGTAAGTCCAAAATCAAATAATGCTCTGATCATTAATGTATCTTCTGATGTACATTTCAAGGATGAAAATAATGAAATCAACTCTTTTAGTTATGTTGAAAATGTTAGGGATACTAAATGTCCTAACCCTAAACATTTATTAAGTCCATGTGTTTATACGCTTGAAAAGCACACAAAGGGAATAGGTTCGAAGTTGTTAGCTAAAATGGGATTTGAAGGAAAAGGCCTTGGTATTAATGGTCAAGGAATTGTCTAGCCTATCTAAGTGGTAAAGAGACCACTTCATGCAGGATTAGGATATGAAGGTGAAAGGCAAATTTCCAATGAAATTGAGTTGAATAATTACTCAATAAATAAGCTAGAACATTTAAAAGAGCTATAAGAAGTACTCTCTAAATATGTAACAACTATATTGGATGAAGCATCTTAAAATGACTCGTCAAGGTATGCAAAAATAAAGTAATCAAATGTATTTTTTTATTATGCTCAAGAAAGTCCTAAAAATATTGTTAGGTTGTGGAGCTAAAAGCTTCACTGTATGCAAACATGGAGGAGGTTGCTGAGTGTCACAGTCATCGGTGTCGGTCAGGCCAACCGACATCGGTCAGGGGTGAACAGGAAGCTGTCGACATCGATAGGAGTCGGCCAATGTCAGTCACCTCCAGTCATACAGGGACCGACGTCGGTCACATGTACGGTTCCAAAACTGTTCATTACACGAACAGTTAGTTTGTTGAATCGATTGTTTACATGTAAATACTATTTTGAGTCTTGAGCTGCATGTCTAATTATTGTAAATTAGAAGTCTAAGTTATTGTTTAGTATGGGATCTATTTATAGACTCATTGGAGGAAGGCAAGGTAGATCTGCAAGTTCATGGTAGATCTACATGTGTAAGTAAGATCATTTGAGTTGCAGGTTGTTGCAAGTTCATGGGAGATCTACTTGAAGTACTTTGAGTACTTGTGTACTGGCAGTGCTATTACTGACTGGTTGGAGGTGAACACCAACTCTATGTTTGAGTTGTGTGTTGGGACCATTTTTGGTAGGAGAGTGAACTCTTGATTGAGAATTACTGGGAGCCCTTGAGGTGTGGGAAGCCTCACAGAGGTGCGAGAAGAAGTGGCATCTTCTTTATTATATTTTCTTTCTGGATGAGTATTAATACAAGATTGTCTATTGTCTCTCATATTCTGTGTTATTTGTGAATTCTAGTTACTTGTTCATTTTGGTATAATTTCGTGTTTAGTTGCTTATACAAGGTAATCATATATACTCTTATTGAAGAGTAGGATCCTGACAGTTGATATTAGAGCATTTATGTTCTAGATTCCTTACAAGTGGTATCAGAGCTTTTGGTTGGGTTACTAACATGTTGTATCAGATCTGGTTAATGTTTGTTGATTACAGGTCACTCACAGGGGTTTCTGTTTGAGTGGGAGTATAGCAATGGTAGAAGAAAGTAAGCTATGAATGGAGATGTTTAATGGCAAGAACTATCAATTATGGAGGATGCAAATTGAAGATTATCTGTATCAAAAAGATTTGTACTTATCGTTGGGTGGGGTTGCATGCAAGCCCATGGATATGAAGGATGAAGAATGGAAGGTTCTTGATCGGAAGGCTCTGGGATCTATAAGGTTGAGCCTTGCATCATCTGTGATTTCTAACTTATTATAGGCTAAGACAACGATAGATTTGATGGAATATTTGGCAAATTTATATGAAAAACCCTCAGCTTTGAATAAGGTATTTCTTATGAAGCAATTATTTAATTTGCAAATGTTGGAAGGTGGATCTGTTCACAGTCATCTTAGTGATTTCCATGGTTTAGTAAACTAGTTAAATTCAGTCAATATTGTTTTTGATGATGAAATTAAGGCTCTCTTAATCTTATGCTCATTACCTGAAAGTTGGGAGAGTTTGGTAATGGCAGTTAGTAATACTGTGTCTGCTTCAAAAATCTTAAAAGTGGATGATGTTGTGAGTGTAATCTTGAATAAATAAATTCATAGGAAAAGCACAGGTGAATCATCAGGGAATGCTTTGAGTGTTGAAAGCAGGGGAAGGCAAAGAGAGAAGATCAAGCATTGGAGATCAAGGTTAAAGATAGGTAGGAGATCCAAATCCAGGTATGGTAGAATAACCTGCTAGAATTATGGAAAGCAAGGGCATGTAAAGAAAGATTGTTGGTTGGTTGAAGATCAACAAGAAGGAAATAAAGAAGCAGATGTTGCAGATATTATTGCACAGGATGCTCTAGTATGTTCCTTAGATAAAGTAGAATCTTGGGTTTTAGATTCTGGTGCCTCTTTCCATGCATCCCCAAATAGGGAATTTTTTCATGAATATGTCCAGGGAGACTCTAGAGAAATTTATTTAGGGGATGGTAAGCCTTGTCAAATGGTTGGCAAAGGGAAAGTGAAGCTGAAATTACAGACAGGCAACACATGGGTGTTGAAGGAGGTCATGCATGTCCCAGTCCTGAAGTGGAATTTGATTTTTGTTGGAAAGTTGGGTGATGAGGGTTGCACAATAACTCTCACAGCAGACTCTTGGAAAGTTTCCAAGGGTGCACTTGTTGTAGCAAGAGGTAAGAAAGTAGGTACGCTTTATCTATCTACTTGTATTACTGATTCTCCTTCTGGTTTATCTACTTCAGTTGTAGATTCAAAGATGTGGCTCAATAGGCTTGGTCACATGAATAATAAGGGGATGCATGTTCTTGAGTCAAAGGGTATGCTTTTGGATTTAAAAAGCATGGATCAAAATTTTTGTAAACAAAAGAAGAAAGTGACGTTTCTTGAGAAATTTGATGTTTGTGACAAGAACAAGAAAGCCTTGGTTTTCAAGGAGAAGATGACAGACAGAGATTAGTGCAAAGGGCTAAAGAATTATAAGCAGAGCAAGGTTGATATGGACAAGGGTTTGATCCAAAAAGAGCTCGCGGGTAGAAGTCATCACTGACAAGTAAAACACAAAGACCGATGTCAGTTAGAAAACTGACATCGACATCTAGACAAGGACTGACATCGGCTATGTGCAGCCCAATGTCAGTGAATCCAAACAAATAAACACTAGTGTCGGTCAGGGGGAATCGACGTCGGTGATGAGGCAGTCACATGGATCCGACATCGATCGGGTGCAGACTGAGATGTGACTGACATCAGTCACTGAGATGGATTTTGGGCAGACAACAAGCTGTCAAGGAGTCTCAAACGCCCATATGGAGGATTGAAAGGGTAAGTAAGCCTCAAATTCATCATTTCCCTTCTTTACACTACTTGTTGCTCACTGATGGTCAATAACCAGGAAGTTATTAAAGAAGTAGAGCAGGTAGAATCCAGGAAACAATGGGAGCTTGGCATGGATGAGGAATGTGATTCCTTGGAGAAGAACCAAATGGGAGTTTTTTGATAGAGTTGTTGGCTGGAAGAAAGCACTGAGAGACGAATGGATTTTTAGGATAAAGAAGAGCAGGAATGGACACGTGAGACGGAAGGCTAGGGTATATGGTCTTGAGTAAGCTGCAGGACAATGGAGGTTTAACCATTGTGTTTTCTTTACCAAGTTGGATAATATTAGCTACATTATCTTGTTACTGTATGTTGTGCTTGTTGTAGGGTCACATATGCAAGGAGTTGCTGAACTAAAGGTAAAGTTAGTTTAGAGGTGTGTCATGAGGAATCTGGGAGCAGTAAGATTCTTTAGCATGGGTGTGTTCTAGAGACATGGAAGGTCACAAGTTGATTTTGTCTCCAGATGATTGTGTGAAACTGGTTAGCACACTGATGGTTGGACAGTTCTATGAACAGTGTCCTGATTCACATGATGAGGTTAAGTACATGTGTACTAGACCTGAGATTTCCCAAGCAGTGGGAGTTGTCAGTAAGTTTGGAGCCAATCCAGGAAATAAACACTGGAGGGTAGTTCAGTGGATTCTTAGATATCTGAGAGGGACCAACAGTAGGTATACATGCTATGTAGGGTCAAGCACTTCTCTACATGGGTTTGTAGAATCAGATGTGGCAAGGTGATTTGGATGATAGGAGGTGCACCACAGGATTTGTGGTGGTTGGTATTCAAGAGTGATCTTGAAGAGGGATACAAAGCTAAGAAACAAACTAGATGATGTACATGTACAGGTACAAGTGCAGCTATTTATCTCCAAGTGGGAGATTGTTAGGTTGTGGAGCTAAAAGCTTCACTATATGCAAACATGGAGGAGGTTGCTGAGTGTCATAGTCACTGGCATTGGTCAGGCCAACCGAAGTCAGTCAGGGGTGAACAGGAAGCTATCGACATCGGTAGGAGTCAGCCAATGTCAGTCACCTCTAGTCAGACAGGGATTGACATCGGTCACCTGTGCAATTCCAAAATTGTTCGTTGCATGAACAGTTAGTTTGTTGAATCGATTGTTTGCATGTAGAGACTATTTCGAGTCTTGAGCTGTGTGTCTAGTTATTATAAATTAGAAGTCTAAGTTATTGTTTAGTATGGAATCTATTTATAGACTCATTGGCATGTATTGTAATTAGAGCAATAGAGGAAGGCAAGGTAGATCCTTCCAATTGTAAGATCATTTGAATTGTAGGTTGTTGCAAGTTCATGGTAGATCTACATGTGTAAGTAAGATCATTTGAGTTGCAGGTTGTTGCAAGTTCATGGGAGATCTACTTGAAGTACTTTGAGTACTTGTGTACTGGTAGTGTTATTACTGACTGGTTGGAGGTGAACACCAACTCTGTGTTTGAGTTGTGTGTTGGGATTGTTTTTGGTAGGAGAGTGAACTCTTGATTGAGAATTATTGGGAGCCCTTGAGGTGTGGGAAGCCTCACAGAGGTGTGAGAAGAAGTGGCATCTTCTTTATTGTATTTTCTTTTTGGATGAGTATTAATACAAGATTGTGTCTTGTCTCTCATATTCTGTGCTATTTGTGAATTCTAGTTACTTGTTCATTCTGGTATAATTCCATGTTTAGTTGCTTATACAAGGTAATCATATGTACTCTTATTGAGGAGTAGGATCCTGACAGTTGGTATTAGAGCATTTATGTTCTAGATTCCTTACAAATATGTTTAAGAAAATTGCCAAAATGAGGCTATCTAAAAAATATATGAAAAATCAACAACAACCTAAGACCAAAGTTTTAATTGCAACTTTAGTCAGGAAACAAACAAAGTTTTGTCAATCAGCGCCAAAGACAACATCAATGAGGTAAATGACAGTCGATGAGAAGCTAGTAATTCAGATATTGTCAACCTAGAAAGGTAAACAACACTTCTTTAAAAGAATAATAGTTAAGCATTTTAAGATAGATTCTATCTTTGATAAAAATTATCAAAAGAATATGATATCTGAAGATGTTGTAAAAACTCTAGGTTTGAAAACTAAGTCACATCTCAAACCATATTCTTTGGATAAGATAGATGATGGTAGTAATGTACATGTAAGTAAAACATGTAAAATAGGGTTTGAAATTGCCTCTAAATTTTTAGATGAAAATGAATTAGATGTGGTTCCACTCCATTTTAGTGGCATTTTCATAGGGAAACCATATTTATCTCTGAGAAAAGTAAATTTTTCCAAGAAGGAAAATTAGTATAACATTATAAAATATGGGATATAATATCTCATGTAAGGACATCGGTAATAACTATTACATGAAAATGGTACCTTTACTGTTATTTTACTCATGTATGTTGTATACAAGAACACTGTAGGGAAACATGAAGATGCCATCATGAGAAGCATCAAGAAGAATTTTGAAAACATGTATATTTTAATTTTTATGTTTTAGTATGTACAAATATGTATGCATGCTTGGAAGACCTGAATATAGACATTATTTATAAATGTATAAGACCCAAGTATGGGTAATGTTTATAATCATTATGTATAGTTATAGTGTTTGTAAGGACCCAATAAGGGCAATGTTTTTAAACTTTGTTACTATGTAAGACCCTAGGAGGACAATTGTAAAATGGTGATTGTTATAACACTATGTGTCATGCAACATTTTCATAGTAGTCAGAGCCAGAGCCATGTAAATATCCTCATATGGAGTACCAAGTCTAGTACCAATTTTTTGGAGACAAAATACTTCTTAATGGGGAGGATTGATCTAGAGGTCAATTCAAAAAAGGTCCTAAAGCAGACCAAAACCTATACCATTGCATAGGGTGCATTGAGACCTTTTCAATTGGATGTGGAATAAAAAAAATGAATCTTATATACTCCTTGTGAAACTAATCAAAGTTTTAGTCAAAGCTAGTTAATAAGTAGTCAAATCTAGTCAAAATAAAAAAAATTGACCAATCTTGGAATGTTGCCAAGCTAGTTCTATGACGTAGAGCTCATCGTAATCTTTTTGGCATATTTTATGGTTTAAAAAATAGAGTTCATATGCATAAGTTATTATCAGTCAAAGTTATAATCAAACTTGGTCAAAATAATGACGTGAAAATAAAGTGACATGGCTAATTTGGTAGTAAAGTGATATCACATGACAAGTATGAATTGATAAGTGGCATATACATAGCGATGCAAAAAAGTTAGCTATGAGGACCATAGCTAGTGGAGTCCACTTTTATCATGGAAGGGTACCCTACCACAAATAGATCTATGGATCATCTAGTTTAACATTGATAATTTTTAGAATGGGAGTGGTCCACATGGTGGGTCCTCAATCCACCACATGCCTTGCCACCACCTAACTAATTCCATGGTCAAATTTTACTAAGTTCAATGACATATTGAAGGTTCAATATTAATGCCAAGTAATGCCATAAAGTTTGAGTTACATTTTTCCACATCCCAAATTACCATGACTGGGGCATATTTACTATAGGACCCAACATACATTCCAAACTTAGCACATCTAAATTCCATGAAGCATGCTTCAACATCTTAAGCCCAAATTATATGCCAATGCCTATGTATAGGTATCATCCACTATAAAATCATGGAAATTAAAATATTAAGCCAACTCAATAATTCCCAAATATGGGATATAACAATGGAAAGTGGGATTAATCCATATAATACAAGATTTAAAATTCCCCCACTTCATTATTTAATTATATGTTTAGTTTTTAATTACTAAGTTTTTAGATTTGAATTATTTCAATCCAAAGGATTGAATTATCAATTAAAAAATCCTAATTAACTATTGTAACCCAATTATTTTGGCCCTATACAAGTATAAATAAGGACTCATGGGTTGATTTTAAAACATCAATTTTTGGATTTGAAGGCATATCAACTATTGCTAAAGCTTAAGTAAAGAAGCTTAAGAGGCTTGTCGAGGGAGTTAGAAGTGGAATAAGAGAAAAGGCTAAAAAGGAACTTATGATATTTTTTCTTGAGGATCAACTTTGTAGTTGGTGAAATTCCATTTTGAAAATGTCTTGTAAGTTTTTTCAAGCATTTTTAATAGATCAACCTTATATAGGACCTAGATATGTAGGCCATTGTGCCAAACTTTGTAATCAATTGCATGTGTTGATTGTCTTATTCATTTTTGAATTGTGTCTCATTTATATACTTAAAAAATTACTATTATAAATTTATTTTCAATTTAAATTTGATAAATTATTTCCATAAATTATTACTGTTAAGCAAACATTAAATACATAAACATATTATTTCTAAAGTTTACAGATCAACATAGGTTTTTGTCACTTTGTGGAGTCAAATTGATTGAAATATTAGTGTAACTATAATAGTGAGGGGGATATCATGATCATGTCCCATGCATAAGCAATTGATAAAAAATTAGAGCTATGGTTCTTGAGAAATTATGTTTGGAAGAATCTACTATTGGTTGGTGAAATATGCGAGCAAGGGTAACCTTAGGCAGGTGGAACTTTTTGAACATGCCTTAAATAGGTTGGTTGATTGGTTTGATAATCATTTAAATTAATTGAATTGAGAGACATTTTTTCTCTAAGCTTAGAAACATGTCAAGGACACAAGGAGAAAATTTGACCTGCTACGAGGAGGTAGATTAGCTCATCTAGGCCAGGGAGGAGGTTACCCTAGTAAGGAACCTATTATTTTCCTTGTTTTTGACATATTTATTGCCTTTTCATTATTTTTAGTGGAAATTTTATAATTTAGTGTCCTTTTATGGAGGACCTTACTAATTCCCCCAGTATGGCACTAGTCTCTTAGGCTATCATTATACCATCTTGGGTATAAAAATAATGTCTTAGGTGTAGTACTAGTGTCCACTAAAGCAAATTTTAGCAATTTTTATTCTATTTTGTTTTTGATGAATGTTATTGCATGTTTATTTATCATAAAAATATGATAATGTCAAATTTGGATATGATTTGTATTTATATGTGTGTATTAGGGAGTTTCAAAGTGGTGAGATGATTGAGCGCTTATGTGGATTTCCCCTGATAGATGATGAGAGGGAAATGATTGATAGATCTAGTTTGGGCCATGTGGCATCATTTGCTCTGATGCCCTAAGATTCTCATATGATTATGGCATTGTGCAAGAGGTAAAAATTTGATTCTTATACATTTTATCTACCCACTGAAGAGATCATTATGATGTTGGAAGGCATCTATAAGATACTGAGATTGCCCATTATTGGTTAGTAGGTAGTTTTATAGGAGGCTATTGGAGGTAGAGATGTAGAGCAAGACATGAGTTACTTTACATCTATTCCTCTGGGTACCCATCAACCATAGAGTTTTAGTGATGTGGTATTGTATTTGACTATTATGGCTAATGTTCTATAGTTACAAAAGATTTTGGTAGTGCTACTAGCTTCCCTTGTTATTGTGGATGGGAGTGGGGTATCTATCTCATACAACATGCATGGCATAGTGAAGAATATAGAGGATCATAGGACTAGTTACTCGTGGTGTCACATTTTGCTATCCTACTTGCATTTTAATTTATACCATTTTACTTTATAGTTTTTTATGGGTGGTATTGGGTCTTCTACATTATTGCATTATTGGGCTTATGAGCATATTATTGTTTCTAGATAAGAGGGGTTTCTAGGGATGGCTTGGGCTTGACCACAAAGGTTTTTAGAGTGGTGTTTTGGTACTAATTGTATATGATTGAGGAGAATGATGAATTATTGATAGATGTTGGATCAGTTGATAGCTAGAGACATTATATGGATACCCTATAAGGGATTTCAAGGGTGAACAAAAGATGGTGTTTAACTAAGATAGGTTTGAGTGAGTTATTGGTTGAATGACTATTGGGTCAATGTATATGAGATATTTTAGTATGAGCAAGTGAAATTATAGTTTGGTGTTATCTAATATGTGCCACCTTAACCATGGGTCTGGTATAGGCATTTTAAACCACAAATGAGGCTAGGTAGTATGCTAAAACCAATAGTTACTAATTTGGTTTTAATTTCAATGATGGAGCAAGATCCAATGTTGGATATACCTGATGTACATGACATAGGAGTGACTGATACCTACATAGTATGGTGAAGGAAACATAGATGATTATCATTATTTATAGGATAGGGGGCTATGACATAGGATTTATTATATCTAGAGCCCATTAGGGTAATTGAGGGTGCATTGTCATTATGCATTTGTATGTTTTGTTTAATTTAGTGTTTGAATTATTGATGAAATATCTAATGCACTGTGTTGGTATGTGTAGGTATAGGAGATGACGAGTGTTGGATTACCATTATTGAGGCTATGATATGAGATCTAACATGACATATCCCTAATGATTCTATGGAATATGGGCTAGTGGAGAGGGCTATATGAGTTGTATGAATTCATGTAGATATATTTTATTAAGTGACCATTTCTAATGCAACATATAGACAAAAAACTATTGATATAGATGAGGCACGTATTAATATGTAGTGACAAGTTATGCCTCCACCCAATGTTCTAGGTAGGGTGGTGGTATGATCATGGATAACTCTATTCATATATAGAAATAGCATGTGAAGCTAATGGTTGAGGTGGTAGTACTACAGGATAGAGAGAGGAGATACAAATCTCAATCAAGATCTATAAGGAATACGAAGGAATCTAGTTTTAGTGTTTATATATCAGAGAGTTAGAGTGAAGAAGGTGGTCTTGCTGACCAAACTCTGAATATTGAATTATTATGTATTATTGCATTAAAACTTGTTTTGGATCATATATATATATATATATATATATATATATATATTTCTATATAAACTTTTTGCTACATGGTTATTTTGTTATTTGGAATTTTAATTTTTGGAATTATATACTTGAATAAGTGTTTTTGTTGTATATATTTTTTATGTTTTTATATAGATATGTATTTTTTTGGCTAGGGAATTGTAACTTATTACTCATAAGTATAAATATGCTAGAGTAGATGTGTATATCAGATTAGGAATATTAGTTGGTAATTGATATAGAAGTGTCATAGTATATTTGGATGTGAATCATGTAACTGTGACCCACACTATCTAAATTTAGATGGCATGGTAAACAAGTGACCATGCTTCTCATGTTGTGTATAATAGAAGTAGACTCTATAATTGATATTTCTCATGGTGCACTATTGGTAGTTTGATGTGTAAACTTTGTGGTAAATAACTTAATAAAATGTCATATTAAAACTATGATCTAATCTCTATGATTATTTCCTAATATCTTAATCAATGGTCAAATTAAATTTGTGATATAATATTTGTAATTGTTTCTCAATATATCAATTGGTCAAATTGAAATTATGCTCTAATCTCTATTATTGTTTCTAAATATCTTAATCAATGGCCGAACTAAAATTATGTTATAATCTCTATGATTGTTTCCAAATATATTAATTGTTAGTCAAATGAAATTTATGCTCTAATATTTGTGATTATTTGTAAATATCTTAATTGGAATTCCAATTGAAATTGTGATCTAATCTATATGATTGTTACCAAATATCTTAATTGGTAGTCAGATTAAAGTTGTGCTTTGATATATATGATTTTTTCCAAATATCTTAATTGGTGGTCAAACTAAAACTAATGGTGGGATTGGTTTTCATTTTTTTACCATGTTGATATAAGTATGTTGATATTTGTGAAATAGATATCATTTTTTCATAATATAAGGTGCATGAGATCTCACATAGCTAGGTGTCCTAGAAACCATATGGCTCATATGATGAGTAACCTATGGTTCCTTAAAAGGAATGTCTTGGGATAACTCACTCGTAGAAGAGTGTGATTTAGGAGAGTGTGGATAAGGAGATATCGATACCCCCTATATGAATCATATAATTCCTCTATCAGCCTAGTGGTCAATATGATCTCTAAGTGCATAATAATTATTTTCCCAATGTCCATTGATTTTTTGATAGTTTCAATATGGTTTGTTTCTTATTCCTAGTGAATGATGTGGTGGATGATGTTGAGTAGGAGGAATGGTGATCATTACTCCATCTAGTAATGTAAATAATATATTATGAGGCTTATCTCTATCTAAAAACTATATGGCCCCACTACAGGATTCCTGTGCTCTATCAACTATAGGAGATGTTGTGTAAAGTGGATCTTTTCATTTATTGAGTATCATGATTGGTTGTTTCTATTCCATGTTTTATTTACTCATAGGTACATTATTTTTTGTACCATATTTGATGATTGTGGTTGTGGGAGATCTAAATACAAACATACCTCTAAATCTATCTTAACTAGTCCCAACTTCTTCTCTAATGCCATAGCTATGTTGCATAGATGTTGGAATGAGTTAGATGTTTCATATAGTAATTTATACTTAATAAAGAAGATGAGACCTCTAGTAAACATGTATTTTACCTATAAATATGTTATTTGATAGATCAACTATTTAATTTATGGTTTGAATTGTAGAATGTAACCACTCAATGTTTCTGACTTACCCTCATGTAATGAAGGCAACCTATCATATGTGATTCAAGGTCCCTAATTCTATATGTAGTGTATGATAAATACTTCTTATAACTCATCACATGTATGTATTAAACCATTGGGAGTGAATTATGAAACCAATTTAATGCATCACCCTTTAGAGTTTATGGAAATAATTATAGGAAAATCAAACTGCTAGTGGCATGTGACATGGCTTTTCCATAAGCTTCAAGGTATAAGTATGGGTTTCCATGTCCATTAAACTTTGGTAATATTGGTATTTTAAATTATTTTGGTAAATTTTTATTGAATATTCTAAGTGGGATAGGATTTCCATAGATGGCATTGGAATTAACTCAAGAGTGATATGTTTTACTTTCCAATGTGAGTTGGTGTACTTATTGTTGTAAAGAACTCATGACATGAAACAAGGATATTAACTCTTGTGAAGGTATATTAACATCACCAAGGGGTTTATTTAGTTCTTAAATATCGTTATTAATTTTTTCCATTGGTACACTACATTGGGGACCTTTGGTTTTTATCATTGTAACCTTTAGAGGGGTGATATCTTGGACCTGGTGAGAGGGAAATGGATTATCACCCTCATAGAGGTTAGGATGAAAAATGGGTTATAATATAGTAAGGGGTGTTGAGAGACATTCATTTGTATATATTATCTTTTTAATTTTTAATGAAGTCTCATATGCTAATGGACTAGAAGATATATTATTATCATGTGAATGTAAATTGTTTAAATTATCAACATAAGTGTAGGTTTGTTTTTATCTAAATGTGTATTATCATTTGAACTACATTGATAAGAAATCAATTTGAACATGATATATGGGTTAAGTAGGGAGATAACTAGAAGGACTAGACTCAATGTATTCATCACCATGATCATAGTAATCATCATTATTCTAAGGTTCATCAAAATCATAGTTTAATTCACTTTTAGAGGTAAGAGTGTAAGAATGTTTATTTTCATGCTCACTAAGAGAGAGTGTATAATAATATTTTAAATTTTTACTACTATGTAATACATCATCATGTGTAGGTATAATGCAATGTATGTCTTCACTATTTATGTGTGAAATACATGTATGATCATTATTTTCAACCTTGGATTCAAGGGAAGAATAAGTAACAATCATGTTTTCATTTGGCACGTTATGACATGTAGGAGAAAAGTTAGAGATATTTTAATTATCAACATTTTGCAAAGAATCATTGCATTTTTCTTAGAATGTAAAAATAATGTGATAAAATAATTTCATCCACTTTAGTTTATGCATTGGTAAAAGGTGTAATATAATTTATTAATTATTTTTAAAATTTAATTGAGAAGGGTAATAAAATGCATTTCTCTTTTATATATTGCTTGAATCATGCAATATTATATTTCATTTATTGCCCTTATATTATTTTAGTTTAAATAAGGATGTACTAAAACTGGTTGAAAAGTTAGGATCACATTGGAACAAACACCTACCAATAAGAGATTGTTTTGGCATTATATTGTAAGTATGATATTGAGAAGTATGAGAAGAGAGAGAATAAAGATAATAAAATGCATCTCATCTATTTTCATCAATAATTTTATTGTCATGCTCATATTTATAATCATATCCATCATTAAAATAATAATCATAATCATCATTATAAATGAAATAATTATCATGTGCTAATGTGAAATCTCAAAAATTTGTCCATTCATTCTTATAATTATGAGAAAAGGTTATAAATTCATCAACTGGGTGAGGAGAAAAAGGCTTCTTAGACATCATTTTGAACTTGCCAAAAAAGTAAATGTAAATAATGAATAACAAGCACACAAAAGTTAGAATTTAATACAACATATCTATATTTGTAAATATTCTAAATATTTATCCCAGTGTATGGAAAAATAGAATTTTATTTAAAACCCTAAGGGCTAATATTTGGATATATAGGGACCTAGTATGCAGATCTAAGGGTTTTAAGAGTTTTGTAGATGAAATTTAAAGTGTATTAAATTAATGAAACCATATTATAGGACTGATTTGGATCAGTTAGGTTTTGAAGAAATTAGGATAAAATCTAAATTTTATAAACCCTAATTTATTACACAAAAATGTAGAAGGTAAACCCTAGGATGAAACTATGGTTTTGAGATATATTCAAAGTAAGCCAGGATCACCAAATGTTTTAGCTATTTAAGGCTTATAAATGTAAATCATAGGTTATTAAAGGTGTTGGTTATAGAGGGAAAATTTAGATAAATATTAGAAACACATAAATCAAACTAATTTGCCTAAAATGTAAGCATAATGAGAAAGTTAACTTATCTAGAGTAAAATAAGCATTGTCAAATGTGAAGAAGGCTAGAAATAACTTAGAGATTATTCAAGAATACTTTGTTCTAGAAACATGGGTTGAAAAATACCTTCAGACAATAGTGTGGTAAGGAAGATAGTAGCACATTATGTTAGTGTCTAAGGTACAACACTAGTGTCCTATGGAAAATCTTCCTGAGACTTCCCAGATAATATGGGAGGGTTTCAAGGAGTGTAGGTGATTTTTGAACTTCTTATCATCTATCTATGTCACTATTTTGATGAATATTTTCCAAAACCTAATGAACACTTGCACACACCAAAAATAATAAGATCATATACAAAGGAAAGATAAAAACTAGGTTGTGTGATGTTATGATCATGCAATATAAAACCCCTATTATCTTGACCGCTACCTACATTAAACCTAATAATAGGGGTCTCATATCACATGTAGTTATCCCTAAGGGAATGTGCACAATCAATGCACGTGGTATGCTAGAATGACTTTGTCTTAGGCCCTTATTGGATCAAGCATGCATATCTATGTGTGATTGTTGAGTAGTATGTAGTGCATTAAGTTATATTATTGACTAGTTTTATGTAATTATGTACCAAAATAGTAAGTTCTATATGTAAAATGCCTTGTGAGGATATTTATATATAAGGAAATTTGATTTGAATGCAATACCCTTATTCGTTGGCCAACAAGATGTAAGAAAAAGATAAAATCATAAGAGAAATATTAAAGGGTTAGGACCAAAAACATGCTAAAAATTTGACCATTTGAAACTAGCATTGAACTTGGACACTAACACACCACACTAGTGTCTAAAATCATTCTAGTGTCCTTAAAACACAAAATTGGCTGAAGACTATGTAAAATAGGTTAGGGGCCCCTATGACTAGGATGGGATGGCATAAGACCACTAAGGGTGTAGAAAACATGGAAAACAAATCATAAAAAAGATCCAAAGATCCAAAATTACCATGTGAAAAAGATTCACATTCATCACTAAGACCTTCCCATGAAAGAGCAATGAAAGACATAGTAATTACGGTTGCTTGACCAAATTAGTGTGTGTACATATATATTGAAAATAAAGAACACATCACTTGGTCAATACTCCAACCAAAAAAATGTTAAAATTGTTATACCTACTATAGGGGAAACTTAGATTCTACAACAACTTGCTATAATAGTCAACTCTCACTAGTGGAAACACCTCCTATGGATAGTACTTATCCCTCCTCTTTAGATATAAAATCCCTTAGGCAAGAGATACATTATCTACATGCCAAGGTGTTACATCTTCAATAGGGTGACACTAGACCATCTCATGCCTTGGAATCTCATGTGATCCTACATACATACACCTTTGGCACAACATATAGGGGTAACTCTTTCTATATGATGGTAAGGGTGACCTAGAGCATCATCTACTCACGTTTCATGTTGCATGTTTAAAATATGTGTCTAATGATTATCTCTTGACTAAATATTCCATAGTAGTTTAGAAGACTATGAATTATAATGGTTCTATTATCTCCCTAATTAGTCTATGACAACATTTAATCCACTTGAAGACATGTTTTTTTTCATACTTTCAAATAAACATTAGTGACAACATTTTGTACACTCAAGTTACCCAACTAAATAAAAAATATAATGAGCCAATAGTTGAATATTTATTGTGATATAAAATAATATTAGAAAACATGACTACCTACATGATAGATAGAGAGCTCTAGGACATATTCAAGAAAATACTATTACCAACATTACATGGATCTATATTATTAAAAAAATTCACATCATTTATAGATTTGTTCCATACAGTGAAGGAACAAGAAGTCAAACTTCTCTCCATAGGAAAGTTAAAATACACAATCAGGTTAGATTCCATTAATAAGAGTTTAAATAATTCCCCATAAAAGGTGGGTCCCAATGAAAAAAATAATGAGCAAAAGATGATAGTTAATGCAAAACCAAAGCCAGCTCATTATCTAGTTTTATCAACTCCTCCAAGGAGATCTTTTATAAATATTCCTAAAATTCCATCTTACATACTCTATTAAATTTTGGAATACAATGTCATATCTACCCATCCCATCAAAGAGGTTGATGTGAATAAGCATCTTTAAAATAATTATGATTCCAATACATTGTGTGATTATCATGGGTCCCCTATCCATACTACAAATAGATGCATTAGATTATGATATAAGATCTAAGATTTGACAGAGGCTAATGTCATTGATTTGATCAACCCTATATAAAAACATAAAGCAAAACCAAATGAAGCAAAAGTACTGAAAATATTTTTTTTTCCTTTTCCAAAGCATATGGCTAATAAGACAATAGACACTTTAGGTGTTCATTATACATATCAAGAACATCCACCACCAACATCCTATCATACTCATATAATGGACACACACCCTCTTCATAATATCATTGGTATGTTTCATACTATAGTACCAGCTAAGCCACTTATCACTTTCTCAAAATAGGAGATTATTGATGATGACTCAAATTTATAAAAAATCTATGTATGATCTTATAATAATCATCACCATATTAAGAGTGTCATGGTTGATAATAGGTTAGTCATTAATATATATAATATTACACTTCTAAATTACTTGGGTTCTTAAAATCAAGATATTCATCTGATAGATATAATTATTCATGGCTTCAGTTGCCACGTCTAAATCTCCATTGGGGATAGATCATACTTTTATTACAAGTTGGTCCTGCACATGTGGCCACCAAATTCATAGTGGTACCTAATGCCAATACATATGATATGTTATTAAGTAGGCCTTGGATAAAGTATATTTATCCATCCCCTCCAACATATATATATATATATATATATATATATATATATATATATATATATATATATGTCTTAATTATATACATGTTAATTAGGTTATTATATTTGGGGGCCTTCCATATGAGTATCCATTACCTACTCCACAACTAGATACATAATAGTCACCAATAATAGTTCCATCCATTACCACATCTCAAATATCACTAGATCCACTTGTGAAGGTGAGGTCTACTTATACATAATTACCATATATACATACTCTCCCATAAGGACCTTTATTTTAGAAACCCCTACATGATAGACATGTTATGGGTTCTATATATACCAAAGTTAACTCTCCTCCTTTATTGTCACTAATATAAATATTATTAGACATTAATTTTTATTGTCTCATTTAATATAACCCCTTCTAGTCATTTGTTTAATATCCCCACCCATCATTTCTTCATTCACTAACCTTATTTATACACCACCAATCAATTAATACTCATATATCATGTCTTATCCCATCCTAATATATCTTATCTATTTGTTGGAATTTTATAATTCACATGACCCACCTACCCACCTACCTAGAATATTATTAGGCTCTCCAACACCCATAGTCCTTATTCACCCACATAATCCCTCACTAATCCTAATTAATCACTAACGAGATTATATAATTATCCAATTCTATACCCTCCTTTAATTTGGACTCTCCTCTGTAGAAGCCTCTATTATAGAGGCTTCCAAGGAATTTTTAATTCCTTAGAAATTCCTCCACTTTTGATCCTCATGGCTCAAGTTCGAATGTGATCCATAGATCTTCCCCCCCTTTTGTATTATTTATACAAGCCACTCCTCTATTGAAACTAACTAGAAGTCTAAGGATGCCATACAATCTCCATGCCAAATCCATAATAATAATCATTGATCAAGATGTCACCATGTCAAAATTTTGAGTCTAATTACCATCAATAATCCAAAAATTTTGTTTGAAGATATTAGAGGGAGGATAAGATAAACAAGGATATAGGTAAGATTTTGTTTAGTGGATTCTAATTTACTTCCATAATCTCTCCTATTGAGTGTATTATGCATTGTGGGTTTAAATTTTCTTATTTAGGTAGTTAAATCTATTGTGCCCAAAATTATAATTAAATTTTGGTGACTACAGTGAGATATCCCCTTTAATCTAACCTTCTTTCTTGATAGAAGAATTTTGGATCATTTACATGGCTGACTAGGTGGAAAATAAATTCTATATTTTTCCAAATTATGGCACCTAGGTGAATTGCAATTTTACTTTACAAAACTATTGATTCACAATTGTAATATTGTCCTCAAGAGTTATGGTTTTGTGTTAACCACCAAACTTTAACCGTTAGTGACTAACACTTTTTTTAAAAGTTGTCTCTCTTCCATTAAATCATGAATTTTTAAATAGAAATATTATCCTAATAGTTGTAATTTTTTTTTAAGTTACAATTTGTCATATAATATAAATTTGGACTCACATTTAATTTTACATTAATCCTATCTTTTCTTGTGTTACATCTTGAATCCTCACTAGGCAAACTTGCTAGATTATCCATGGATATCCATAGCTGAAAAATTTAGATTTGGATATTTTTTAACTAAGATTAGATATATAATATTATGGGGAAACATTATTTTTCTTAGGTTACATTATCACATTGATATGAGTTAGTTGTAAGTATATGTTTACTTTATGATAATGTTGATTTATCATTTCATCTATATTTTATGATAAACATAGATCATAATTATTATGGTATAAGTACATGTTTTGTTGTGAGGTTGACATAGGAAAATACATACATTAGAGTGTGATATATGGATATCATCATCAGATAGGGTGACATAGATCGAGATGTTGGAGGATGATAGAGAAATCCATCGGTACTTTGCACACTCCATAAATAGCTAACACATATTAGATGCATAATGAGTGGTTAGCATAATATGTTTTGATTTTGTTTTGAATTAAATAGTGATTTATAGGTAAGGGTATAAGTATCCAATACATTATTATCTATCTATGGTCTTGTTAAAATATTTATGCTTGTCTTGATTATCCTTGCACCAATCTAGTTTCACTTTCTTTGAACACTATGTTTATTAGTAAAATTTCTTGTATTTTGTTTATTGTATATTATAATTTAATTTTTTATGTTATTATACATTTCACATGACACTCACATTCATTCACTAACTCATTAAATTCATTTTCTTCACAAACTTTCTCTCACATCTTCACTAGCTTTTCACTAGGCAAGTATCTTAGGTCTCAAAGACCAAAAGTTGAAATATGTCTCAAGGAGTTAATATATTTAATTAAATGGTATAAAATAATAAATATAACCTAAATTAACCCCTTTAAATTTATAAAACACATTCCAACATTCCAGTTCACATATAAGGCTCATCTTGGTCTCTTAAGGCTTGTAGTCTTTTTTTCTTATTTTCCCTTGGTTTGCAAATTATAAAAACTCTTATAAAGATATAAAAACATATTGGATCACCCTATATAATACATAAATTCATAATTAATTTTAATTATCTAAATTCAGTACTAGATATATTTTTTGTACTCTTTTGTACTCCAATTAGCCCTTTCTAGGCCTAATTCTACCTAGTTGTAAGACAATCATCAATAAGTGTATGAAATGATGCCATGCAACTCCAAACCCTAAAATATATTATTTTTAACATCATGTTCCCAAAAAATACCAAATTTCATAAAATTTTAATTTTTTAAACTCTTTTAAATGTCAAAACCCTAATCTAGGGTTTCTTTATCCCTACATAGGTCTAAGAGCCTATATAATTCCTTTTCTTAAGTTTTATAACACTTAAAAGGACCAAATTGACATAATTAATTATTTTTTATATATAAAACATTTAACAATAGGTTTTAGTCTTGTTTCAATGCATTGAGGGCTTAAAATTAAAAAAACTTAGTCAATTATGCACTCTTTTTGCTCACTGTGTAAGGTTTCTTGGGTCAAATTGCCGTCACCTTGTTTTCACAATGTTTAAAATTTATCTAAGGCATTATTGAGGAATTTTTTAATAAATACACCTCCTTTATTACCTTATGTAATTTTATTATTCCTCATTTGACTATATATTTACCAATATACCAAGTTCTATACACACTTGAATGAAGTTATAGAGGTTATAACAGGTCTGGATCATACCTTATTTATCTTATTCACTTATAAAATATTTTTCAACATGAAATTTTCCTCTTTACCAACTATAAATCACTTATTTTCAATGAATGCTTGTGTTAAAATAGGGTACAAGCTATATACATGTTTGGAACCTATTTATTCTCACAAGGTTCTATTTCTTCTTATCTCAAGGACCAAAACTTGGAATATGTCTCAAGGATTAAATATATTTTATTTTATGGTATTAAATAATCAAATAAAACCTGAATAAACCCATTTAAAATTATTAAACACAATCCAACATTTCATTTCACATACAAGGCTCATCTTGGTCTCTTAAGGCTTGTATCCTTTTTTCTTATTTTTCCCTTGGTTTGAACATTATAAAAACTATTATAAGGATATAAAAACACATTGGTTAATCCTATATGTTAATTAAACTCCTCATCAAGTTTAACTATCTAACTCCACTCCTATGTATCTTTTCTAGCCTCCTCTGCGTTCCAATTAGCCCTTTCTAGGATTAATTTTGCCTAGTTGTAACACAGTCATCAATAAGTGTGAGAAATGGAGAAACACAACTCTAAAACCTATTAAATATTATTTTTAACATTAGGTTCAAAAATAATACTATGTTTAAGAAACTTTTAATGGTTAAAACTCTTTGAAATGTCAAAACCTTAATCTAGGGTTTCTCTACCCCTGCACAAGCTAGAGAGCCTATATAATTCCATTTCTTGACTTTTATAACACTTTATAGGACCCATATTCCATAATTAGGTATTTTTTCATATTTTAAACCTTTAAAAATCGTTTTAATTCCTATTTAAATGCATTTATGGCTTGAAATCAATAAAACTCATTCAAGTGTACACTTATTTTGCTAATTGTGCAAGGTTTCTTAGGTGAAATTATCATCACCTTGTTTTGACAATGTTTCAAATTTGTCTAAGACCTTCTTGAGGTATATTTTAATAAAATACACATCTTTTATTACCTTAATTAATTTTTCCATTCCTCATTTGAATCTATATTGACCAATATACCAAGTTTTATACACACTTGAATTACTGTATGAGAAATCTATCATTTTATTCATCCTCAAAGAAGTTATAGAGGTTATAATAGGTTTGGATCATACACTATTTATCTTATTCACTCATAGAATATTTTTAAACACCACATTTTACTTTTCACCAAATATAAATAACTTCTTTTCAATGACTTCTTGTGTTAAAATAGGGTACATGCTATGTATGTGTTTGGAACCTATTTGTTCTCACAAGCTTCTATCTCCCCATATCTCAAGGACCAAAACTTGGAATAGGTCTCAAAAATTAAATATATTTGCTTGGATGGTATTAAATAATCAAATAAAACTTGGTTCAACCCATTTTAAGTGATCAAACACACTTTAACATTCCATTTCACATACAAGGCTCATCTTGGTCTCTTAAGGCTTGTAGACTTTTTTTTCTTGTTTCTTCCATTGATTTTCAAATTTTAAAAATTATTTTGAATATATAAAAACACATAATATCACCCTATATCTAACTTAAACTTATCATTAATTTTCATTAGCTAACTTCACTCATAGGCATCATTTCTAGCCTCCTTTGCACTCCAATTAGCACTTTTTAAGCATAATTCTACCTAGTTATAACACCGTCATCAATAAGTGTACAGAATGATGCCGTACAACTCCAAACCCTAAAAAATATTATTTATCAAATTATTTTCCCCAAAAAACCATGTTTAGAAAATTTAAATGATTGAAACTCTTTAAAATGATAAAACCCTAATTAGGGTTTCTCTACACCTACACAGGCCTGAAAGCCTATATAATTCATTTTTTTGAGTTTTATAATACTTAAAAGGAATGAAATTTCACACTTAGGTATTTTTTAATCTCTGAAACCTTTCCCAATAGGTTTTAGGCCTGGTTCAATGCAGTAAGTGCTTAAAATCAACAAAACTTAGTCAACTGTGCACTCTTTTTAATGACTGTACAAGGTTTCTTGGGTTGAATTGCCATCACCTTATTTTGAAAATGTTTAAATTTTTTATAAGACCTTATTTAGTCTTTTTTTACTCAAATACACCTCATTTATTACTTATTGCCTTTGAATATTCCTCATTTGAGTCTATATTGACCAATATACCAAGTTCTATACATGTTTGAATGAATGTATGAGAAATCTAGCATTTTATTCATACTTAAAAGAAGTTATAGAGGTTATAATAGGTTTGGATCATAAAAATATTTATATTATTCACTTATAAAATCTTTTTCAACACCACATTTTCCTCTTTACCAACAATAAAGCACTTCTTTTCAAAGACTACCTATGTTAAAATAAGGTACAAGTTGTGTATATATTTAGAACCTATTTGTTCTCACAAGGTTCTATCTCGCCTTATCCACTATTACCAAAAATTATCATTTATATATTCTCATAAATAATTAATTTACATAACACTCATTCCTTCATACAAATTTGATCTCTTCCAGAATCTTCTAAATAGGGTCACTTACCTGTGTAACATGGGGGTTGTCTTAAACTGTCATGAATGTGAATAGGTGTTAAAAAAAGGATGATTTCTTTGAGTTAATAAAATATTTATTTGCTTACTTATACACCTAAGGGTCCTTTACACCTTCTCACAAATTTCCAAAATTAGTTCTTCTTGTTTCTTTACTCTAAAATAATTGTTCAAACCTTTCTTGATTGTGATCAACAGTCCTTCCAAAACTTGCAGACACACATAGTGTCTATGCATATATAGCCTTAAAGTCTCACTTTAATAAATTTTTATATATAATAATAATAATACATATAACTATAATGGGAAATAAAATAATGATCAACTTATCTTTATTCATTGAATCAACATTCATTACAATATAGTCCATTCATGGACTTGATCATCTTTCATGAGGGATTTTGAATCTTTCTCCATTATGTTTTTTTCCTCCCTCTAATTGGAGATAACTATCTCTCCATATTATATCATCATTCAAAAAAATTATGTACTACATTTTCATTCAACCAACTCCATTTTGGTTATTTGGTTAGTTACAAGACAAACCTTATTTTTTTGTCAACACAACATATACGTGAGGATTATATTACTAAATCATGACCTATACCGTATGAATTAAACATATATGACTTAAAACACATTTTAAAAGGTTTATTGAATCTATTACACCATAATTCTCTCACTTAACCATCTTTACCATGCCTTGACCACTCTAACCTTGTTTTTAGATATTTGAATTTACAAATTCCAATTTTGGAGGGAAAACTACTAGAGCCTATAGAACTCATTATCACTAACTCAAATGGAATTATAAGACACCAATGGATCATACATGATATTTCAAAATCAACTATACTCCAAAATTGTCTAATCATGACATATATTAACAATAACTCAAAGAAGATGTTTCTTAGCTTGATGCTTCTGCATCAAATAGTCATTTTAACCATCATTTACTAGAATAAGTTATTGATTCTATGGAATTTGTTTTGCATGAATTATTTTTGTGTCCAATAATGTTTTGATATTTTTTATATTATAATAATTTAAATTAATTAGGATTTATTGATTTATTTCTCATTAATCTATCATAGCATTTAGAGATGCTAATTTTATTAGTAAATATATTGATTTTTATAATTAGTGATGGCATCTAAAAATTAGGACAAAATAAAAGTAAAAAAGCAAGATTTATAAAAATAATATTAAAAAAAGAGTCCATATTAAGAATAAAATTAAAATTAAGATTAAATTTATAAAATCAAGAAAGAATTAAAGATATTTAAAAAAATTAAAAACAATAAAAATCATAAAGAATCTTTAAAAAAAAGTTAAAAAAAGGGTGTAGCACTGCATAAAGAAGGGAAGAGGCACACTTATATGGAAGAAGGAAGTGTGTGGAAGTGGAGAACCATGTAAGGAAAGAAGAAAATTCTATGAAGTGAAAGGAAGGACTACATAGATTTCTAGGTAGGCAATGCAATTCTTTTCTAGAGTTGTTCATGTATAAATTTTGAGCTGAAAATGGTCTGAATAATGTCTATTGTGAACTAAAAATAAATAAAGGCCAAACCTTAGACTTATATATGGTAGTTGTATTATGAATTAAAAATTATATATTATATGTGCTAGCATAATTTACTGTATTAATATGCATTGTTGTATTTATTTTAAGGAAATTGTTGTATAAATACATTAATAATGGTGTTGGAGATAAATTAAATATTGAGTTACCTAAAAAAATGCTTATTTTTCATCAGTTCCCTTCTACATATTTTTGATAATACAATGAATGAAAAATTGGTAGGATTGTTCATTATTATTCTTAGATAGAGTATATTTAAATATCTTACCGACATATGAATGCTGAACAACAACATGAAATTAAATTCTTTCACAATCCATTATTTTTTGTAAAATTTACATCTAAAATTTACACTACAGGTCAAAAATTGTTTTCAACGGTGTAAATTAAAGGCCCTAGTTATATAATAAATTATGTCCAAGTATTTACAAGCTATAAATGTCGACTGACAAGGAAACATAGAATATTAGGTATCTTAAATGATTGGTAGTGGAATGAAATGTTGGAAATATCCATTGTACTTGGTATTGAAAATGGTAAGATGAAGTATCCTATCTTGAAGTCAAATATTTATACATGTTTAATGAGCTTGCTTTGTGATATATTATATAGTTGTACCAATTTAATACTAATTAATATAGTGGGAATCTTCATCTATTAAAAGTTTTATAGTTTTAAACATGTAGTGAAACTTTGAACAAATCACTCTAGATTTGGTTATGACTATTTGCTAAAAATCTTGAGCAGTGGTGGATTTTTCCTAAGTGTAGGAATGTGGAGAACCAAAACCTTGATCGTAGTGACTTTTTTAAATCCTAACTATCTACTAGCTCTATTGGGAATGTTCCCTCCATGGCAAAAGTGGAATATGGTATTAGGGCACCTACCTCCCCTGCCCTAACCTCTTCCTCTTTGATTTTTTTTGTTGAGAGAATTATTAACTCAGGGTTGTAAAGGCATTGCTTATGTTGTCTCTAGCCATTGTATATTGTTAACTAATTGATCTAAAGTCACCACCTTTTAAATAATTCCCATCCATATATAAATGGCATTTACACGTGGTATGTTGATTATATTGTAGTCATTCTTTTTTATAAGCTTTTTGTATAAATTGATGAAAATAGTATGGAATTTACATGTGTTGTTTACATGTGCTTAATGGTCTTGTATATTGATAGCTATTTGAACTTAAATTTTTTATACATTGATACATTAACCAAAATAGTGCGATACCTTGAGAATAGTAATTAACTTGAATCAACAAGTTTTATATACCAAACATTTATCTCGGGTATATAAAATTTGTTGATCTAAGTTAATTACTATTTGTAATGTGTCAACCTATTTTGGTCAATGGATGGACGTATAACAAATTTTAAGATCAAATATTTATCAATATACAAGACCATTAAGCACATGTAAATGCCATACTATTTTGGTATGTTTATACAAACTGCTTATCCAAAATAACAACTTAAATGCTATCAACATACCACATGTAAATGCCATTTATATATATTTGGGAATTATTTAAAAGGTGGATCAATTAGTTAACAATATATAATGGCTGAAGACAATATAAGCAATGCATTTACAACCCTAAGTTAATAATTCTCTAAACAAAAAAAATAGGAGAGGAAGAGGTTGGGGCAGGGGAGGTAGGTGCCCTAATACCATCTTATACTTGTACCATGGAGGGAACATGCCCAATAGAAGTAGTAAATAACTAGGATTTAAAAAAGTTACTACATTCATGGTATTGGTTTTACACATTCTTGCACTTATGGAAAATCTACCACTACTTGGGATTCTTAGTAAATGGTCATAACCAAATCTATAGAGTGATTTGTTTAAAGTTTCACTACACATTTAAGGATACCAAACCTTTAATAAATGAATATTCCCACCATATTTGTTTGGATTCAATTGGTACAACCATACAAGATATCACAACTCAAGATCATTAAACATGTAAAAGTCTTTGACTTTAAGAGAGGATACTTCATCTCTCCATTTTTAATTCCAAGTACAATGGATATTTCCAACATTTCATTCTCTTACCAACCATTTAAGATACCTACTATTCCATGTTTCCTTATTGGTTGACATTTATACCTCACAAATACTTGGACATAGTTTATTATATAACCAGGGTCTTCAATCTACACTGTTGAAAACAATTTCTGACCTACAGTGGAAATTTTAGATGTAAATTTTATAAAATGTAATTGATTGTAGAGGAATTTAATTTCATATTGTTTTTCAGCATTTATATGCTGATAAGATATTTAAATATAGTCTATCTAAGTATAATGATGAATGATCTTACCAATGTTTCATCCATTGTATTATCCAAAATATGAAGAAGGGAACTAAGTCAAAATAAGCATCCATTTAAGTCACTTGTTATTTAATTCAACTCTATCCTCATTATTAATATATTTATACAAAAAATTCCTTAATCTAAATACATCGACTCATATTAATATAATAAATTATGCCAACATGTTTATATATACTTTTTAGTTTGTAATACAACAACCATAAATAATTTAAGGTTTTCCCTTTATTTATTTTTAGTTCATAATAGACATTATTCAGACCATTTTCAACCCAAAATTTCTACATGAACAACTCTAGAAAATAATTACATTTCCTACCTAGTAATCTATGCAGTCCTTCCTTTTATTTCATAAAATTTTCTTGTTTCCTTCTATGCTTCCCTACTTCTATGCACTTCCTCCTTCTATATAATTTTGCCTCTTCCCTTCTTTATGTGGTGCTACACCCCTTTTTTTAACTTTTTGTTTTAAAGATTCTTTATGATTTTTTTATTTTTAGTTATTTTTTATATCTTTAATTCTTTCTTGATTTTCTAAATTTAATCTTACTTTTTTTTTAATTCTTAAGATGGCCTATTTTTTTTAATATTCTTTTTATAAAGCTTGATTTTCTTATTTTTATTTCTTCCTAATTTTTAGATTCCATCACTAATTATAAATATTAGTATATTTACTAATAAAATTAACATCTCTAAATTCTATGATGGATTAATTATAAATAAATCCTAATTAAGACAAATTATTCTAATCTCACACTTCTTAAAAATTTAGTGGACACACAAGTAATTCATGTAAAACAAATTCCATTAAACCAATAAATTATGTTAGAAAATCATGGTTAAAATGACTATTTAATGCAAAACAACATTAAAAAATATTATGCTAACAACTCATTATGCCATCTAATATGTGATATATCTATGGTGTGTGTAGGGTACCAGTAAATTTCTCTATCATCTTCTAACATCTCATTCTACGTCACCCTCTCTGATGATGTTCTCCCTCTATCACACTTTGAGGGCTCAATTGTCCTGTGTCAACCTCACAATAAAATATGTAGTTAGACCATAAAAATTATGACATACATTCATCATAAAAAATATTTGAAATGAAAAATGAACATGATTATAAAGTAAACATATACTTAGAACTAATTCATAGTAATGTGATTTGTAACCTAAGTAATATCCTACTACCCCATAATACTATATATCTAATCTTAGTTAAAAATAACCAAATCTGAATTTGTCAACTATGGATATCTATAGATAATCCAAATAGTTTACCTGATGAGGAATTAGGATGTAACATCCTTCTCCCTAAAGTTAGTCATCATCCCTGATGAATCTTATTCAAACATAAGTTATGAATTAAAACATTATTTAACAAAGCAATAACATGGTATATAATATCAAATTAAGAAAATAAACAAGAAATTACATGTAGAACTCACTATAGTTTTTTCAAGTTTCAATATTTCTAGAGTATTGGTCCCACAAAACCCTACTCTATGACATCTCACTACTATGCAAACAAGGTTTTATGAGTGTCACTTACTTTGAATGTTCTTGTCATGACCACCCAGGGTCCAGAACTAACAAAAGAAGCCTATAAACATATTTTAGTGAAAGTTTCACTACCTTCCAAAAGATCATTATAAAATACAAAACACATGACTAGGGAGAGTTCCACAAAACCTTCTAGCCCCTCTGCATTTCTCCATAACCTAGAGAGTGTATTTCTCATTCTAGAGAAAAATTATTTAGGGAACCTTGTAAGAGTAATGTGTAGATGTTAATACTATCTCTACTCTATGTAGATTTGAATAATTATAAAATGCCAATACTATCACTGCTCCATGGAGTTCCTAACAATTATGACAATGAATAGGTGTTGGCATATGATTGTCATTGATGTCAAAAGGGATATTACTAGCATTATGGATGTCATGGATTTTTAAGGCTAAGTATGGTGATTTGAGGTTGTGAAAGGGATCTTATCAGAGGTCAAGGATGATTGGAGTGATTATGTGCATGATTATAATTCATCTAGTTCTTCATTATGTTCATCTAGACATTCTAGGTCTATGACAAGAAAATTTGAGAAGGTAATTTGTTGACATCACCATTATTATGTGTGGATGAGCCTAGGGGAGTTGGTCATATTTTTATGATCACATTAATCCCTGGTTGTTATGTGCCAAGTTTGAAGCCATGTAATGAAGCATAGTTGAAGATATGGGTATGCAAAGTTGGCTACTCCAAAAATATTCACTAAGTTTATATACTTAGCCAAATTTGCAAAAGGGTTCAAGAAAAGCCAAGTAAGCATGTTTATGAGGTTAAAATTTACACACATGGAGGTGTTAGGATAAAATTATCGTATAGGTTTATTCATTTTTGTGCCTAGTTTCTATGTGCTCAATCTTAGGTCACACAATATAGTGAAACAAAAGATATACATGAGCAAAGTTGGGCTCCCAATCATTTTGACAGTGTTTTCCCACACCTAGTCAAATTTGTAGATAGCAAGAAAAATCTAAGTAGGATTTTTTATGATTTCATATATTTCACGTATGAATTTTTCTAGAGAAGATGAATATATTGATGGAATATCCTTTTGAGAGGATTTTATGAACTAAATTTTAGGTTATGTGACTAAGTAAATCAAAAGTTATGCAAGAACAAAGTTGGAATTTTAGGAAGTTCTAATCATAGTTAGATCTATGGTAGAAGAATTTGAGTGAGTATATTAATGGAATTATATCTATCATGCATGAAGGATTTACGAAGAGATGAGTATATGGGTTTGTTCATTATCATGCCTAGTTTATATGGTCTAAATTTTAGAATAAGTAGATGAGTGAAATAAAATATATGAAGGTATAAAGTTAACCTCTAGGCATATTGAGATGGTCCCCATACTTATTCAAATCTACACAAGGTAAAGTTCAAGATTTTTAAAAGATCTAATGGTTACATCTTAATCATACATTGAAGATCCAATGACATACAATGAAGTTAATATGTCAAAGGCACCTACAAGTGAATGCACTAGTGACATGTGTCACAATCATGGATCTTGAATAATAAATCTATGATGTGGTTTAAAGTCAAATATTTAATGATCAACTCAAGGATGCCAAGTGTCTTAATAGCAGTAACTGACAATAATGTGTAAAAGATATGCACTAATACCAAGTGTCATATTTTTGACAGCTCATCAGAGATAAAGATCAATCTTTTTAGAGGATTGAATGATGAGTGGTTGATAATGTAATGAAGATATAATGGAGTGAGTGGAATCAATGGGATAAAGTAATCATTTTTTATCAACATAGAGGTGAGTTAAAGACTGAGCTAGTTTGACAAGATCAATAGAGTATATTATATCCAAATAATCAAGAAGCAATGAGATGAGAAAAAGAGATCAATGTTTAATGACAAACAAAGGTAAATTTTTTGTAACTATGAATATCTAATGGCACATGGGAGCTTAGATCAGAAATATCATTGGACATATTTTAAAGTTGAAAAGTTAAATTCCAGAAGCATACAAAGATTGAATGGATCACATAAACCTATCAAAGATTGATCTAACAGACACATTTTAAAGTTAAGTAGATTGAATGAGGATCATTAGATCTTGGTGAAAAACATAAGATCAATGGTTGATATTTAAATATATGTTCATCCCAATGATCAAGTGGTGGAACATGTAGGAACTTGCAATCAAGACATAAATTATGATACAAACAAATGAGATTAATTATAATGATTGATTAAATTTATGTAATATGATATGTACATCAAAATTAGAGCCCAATATTTACTAAATATAGTAAAAGGCCAAGAATCCTACTAGTGGAGCATGAGTTCAAGATATAAGAAACATAAAGTTAAAGATAAGAACAAAATTACAATAGAATTTAGCATGATGTATTATCAAACAAATGTGAACACAAATAATATATTAAACTCTAGATCAAATTCTTATATATGTCATATAGTATACATCAAATATTGTTGTTGCTATTATAATTGTGTCGAATAGATAAATTTAGAGACATAGAAATAGAGGGGTAGAGAATAGAAGGGAATAGAAGAGAGATGAATTATAGAGCATGAATAGTTATAAACCATACCTATAATAGAGATCAAATTATTGGATTTATTTATGAATCTACATTGTAGTCTAGAGTTGTAACTCCATATAGATCTAATTGGTGTGTGCCATTAGATAAGTTGATTTGGTGCTCAGTTAGGAATGGGTGCTTCCTTAGAGTAGGTGATCTTAAATTAGAGGATTGGTGTCTCCTTAGGGTTGGTGCCATTAAAAATTATAACTAGTGAGTTTCTTTATTTTGAGACTAGATTAGAATGGTAGCTTTTAGTAACTATTCTCATGGTGGTTTTTACCATATTGGGTTTTCCATGGTATATCTAGCATTGTGTTTGTTTATGTTTATGTGATCTCTACATATAGTTTTAATCTGCATTAAAAAGATTAAAAAAGGACTAAGTTAATAAATATATTGATTCACCCCCCTCTTAGTATATATTTGTGTTCCAACAATTGGTATCAGAGCTCTGGTTCCTTAGAAGAAGCTTAATCAACTTTGGTATATCTTAGACAGTGAACACAAATGGCTAGTCAAGAAGGATCTTCCTCAAAAAAAGAACCTCTTTTTGATGGATCAAAATATGAATTTTGGGTAATCAGAATGAAAGTATATTTATCCTCATTAGGGTTTAATATATGGATGTCTATTATAAATGGATATATGGCCCCTGCTACAACTCCTACTGATCAGGCTTCAAAGAAGGCATATGAGAGTAATTCCAAGGCTAAGAATACTATTTTATGTGGATTATCTAATTTAGAGTTTTTCAAAGTGATTCATTATCAAAATGCATAAGACATCTAGAAAAAATTGAAAAGCATCTATGAAGGTGATGATAAGGTAAAGCAAGCCAAGCTATAAACATTCAAAGGTAAGATTCAAATCATTAAAATTAATGAAGAAGATAACATTTCAAACTACCTCTTTAGAGTAAATGAAATAGTAAATGCAATTAGAGGCCTTGGATAAGAGATGAAAGATCTAGTTATTATTAAAAAAAGTCCTAACATATCTACCATTAAGGTATGACTCAAAAATCTCTGCAATAGAGGAAGCGAGAGATCTGGATAAACTCATTATTAATTAATTACATGGAACATTCACAACCTATGAGATGAGAATGGAATAAATAGATAACTTCAAAAGAGAAGCTTCATTTAAAGCATCCAAACTAGTGAAGGTAGAAGCACCTACATCTAGATTTGGGGAGATTGATGAAGAAGAATCCAACTTTGTTAGAAGACTGAGAAGAGGGTCTAGAAAGTACAAAGGTAAGTTACCCTTTAAATGCTTTAACTATGGTAAAGTAGGACATTTTTCTACTAAATACCCTTATACCAAGAATGATAATTCTGAGCAAGGAGATAATAGTAAAAAGGTGAAACCTAACTATTATAAGAAGAAAAACTTCTTAAAAAACAAGAAAGTCCTATACATAAAAGAAGACAATGATTCAATGGATGAAAATGATAGTTCTAATGATGATCATGACTATGATTTTGTGGATGAGGAAAAGGAAGTCCTATTTATGATAATAGGATCAGCTTCTATGGATCAAGAAGTTGAAGACTTAGATGAATAACAATAAGGAGAAGTGGAATTAGAATGTGAACTCATCTATGCTCTAGGAAAAATAGACAAGATGAGGAACAAGAATTAAAAATATAAGAAGCTTGGACAAAAAGAGACTGATAAAATGTCCAAAAGTCTTAAAAAATTTGATCAGATGGTAGTTAGCCTAAAGACACAAGTTGAATAGGCTAAAATAATAGAAGATGTAGTCAAACTTAAACTACAATCTAAATCTGATTAATGAATAAAGTTAGAAGCAAAGATCATGGCTTTGAGAAAAGAACTTGAGAAAGCTAAAGTACAATTAGAGAAAGGTCCAAAGTTGATAGGAGTATCAAAAATTCTTGATGAATTGATCAAATCTCAAAATCCTTCAAAATATTGATCTGGTCTTGGTTATGAAAAATTAAAATGTTCCATAACTATACATTCGCTAACCTATATGAAAACTTCAAAGCAAAAGGAGAATCAAGAGCAAAGAAAGAGAAATCTTACAAGGACACAAAGATATAAATAAACACTACTGATATGAACAAAGCTAAATATGAAAAGAAGCTTGAAGAAAGGAAGAAGAGCAATGAGAAAATCTCTATAAACTCAAGGAATATGTAGAACACAAAGGTTATTGATGTAGATGGTTACACAAGAGTGAGAGACTTGAAGAAGTTAAAGTTTAGAAGATCTCATCATATTGCATAAAGAAATGCTATGACTAGGTATTCCTCATCTTTCTATGGTTATTTTTATACCTATATTTAATTTGGCCATAATCATATTGATTGTAGAGTTTTACCTAAAAGGAATTTTTTTAAAGCATAAATTAATTTTATCCCTTGTTAGATACAAATGTAATATTCTATAATTGCAATAATTTTGGTCACATAGCTAAACAATGTAGAAAAAACTTTGTAAGACAAAAAATACAAAGTAAGAAGAAAGGCATGCCTCCTAGTGTGAACAAAGGTTCACAAGTCTCTTAAAAGTAGAAAAAGAACCCAAAAAAGAAATGAAAGGATGTGTGGAAAGTGAAAGATCAATCTATGATTTTTCAAGATGTACTCCATGTCAAGGAGAAAAAATTGTGGGTAATAGACAATGGTTACTTAAAACATATGACTGATGATAATAACAAGTTCATCAAATTGACCAAATGTAATGAAGTATCTGTCAGCTTGGGAGACAACACTATAGTAAATATCAATGGTAACGAAACCTTGAACATAGATGGAAAAATACCAACACATGATGTCCTTTATATGGAAGGATTGAATCATAATTTGCTAAGTGTCAGCCAAATGTGTGATAACGGATACAAGGTCGCATTTAATATAGAAGGATGTAAGTTAAAGAGATTTGGAAGACTAGTTGCATAAGGGAAAATAATTGAAAACAATATCTATAATCTTGTTGAAGTGAATGGTAATAGCTACCTGATAGGAAATATTGATGAGAGTTGGTTATGGCATACAAGAATGGGTCATGTCAACTTTAACAACCTAGTCAATGTGATCTCAAATAAGTGTGTTAGACACATGCCTAAGTTAACCAAACTTATAGACATTACTTACAAGGAATGTCAACTAGGCAAGTAGAAAAGGGTTAGATTTCAAACAAAGGAATATGTAACTACAAAGCCTCTAAAATTAGTTCATACTAATATTTGTGGTCCTACTAAGATAAGAGGATATAAAGGAGAGAAATACTTCATGTTATTTATACATGCTTACTCAATAATGACATGGGTAACCTTTTTAAAGGATAAGTCATAGACATTTAAGAGATTCAAGATCTTTAGGACCATGGTGGAGAATGAGATTGGACAAAAAATCAAATACTTAAGATTTGATATATGTGGAGAATTCACCTCAAATGAGTTCATAGAGTAATGTGTGAAGCATAGAATCCAAAGACATTACTCTAAAGCAAGGAATCCATAGAAGAGGAGCTATTAAGAGAAAGAATATGACAAGAAGGAGATGGATAGAATAATGTTAAAAGAGGCTAAGTTACCTACTAGATAATAGAGAGAAGTAGTACAAATAGAAGTATATATCTTGGACAAAGTTTAACTAAGGGTAAATAGTGACAAAATTCCCTATGAACTATGGTATGGAAAACTTGCCTCTATGAAGTATTTTAGAGTGTTTGGTAGAAAATGCTACATTAGGAGAAATGAGGACAAATTGGGAAGCTTTGAATTAAGATGTGATGAAGGAATATTTATTGGTTATTCCATTCAAATAATAGACTACATATGTTATAATAAAAGGCTACACAATATTGTAGAGAGCATCAATGTCAAGGTTGAAGAAGGCCTAAAACATGTTAAACTTGATAAAGAAAAGTATAACAAGGAATTAGATTTTGAAGATGAAATAACTAATGAAGAGCATGAGGAAATAAATGAAAAGGCGCCTGCAAGATTTTTTCAAAAGGATCATCCTATAGAGTATATCATTGGCAATAAGAATGAAGGAGTTTAGAAAAGGAGAAGAGTTGCACAAAATAAGGAGAAAGTAATTTCTAGTATAATGTTTGAAATTGATCCTAAGAGCTATGGTGAAGCTAGAAAGGATGATAATTGGATAAAAGCCATGGAAGAAGAACTAAGCTAAATTGAAAATAAAAAAACTTGGCAATTAGTTCCAAGACCTTCCAACAAGAATGTGATAGGTATAAAGTGGGTCTTTCGAAACAAGCTCAATGAGGATGGATATGTTATAATAAATAACTAAAGATTGGTGTGCAAAATATATGCACAAGTTGAGGGCATGGATTTTGAGGAAACATTTGATCCATTTTCTAGATTGGAAACCATAAGAATGTTTCTAGCATTATTTGTTTATAATAAGTCCAAAGTCTATCAAATGGATGTTAATTATGATTTCTTGAATGGGAACCTAGAAGAGGAAGTTTAGATATAAAAACCTAAAGGTTTTTATCTATCAGAGGAATAATATTATGTGTGTAGATTGAAGAAATCTTTGTATGGTCTAAAACAAGAACCTAGAGCATGGTATTCAAGATTAGACCAGTACATACAACAATAAGGATTCAAAAAAGGATGTGAAGATAAAAATATGTACCTCAAATCAAAAGGTGAGCATATGTTGATGTTGTTTATGTAGATGACATCATCTTTTGTGGTAGAAAAAATAGAATGTACAAATAATTTTCTACATAAATGCAAAGTGAGTTTGATATGTATATGCTTGGAGAACTTTCCTTCTTCCTTGGTATATAAATATAAAAAACTAATGAAGGGATATTTATAACTCAAACCATGTATGATAATTAAATTCTCAAGAAGTTTGGAATGGAAGATATCAAACTAGTTAGTACTCCCATGATAACTAGATGCAAGTTGAGCAAAGAGGATGAGTCACTTGCTGTGAATTAGATTATGTATAGATCGATGATAGGTAGCTTATTATACCTAACTACATCAAGACTAGATATCATGCAAGAAATGTACATGGTTGTAATATTTGAAGCTACTCCTAAATAATCACATGTTAATGCAGTGAAAATGATCTTTATATATATCAAGAGCACAATTGAAGATTGAATCTTACAAGTGAAGATTTCATTTTGATAGCATATACAAATGCAGATTGGGAAAGAAGTGTGGATGATATAAGAAGCCCTAGTGGTGGTTCATTTTTATTTGGAAACATACTTGTTTCATGGATGATCAAAAATGAAGAGTTGGTTACTCTTTCTACAGTAGAAGCAGAGTATGTTTTAGTAGTGGCATGTTGCACTCAAGTCTTGTGGATGAATAAACCACTCAAATATATCAAGGAGAGTATAAATCACCTCTCTCTATTCATTGTGACAATTTAATGATATTAATATATCAAAGAATATAGTACTACGTTATAGAACCAAGTACATATCAATCAATTATCACTTTTTACAAGAAAAGGTTGCAAAACAAGAGGTCACAATGGAGTATATGCTAACTCAAGATCAAATTATAGACATATTCACCAAACCTATTTTCAAGAAATAATTTGAGTATCTAAGATATAAATTGGGAGTGGTGGTTGCTACCTCACATCACTAGATCCTAGTGATAGGGCATGAGTCCAAGGGGAGTCTCATAGAACCTTTACTAATCCCTGGAAGAAGAGAGAAAATGAAACTTAGGTATGCATAATTTTGGAAATTTATAATGATTTGATGGTTGAAGATTCTTGGACAAACTCCTTTATCTGATAAAGGGGGAGAAACATTTAGAAAAATAGTGATAAAGAGTCCCTTTACCATTTCTTTGTAAAAGTTTGGAGAAAACGTGTAAATGCTAAATAAGATCAGAGAATGTGTCCAAGTTGAGTCTATAAAAATGTGTTATTGCCTAAGGGGAGCAAGTTTGGTATGAACATCTTTAGTTTATACTTATCAAAATCCAATGTAAGCAATGTCAAAGAAGGAGTAGAATATTATAAGATTAGAGTATTTAGTTTACCATCAATGACAAAGGGGGATATTACTGGAAATATGATTATCATTGATGTCAAAAGGGATATTATTTTCATTATGGATGTCATTGATGTTCAGGGATGAGTATGGTGATTTGAGGATGTGAAAAAGATCCTATTAGAGATCAAGGATGATTGGAGTGCTTGTGTGCATAAATAAAATCCATCCAGTTCTTCATTATGTTCATCTAAACATTTTAGATATATGACAAGAAAAACTAAGAAGGTAGTCTGTTGATGTCACCATTACCACATGTGGATGAGTCTAGTGGAGTTGGTCATATTTTTATGATAAAATTAGTCCCTAGTTATTATGTACCAAATTTAAATCCATGTGGCGAAGTGCCATTAAATATATAGGGATGAAAATAAGGTTGGCTAGTCAGGAAAAATTCACTAAGTTTTTATACTTAGCCAAGTTTGCAAAAGGGTTCAAGCAGAGCCAAGTAAGTATGTTCATGAGGTCAACATTTTCACACATGGAGGTGTTATGAAAAAATGATCATATGGGTTTCTTCATTTTTTTCCTAATTTCTATGCATTAAATCTTAGGTCACAAAATGTAGCACAACAAAATATATGAATGAGCAAAGTAGGGCTCCTGAGCATTTTGATAATGTTTTCCCACAGTCAAATTTGTAAATAGCAAGAAAAAACTATGTAGTCATTTTTATGATTTCATATATTGAATGTATGAAGTTTTTTATATTAGATTAATATATGGATGAAATATCCTATGTGAGAGGATCTTATGTACTAAGTTTTAGGTCATGCGACTAAGCTCATCAAAAGTTGTGTAAGAATAATGTTGGTCTTTTAGGCAATTCTAAGCATGGTTAGCTCTGTGGTAGAAGAATTTGAGTGAGAAGATTAATGGAATTATATCTATCATGCATTAAGGATTTAAGAAGAGATGAGCATATGGGTTTGTTAATTATCATGCCTATTTTATATTATCCAAATTTTTAAACAGGTAGATGAGTGAAGAAAAAAGATATGAAGGTTCAAAGTTAGCCTTCTAGGCATATTGAGATGGTCACCACACTTAGTCAAATCTACACAAGGTAAAGTTTTAGCTTGTTATAATATCTAACCATTAGCACTTACTCATACGTTGAATATCCAATGACATGTAATGAAGTTAATATGTCAAAGGCACATGTGACTGAACATGCTAGTGACAAGTGTCACAATCACAGAGCTTGAAAAGTAAATCTATGGTTTGGTTCAAAGTCAAATAGTTAATTATCAACATGAGGATTCAAAGTGTCTCAATAGTAGGAACTGACAACAATGTACATAAGGCATGTGTTAATGCCAAGTGTCACATTCTTTAGAGTTCATTAGATATAAATATCAAGCTTTTTAGAAGATCAAATGATGAGAAGTTGATCATGTAATGGAGATCTAATGGAGCAAGTTGACTCAATGGGATAAAGGTCTCAATTTTCATTGGCATAGAGGCTAGTTAAATATTGAGCTAGTTTGATGAGATCAATGGAGCGTCTTGGTTTGAAAGACTTAGGAAGTAATGAGATGAGATAAAGAGATTTATGTTTAAAGATAAGAAGAGGTAATGTTTGTAAAACTATGAATATCTAATGACATACAAGATCTCATATCAAAAATATCAATGGACACATTTTAAAGCTAAAAAGTTAATATTTGAAATCTTAAAAAGATTAAATGGAGCATGTAAACCTGTTAGGGATTGATCTAATGGATTAATTTTAAAGTTGAGTACATTGAATGAGGATCATTAGATCTTGGTACAAAAATTTAGATTAATGGTAAATATTTAAATATATTTTCATCCCAATGGTCAAGCAGTGGAAAATTTAAGAAATTGAAGTTAAGCCATAAATTATGAAATAGATAAATGAGATTGGTTACAATGATCAATCAAATTTATGTAATATGGCATGCAAATCAAAACTAGAGCCCAATATTTGTTAAATATAGTAAAATACAAAGAATCATGGTGGTGGATAATGAGTTCAAGATGTGGGAAACTTGTAGTTAAAGATATGAATAAAATTCCAATATAAATGAACATGATGTGTTATCAAACAAGTGTGAATATAGAGAATATACAAAACCCTAGATTAAATGCTTATATATGTCATGTAGGATACAGTCAAATGTTGTTATTGCTACTAGAATTATGTCAAATAGAGAAATTTAGAGACATAGAGATAGAGGGCTAGAGAAGAGAAGGTAAGATAAGAGAGATGAAGTATAGATCATGAATAGTTAAAGAATAAACCTATAATAGAGAATAGAGAATTGGATTCATTTATGAATCTACATTGTAATCTAGAATTGTATATCCATATAGATCTAATTGGTGGGTGCCATTAGATAAGTTGAGTTTGTACTCAATTGGGGAGTGGTTGCTTCCTTAGAGTAGGTACTGTTAAATCAAGGGATTGGTGTCTCCTTAGGATCGGTTCTCTTAAACATTGTAACCAATAAGGTTCTTTATTGTGAGGCTAGATTAGAATGGTAACTTCTAGCAACTATTCTCATGGTGGTTTTTCCCATATTGGGTTTTCCATGATATATTTAGTGTTGTGTCTATTTGTGTGTATGTGATCTAAATTAAAAATCTTAGAAAAGTAATAATTTAATCAATATACTAATTCAACCCCCCTCTTATTATATAGTTGTGTTCTAACAATAGGAACTAGAAATACTATATTTCCACCATATACAAAATCATGGAATACCCATCCACATTATACATATGTATGGCTATACAATTGAATTTGACAAGTCTATCTATGAAATATTGAATTTGACAATTCCATCTGTCAGATTCCAACTTAGTAAATATTGCGTCATTATGAGGCTAAGTAGGATATTATCATATGGTTTATATCTTACATTCCTAATTCACCACTCTTCCCTTAGGTATAATGATCTCCAAAAGTGTACAATGTTTAATGAATCACTATTATATACTAACAAATCATAGAAATAAATAATATGAGTTAAATAATTATAGATGTATTAACATACATACAAGATAAATCATACAATTAATTTGTAATTGTATTAAGTTGCCACTAGCTACACATAACTAGTATCATATTCTTAGTTTAGCCTATAGTTATATATTCATGGTTAAGAGGAAATAATGTTAAAATTAACATATATACAAGGTCCAATGATCACACCATCCCTATCAACCTATAAAGGAAATAAGTGAGACATATATTAAGAGTGTAAATTACATAAACAAACTCCAAACATAAATGAATTATTAAGCAAAACAACAACACTCTACTAAGAAGATTCCCATCACCCTAGGTGGTACTAAAAAAAAAAAATGGTCTTATAATATTTTCCATTTATAGGATTAGTGAACATAAAATAAAAAAACTAAATCACATATATTTAAGTGACAAGCATTTCATGCTTATAAAAAATTCACAACACAAAACACAAATGTCGAAGGTGACTTGATTACCAAGAAGGATGTAACCATACTCAAGGCATTCAATACATCAGACCCATAGAGTTTGTAAGAGGGTACTAGTACTCCTAAAGGTACACACTTAGTTTTCCCCACACACATTTCAAAAATGTCTCATACTTACAAGATTCACCAAGCCATGCAAGAAGATTTATCAAGTCTCATAACTCCAATCATGGTGCAACATGATTTCACACTGAGGCACCACAAATCCAAAATACTAGTGCAATATTTCATGTCACTAAGTTCACATTAGTGAAAATAATGTCATGAAAACACTAATATGGACTCATTAGGTCTTAGAGTTTGAGCCACGCATTTGATACTACATGCAACAACCCCACTAGGGTCTAACTAGAAATACATGATTTTTTTTAATTAAACACATATACCAAATATAGATTACACCACCAAGATCTATAGAGATCATATGAAATACTCAAGTGTGATAATATAAATAATAATATTACATCTCATATCATTTATCCCTAATATCATGAGAGTACATAATAATGTAGATATCAAAATTAACTATATTAACTCAACCATAGTTGGTATAAGTCTGCAGTCACCATTTTCAAATTACAATAATAAGTAATTACAACTCTTCATGATAATATACAATAATAATTATAATTCAATACAATGTACATATAATATACATGGCTTCCCTAGAGCATAGTTCTCAAACTCAAGTATATGTGGCAATCTCAAGTGTCATCTCGATAAGTAAAACTACTATGGGGAGGGAGAGAAACATCTGAGAACTTTTCCACACCAACCATGGACCAAAAATCCCCTGTACTAATCCCATTAAGAGATGGTCTTCCCTTCATAGATGATTATATAGTGATGGTTTGGGAATCTAGAGAGACAAGCAAGTACCTATGTGATATATGATTTCTAAATTAAACATGCAATGTATCATAGAAAACTATTCTATTACAAGATATCTCATAAACATGTAAATGATACCCATGAAATGATCATGTATCACTAAAAATACTTTGGCTCAAATTTTTACAAATAATAAATAATAACGATCTATAGATCAATCAAATTCATACACACCACTTGATCAGACTGTCTTCATTTGTTATTATGATACTAGTAGAAGACTGAACTTCATCTCACTCCTTACTTTGTATCAACAATGTAATTTGGTCAAATACAATTTAAATACAAGATTTATCTAATTTACATCCTAATAGAAAATACATCATGTAACATGCTAATTATATGAGTAACCAAAGCATACATTTATTCCATCAAATGTATGATTGAATCTTACATTATTTCTATCCCATACTATGAATAATGACTATAGTTTATATCACCCAAGTAAATAGACATTTAGCTATAAATTTTCACTATCACAATTAGTTTCCAAACATACTACACACTATGATAACCCACATTACCATGGTCTAGTATTCTAAGACATAACTACTAGTTTTCTAGAATCAATCATAATAAATTAGTCACAACTACATGGAAACACAACTTATATTCAAGAAACTAGATATAATGAAGCAAATCACAATTCCACATAACATAATAATATACTTTCATATCATTCATTAAACTCTCAAGGTTGTATACATGCATACACATAGTCCTACTAACTATCAAAAAACATACTATTCATATAATTAACTAATAAACATACAATTAGTTAGTCAAACATAAATGTGAGTCTAACATAACAATTACAGTATGTACCATCTAAGTTCAACATACATTTACATTATATTAGTCTATGATATCCCATACTATCATAGTTCACAACTACATGAAAACACATAACCAAACTTATGATTTCAAAAATCAAATGACCTACATACTTAATGACAATAAAACAAGTATGATATTATAACACCCAAATATATCCTAAGATTAAATTGCATACTAGCATTTCAAATCAATGTAGTATATAAGCACGCATCATGATGCACCATTATATACTAGATATATCCAAGCATTTATAGATATTAAAAATCTCATACCATGTACTACCCTCAAGTATTTAATGCAAAATACATATAACAAACAGTCAATCAATCATGTGCATAGAAACAGAGGACTCATAAACCCATTATAACATTCATTTAAGCATCTCATTCTATTTTTTAAGAATTTTTAATATGTTTATAGATTTTGATTCCTAATAAAATTAATGTCTTACTCAAATCATCTATTGAATTATAGGTACAATCCCTATATATGAGGACTTGTACATCTACCATATGTAAGTACACAAATGATATACAAACACTACACAAATATTCATTTATATTTTAAAACAAGAGCTAACTCTAATTGAGGATCTCAAATTATATACTTATACCTAGATAATGAAGATTCATGCCAAGTTATAAATATGCATCTATCACTAAATTCAAGGTTAGGATCTTGGGACTTATTTGTCATAGTTTCACAACTCTCAGTTCCTGTGATCAATTATTTTATGTTATATTCTCTCAACACTCAAAGATTCCACGTGTGGTAATGTTGTCTATAAATATAAATACATACAACTATGGTTCAATAGTGTCAATTACCTCATAATCTCTATTACACATTAAATGGATATGATCTCATTAACCATTTGAGTCAAAACATATGATCAAGATCCTCTTCAATGGTGTTATTATGCACATAAAACATAAGTCTCTATTAAAAATTGTTCTATAGTTTACACTTGCCCATGGAACTATAGTTAAAGTAGCACATCCTTTCACTCAAGTATAAACATAAGTATACCTATATTCTTTTTGCATATTCATCGATACATTGCTTTATAGTTTTACACCTATAGTATGGGTTTTGTACCCCAAATAATATACTAAGCATATCAAGGATATTAGAAATTAACGCAAGACTAAATTTTATACTCCAAACTATGCATAGGTAAAACATTATACATAAAGTTATGCCATTATAAAATGTGTATTAAGATACAAATATTCTCTATTAAATTTCTATATATGCCATGACCTCAGATTTCCATATGTTTTTTAAGTTATAATTGATTATTTTTGAATTATAAAGGGTCTATAGTAAATGTCCAAAAATAAATATGAAACAATAATAAATATATAATATAAAATATCATTTTATTCACAATAAATTAAACATGTGGACCAATATGTCCTTACCACATTTAAATGCACAATAGAAACACAAGTATTCGATATTATATATATAGTCTTACAAAAGTAAAGATATTCACCATTATCTATCTACATGAATACCAAGCACATACCATGTACACATAAGCTAAAGTACCATTCATAGTATTTAATACTCACCCAAGGTGAATTTTAATTTTGCTTTGCAAGACTATTGATTCACAATCATAATATTGTCCTCAAGAGGTGTGGTTTTGTGTTAACCACCAAACTTTAACCATTAGTGGCTAAAAAGTTTTTTTAGGTTGTCTCTCTTCTATAAAATCACGACTTTTTAACTAATAATATTATCCTAAAAGTTGATAATTTATTGTTTAAGTTGTATTTTGGCATCTAATAGACATTTGGAATCACATTCAGTTTTGCATTAGTCATATCTTTTCATGTGTCTATGGTGACTAGTTATTTTTTATGGCTAAGGTTTTTAATTAGTGTATATTAAAAATGGGAGTCCTTTTGTTGTGGGGAAAATTACTAATCCATATTTTTGGATTTGAAATGAAAATCGTGATATTATCCTGAAAGTTGTAGTTTTATCATAGGGATCAAAACTATAGTCTTAAATTGCTAACAGTGACTACTAATCAGTTTTGTGTCTTTGTCTAAGTGTCATTTTTCCTGTAGAAATAGGGAGGAGTAACATAGATCACCATCAAATGACTAGATCAAACAAAACCCTTTTCTCTTCTTGCTATAATATTTTTGATCATAGAGTAGTAATTTTACATTAATTTAAGCGACTTTGCATAATTAGAGTGTTATTATCCTGATCATATTTTAAAAATATTGGTATTAGTCTAAACACATACCTTTTCAATCTTATGTAAATATATTTTGTCTCTATACATATTTTTGTACTTGTATATTTTATCATATCCTTTTGTTGGACTATAGAGTCTTAATTTTTCCTTTGAAATATTTATAATTATGAAATTGTGAATTTTTAATAAAAGTCATGATATCATCTTAAGTCTCATTATTTTGTCAAAAATAATGTGGTAACTGCTAGTGGTTATCCCTTTCTATAAAAATCATGACTTTACAGTCATTATATTTTAGAAAGTTCATGATTTTGTACTTTATAGAGGTAATATTTCAATTAACTATGTATTCACATTTTTGTAGATAGAGTGGTGGTTTTGCCTATATCAAACTACTAATCACTTTTGTGCAAGATTATCTTTGTGTGGGGCACACATATTAAATTCATATCTAGTATAACACATTGTCTTGTAGGTTACCTCTCTAAAATCTCCAATCAAACTACTAATCATTTTCTTGCAAGCTACCTATCAAATACATTTTATTATCTTGTAAACCATTTTAGATTTTAATCATTTTAATCATGTTGTCTAAATTATTTTATATATATCTTGTATATTATTATATATATCTCACATCTAATTAATCATGTAAATTAATCTTCTTTGTCTGCCTGTGTGTCACTCAAGGGATACAATGGTGTATTTTCTCCTCTTTGCATCCTTGTAGTGATTCTTAGAGGATCAAAACCACCCATAAACCCTCCCATTTTTTAATTTTCTATGGTAAATGTGATGTGTAATTGACACCCATGCACTTTCCATAGTCTTAGGGAGATAGTGACCATGGATTTCACCACCATGCACTAATCCACACTCTTTGTTTTAGTAGAGTATAAATATTAAGGATAGATATCATTAGACTAAGAAGTTGTGTTAGTAGTATAAGATAAATGTAAAACTATATATATATATCTACATGAACAACCTATTGTACTTCTAGTCTTATTATATTTATTATTTATTAGGAGTTTCTACAAGAATCTCTATGTTAGTTAATATTCCATCGAATGTGATATGGAGACTTATTCTTAGCATGGTAAATCTAGAAGTTAAAACTATAGTAATTAATACCTATAAGTATTGGTAACAAATTTAATAGAAGGGTTGATGATTATGTTGATTTTGACATGTATGTGAGTAATAGTATAGTGATTTATTTTTTAGAAATATTTTGCATAGAGTATTGATAGAATTGGACATCGATCTATGAGATTTTCCTTGTTGAAATCCCTGATACTAGATATTTTGATATGAATTCTAAGCATATGTGTTCTTTATTGGTATAGTCATAGAGTTATCTATGTTTTTATGAATGTTTGCTTCATTTTACTACTCTGATGCATAAATATCTATATCTTTAATTAGTTTACTTCATGTATTGAAACTTTAAACAAGTTCATTTCTTTGTGATAAATCTTGATTATGTATTCAAATTATTGATTAAACAATTCTACAAGATCTATATGTAACTTTGCAGACCCTATCCCTACAATTAGCATGTTATGGTGAAACCCAGGAACCTATTCTAATAATGGTTTGGTGAGCATGAATATTATTCAATGTTTACTAACCCAAAAAGAGGTGATGAGTTGATTAAACTCAAAAATTAAAAAATTCATAGAGAAAGGAGGCCAGAAAATTGGGTGTACTCCAAGGGAGATTATACAAGAACAAATTTATGGTGAAATTTATGAGATCTTCTGGTGTGAATTAATGAGCTTGTTAGATGATTGGTTGGATCAAATTGAATATCACTATTGTTTGACCATGAGCAATTGACACCATTGTGTGGACCAAGGGGAAGATATAATAGTTTTAGAATCTAGAGAAAAATTGGACTCATGTGATCAATCATTAGATAAATTATACTATTGATGGATATATCACTAAGTTCATAGTGCAAGGATACTTATCCTTTGATTTAGTGAAGGATATGTTTCTAAGAGGAATCAAAGGAAATTTTTCGTAGTGACTCCCAACATTGATACAAATGTTGGCTATCAAAAAGGCCATGGTTCCCACTCATACTAATATGGAGTATTCACTTTAGGCATATGGATGTGTGTGTGAGATAGGGGATAATGAATCAAACATGAAAATATAGAGTTTTAACCTGAGTCCATCATGGAGAATCCAGAGGATAAGGATTAAAAAAATACTCTAGAGTTAGAAAGATATTTGCAACAATAAAGGAGATGGAATAGATAGAGTGAACTTTAGGAAACTATGAATAGGAGGAATAATAGTAGTATTTATTATTTGGATGAGAGGAGATGACAAGGAGAAGGGTATAATGAAGATAAATAGAGTGAGGAGCCCAATCTAAGTAGAGATAGAGCGAGAGGAAGTGATGAGGATTTAGCATGGATAAAAGAAGAAGGTATTAATATAGAAGTAAAATAGATGAGTAAAATTTCATAGTTTCTAAAAAAAGAATCAAGGATTACCTTAATGTCATAAACATAGTATAGGTTCAAGTTTTGAGAGATATATCTTTGGAGGTAAGAATCTTTTACCAAGGAAGCACACATCCCTCAAGTCTATATATTTTAAAAATCATAGTAATTCCTTATAAAATGTAGAAAACAAAACTTGGAAAAGACCAATTATAAAATAAGTTCATTAAAAAACTCTAGAATTACAAAAGGCTAAATATCATGAAGTTGTGTAGATTTTCTCAGACCAACACAAGAAGAGCATAAAAATATTGCTTAATACAGAGATAAATCCTCTAATCCTTATGCAAGCTAAGGATTTAATTACACAACTTCATCTCTTAGAATAAGAAAAAGGAAATGACGTAGATATATCTAAAACTACCACATCCACATAACTAGATGACACATAACAACCTCCACTAGATCAACAGCCATCTCAAAGTGCACAGAAGTCTCCAAAACCACAACCATCCTTGATGCCAATCATAACATAATCAACTATGATATTTATAAGAAAACTTATAATGGTACCTAAATCGGGTGATTTTATACACTTGGACCCCTATGATGTGTCTATGGACCTTAAACAATACTTAACTACAACATTAAATGGTAAGCAAAAGCAATCACCAATGACAATATAAATAAGTTTGAATTGATTAGTGCTTTGGATAGATGTGCACTATAGTTTATATTTAGTAAAAATATATCCAAATCATCCCTAGATGATGTTATTAACTAGCTCATCATATAGTTTAAGGTCAAGAAGATTTTGAGCCAAATAATCTATGATTTTAAGGAGATTCAATAAAGACCCCAGTAGACCATTGGTGACTATGATCATAGATTCTTCAATGTCATGAACAAAGTATAATTTATTTTAGAGGATAAAGATAAATCCACTTTATTTATAGAGGGTTTAATAATAAGGATCAGATTTGTCATGGCCCAAACTTAGTTTGGAGATAAAGTAGATGCAAGAGCCATTGTGATTCAAGTGGAGTGGATTTAAGAGTATGGAGATGTAGTTGTGTCATTGTCTTAAGGTATAAAGTACCTTATAAATTATATTAATTAGATTATATTAGTTTCAAAGAAGGGTTGAGAGACTCGTTAGCCAAAATTGAACTACATATAATTTTTTTGCCTAGATGGATTGGGCCACTCTATTTGACCATTCAGTAACCTTCTAGCCCCTTTTTGGTCCTAACTTGATGAAGTTCTATAGTATCCTAGAAAGTCCTAGTGTCGTATGAAGAGCTAAGTAGAGTCCTTGAGTAGTGGATGATCTAATGGTTGAAAGAGAAGACAAAACTCATGACCCTACCTCATTTACTTTTCAAGCTTTTGAAACACTTTAAGAAATCTTTAAGGTGAATTTGGAGATTTTGAGGAAAAGGCCTAAAAATAGGTCTTGAACTGCAAGTGAGAGATTGATCTAGTTTATAGTATATTTGATAATTTATGGGAATAAATAAGGTTTACACAAAGTCTCATATATTCTAATGGGTTAAAAACTATGCCTAAATAAGTTATTATGTCCAAAAGACCCCCAAAAGTGTATTAGATGACTTAAGGGTCCTCAAAATAGAAATTTTAATTGAAAAAGTAACTTTTTAAGGAATTAAAATTGGTTTTGACTTCATAAAACCTCCTTTTGGAAAATTTTAACCTATTTATACATGTTAAATTCCATTTCAAGTCATTTGGAGAGGAGGAGAAGAGTTTGGGACCAAAAAGATGCATTTTGGAGCCTTTTAGAGCTTTGGCAGAATAGGTTTTTAAAGGTTTTGATTGATTTTGGGAATTATATGTAATAAGGCATCCATGGTGTCCCTAATATCCTATTATATTCCTATTAAATCATATTATAGAATAATAACCAAAAAAGGTAAGGAAAACCTATTAGCTACAAAGTAGGCATGAAACAAATTTTTTGCCATTAATAGAGGTTCAATTATTTCAAAAGGTTTACAAAAGTAAATAAATATAATTTAAATCATTAAAAATATTTTACAAGTTTTTTATTGAATATTTAGGATTATGGTTATTCATGCTAAGGAAAAACTATTTTGGGCAATCTTGGATACCTCTAAGAGAGCCTTAGGTTTTCACTCGATATGATCAAGGGAGAGAAAGAGAGTTGGAATATAATATTTTGGGAATTTATAGGTACCATAATTTCATTCCTCTTTTTTTAATTTTTATTATGTTTCATCTCACCATATTTATGAATAATTGCTAAGAGTTTAGGGGTGTCTAGATGGCTTAATCATCTAGATAAGGTTGAGGTTTTCTCTCATTTATTCACTTTAGAATTAAATGAGAAGGAATAATTTTAGAATATTTATTTAAGGGTCAAATATGACATATAAAAATTGTTTCATAGTATAATTCCTCCCAAAAATTTACTTATGGCATACACCTATTTTCCTTGTTATCTTTGTGAATGGCATGTTTGATTAGTTTTAGATCAAAACCTAGGTTAAAAGGATAATATACCTCCTCTTCCTTATTAAAAATCAAATTACTCAAATTATATTTTCTCATAAATCCTTAATAGTTCATCAAAGCCTTGATGGTTCAAATGAGGACTAGTCTTGCATGGAAAAACACCATCTACAACACTCTTTATCCTATTTGAGAGTGAAAGGAAGGTAATGAGTAGTTTCAATAGGTTCATTTGAGTGGAATTAATGAGAACCAATTTATGGGGGGATAATACTTTTCAAATTTATAATGAGGATAGATCAATCCAATCATACTAAGCTTTCCAAGTTCAAAAGATAACTTACAAAATCCCTTATTAGCATATTTTAAGGTTTTGGTTGAATCCTATGTTTCATCTTAACACAATTTACCTCCTTCAATTGCCTTAAAATTAGTTTGAATACTTTGTCCCTATGTATGTTCTTTCTCTATGGTCTCTAATATTTATTGGTTATGGATTTCAACTTCATCATGATCTCTATTTTGTTTCTTTCATTCCCACTACCTTTTCACTACCTTTACATTATTGTAAGACTTCATTTTCACTCCATCACCATCCCATTATACATCATATTCATCACCCTTCCATCCTCTGCCATCCATTGAAAACACTTCCAAGAGGGGGTTAGGGGATCCAAAGGCCATAATGAGTATGAAGGATGGTATGCAACTATAGAACCATGCTAAATTGAGATGAAATGATGGCCTACAGTAGGTAAAAATAGTAGTCAAGGTGGTTTTTAGGGGAATATTGTCTTGAAGGATTAGAGTGCATATTAATCACATGTATAGAGTTTAATAATCACTTCAAGTAGCTTATAAGGGAATATGCATTTAATGGGATTGTTTTATGACCTTTCTCAAGGTCATTTCCACTTTAGTCCATATAGGTGGCCTGAGCAATCTCTATCTACATCCATGGTTTGAGGAGGAAGGAAAAGAGATACTCTCTTTGAGTGTTTTGGATTAATTATCTATTCTTACTAGTGAAACCATATATAAAAACAATAAAGGAATTGGTTTTCATCTATTGGATAATGATCTAGTTCATAATTGGTGACCTTATCAAGGTCTAAACATAGACCCAAATTATATAAAGGGTAACATATAGCCCAGTCAAGGATGAGAGGAAATCAATCATGTTTCAAGGAGGGTACAAATATTTTGAAGATAGAGTGGAACTCAATGCGAGATCCAAATAAGGTTAAATCACACCAAGAAGGAATTTGGAGGTCTTTTTACGTATGTTTCAAATTTAAGAGGATACGAAGTCCATACAAATGGAATACACATCCCTATACATTTGATTAAGGTTACAATATTTTATGGTGCTTTATATTATCATCAATATTTGAGTGAATATTGGTAATTATCTAAAGTTTCAAGACCCAACAAAACCAATAAGACTATTATTAGTGAGTGATCAAGGGTCCGTTGGACACCTACAGGCCTATGTTAAGGCTCCAGTAGTCCATTAATCAAGATAGTCTTAATCTTATGAAAGTTTTTAGGATCATGGAGTATTTTAATCATTATCATGCATGACTCAAGGCATAAATTGGATACCATAATGAAAGTGGTTGAAAGTGTAACATTTATCAATCATTGGATGACTCAAACTAGCTCATGATAAACTATAACCAACCTAAATTTCCACTTGCAGTCAAGAAGGAGGGACACTTCTTTAAGGGATTTTATAATGATGGATAATTTTCAAGGGAGGTTATTGAGATATTTGAGAAAAAATCAGTCTACTATCAACTCATGGACATCTTATCATGTTATAACACTCTCCAAGCACATTCAAGCCTACCATCAATCTATTGCAACCTATAGTCATAAGTATAGTTAGGAACATGTAGAAAGTAGGATTATATTTAAGATTAAGGGTGTCATGTAATTGAATAGTTTTATTAAATTATTCATATTAATTTTGGTGTCAAGGATTTATTCCATGATAAGGATCATACTCCTTTCATTGTCAATAAATTATCTCCACCTACAGTTGGTTTGAGTACTTATCAAGCATATTGATAGTCAACTAAACTATGTGAAGTATCTTATTTTTACATTAGGTTCTTAGGTTTTTTTTAGTGATGAGGGTATCAATAGGTTTTAAATAGTTTTTAAAGCAAAAAATATTAATGGCAATCAAGACACAGTCAATTTTCAACCATAAAACCACACTTACATCCATCTTCTTGGAGGGCTAAAACAATGGTACCAAATGAAGTTGAGTTAAATATTGATAGAGAGAGGCTCTATAGAGAGTGTATTTATAACAAATTTAACCAAGGTTATATCATTATAATATTTAAAAATAATTATATTGGTTTTCATCTATAGAAGGACTATGTTCAAGTTTTAGAGATGGTCAATGAATGTAGGACTATAGAAAAGAGGCCTATGTGATGGATATGAAGGAATTTGGATGAAATGAGGTCCATGAATGAATTTGAAAAGGTTAATGAGGGTTATTCAGACATTTTATATGTCTTAAATAGTCCATGGTTTCATGGAACCAAAGATAGAGGTCTCATACCTCATAAAACCCTTGCACAATCCTAATCAAAACATGCAATCAGTTGTGTTTTATTGTTCTTGGGCATTATATGGATTGAATAGGATTTATAACCTAGTGGAAGAGGTGTGTAAGGTTTATATATACCTATATATGGTATTATATCCTTTAAATATTCTCTTAAACTCAATAAAATGCATTTTTGAGTGTTCTATGCCACTCGACAGACTTGCATAAACCTAGGCTAGGGTTTCTAGGGAAAAAACTCATATCTCAATTTTAAACCATTGAAAATGGACAAAACATGGTATTATAGTGGATTTGATAATTTTAAAAATTATTAAGGTGGCTTTGGTAGTTTATGACATTATACGGATTATTTATAGATGTCTGTCTTGTAGTTAGTCTTGGAGTCCTAATGCAATACAAGGGGGTATTGATAAGGTGATGATGCCCAAGGATCTGAGAAATGAAACCTTGTGATAATATTTATGGTGGAAAAGGGTTCTAAAAAATAGGTTTTTTTTATACAAAGAATATTTTTTTGGGTCAAAGTAAGGATCTTTGTCCATAAAGAGGCCTAATTAGCAAGATCATTACAAAGGGCAATGCACTTGCACAAGGGATGGAGATGGGAATCTTCTAGAGAAATGGTATGGAGATGGAGGGTGGTAAAATAAGGTTTTATTTTTAAAAGAATCCTTTTATAATCTTCAAATAAGGAGGAAATGTAAAAAAAGGGCTACAATCCTAAAGAGGTCATGGTGAGCTTTGCATGTGGAAGTGAGAGTTATAGGGTATTTGAGCACTTGAAGGAGGTTAGACCTAGTGTGATTTAATCATTTAAGACCATATATGTCAAAATATTTAGTATTTAATACTTATATAAATATTTGATACCTTAGACCTAATGAGGATTGCCTAATAAGGAGCTAGTGAGTGAGGGCTTGTGGAAAAGATGAGTGAGTGAATAGAGGTGAACATAAGAAGTTCATATAAACACCAAAAAGGGTTGGTTGGTTCTAATAAGTGTTTCCAAGGTGTTATAAAAATATATTAACAAGAGGATACTATTTATCCTAGTACCAAGATGAGAGAGATCAATGGAGTGAATGAACCTTGTGTCCAGGGTAAATATAATAATCTTATGGAAAACCAATAAAGGAATTGGTTTTCCCTCTATAAGAGACTTGTGCTAACTCAAGGAGATCATACTTGATAGCCTTAAGACTCTTATAAGTTATTAAATACTAGGATGACCACCATAATACATGACTAGTATGAGGCTACACATGTTCAAGGATTCCCCCAAGGAGATTGTTTAAAGTTTTACATAGGTTTAAGGTTTTAAATAGGTTTGAAACACAAGAACCACACCCACAATCATAAGATCTGTAGTCAATAATAGTGAACCATGTTCAAATAAGTTGTGAAAGAGGTTTGAAATTAATTTTGGTTGTTGAGACCATGTTTTAAAGGATCATGATAAGTTAAATCCCTTTACCTCTCTTGTTACCTTTTATCAAGATCTCAAGGCCATAAAATCTTGTCACAGGTCTATACATAAGCCAAGTTTTGAACCCACAGTCAAGATCACTAATAGAAAGGCTTAGTTTCAAAGAAGGAAGATAATTAAAATAAAGAGGATAGTGTAAATTCATTATAATTGGTGATGTTTATGATATTCCTATCCATGGAAAGTAATGATTGAGATCCACTCTCAGATAAGGTAATCTTTTCATGGATTACACACCTGCAACAAGATGGAAATTTCCTGCAAGAATGTAGTTCATCAAGTTGGGGTTTTATGACAAAATGATGGACTTAATGTTTAATAAAAATATAAATAATCATGATGAGGAAGTGAGGTCAATACCATGATGAAGTTACCCAATAAATTTTATGATCATGTTTAAGCCTCAAGAACTCATCTACAACCATTCAAGGGCTATTAAGACAAACACAATCATGTTTCCAAAAAAATGAATAATGAGAACACTTTGGTCAAAGGATTAATGTGATTAATAAAATTTTCATGAAAAAATAAAGGTTTTTGAGGTCATATAACATGAATATATGTGGATTTAATCATTTTTATATGATGGTTCACCTCAAAATGTGTACCTACAATAGTGAACAACATAGTCAATATGAAGTTCTTGAAGGATCTTAGACCATATATGAGTTGTATAGGGTTGAAATATGACTAATGAAATGGTGGAATTATTTAAGGGATGTTAATTAAATATTAAAATAATATTCACCTTATTATATATCAAACCAAAGTAAAAGGGAAGAAAACTTAGTTTTGAAAATTAACCAAGCAAGCAACATGCCACTAGTTTTTTGCAAAATGGGCTCATAAGCCAAAATATGCATGATATAATCACAAAATTGTAAAAGATAATAATTATTAATTAATATACCTATCCAAAATATTTTTGAGTTTTCTTTATAAGGGTAAATATTCACTATTTTATTACAGTCAACCCCATGTCTAATCATAGTCAGCATTAGAGCACGTCTTGGAGGAATTGGCTATTTTGGGGCATCTCAAGGTCAAGTTAAAGAATTAAATTTAGTAATAATGGTATCAATGAAAAATAAAATAATTCCATTCCATCATATAGGTAATAAAAATGGTTAAAATAATCATTGTTATTACACATACCTATGACAATCAACAAGTAGCCATTAGAGATCAAACAAAGCTTTTGTTAGTTTTGAGTGATAATTAGGATTTTAAGCATTGGATAGGTATTAAAATCATTAATTATGTTTTTTTAAACCTAAAATGTTCTATTTACATGATAAAATTCAAGGTTTGAAGAAAAGGTTTGAATAAAGACAAGGTTAGGCATGGAGGAAGCATGCAGGCAGCTCAAGTTAAAGTTTGGTAAAATTCATCTTCAGGACAAAGTATGTGTCTTCCAATAATGAAAATTTGTATTATTGGTAATAATAAAACACCATACCTATAATTAATATTATTAATTTCATGTGATAAGTGTAAGTTCTCATTGTTTATATACAGTTCCCTCCATGTCTCATAATAGTCACCATTGATGTAGGCATGCTTCTTGGAGTTTTAAGGTATAACAATGGGTTCCAAGATTATATAAGTTTTTGAAAATAAAAATGGGATTATTTTAATTATATTAAAAACATTTAAATATTTTTCACACTCAAAAATTGATGTAAACACACAGGCAATCTCGAAACCCCACATGTAATCTCAAAGGCATAAAGAGCAAAGTTGGATTTTTGATAATTTAAAGAGGAGAATACAAGTTTAATAAGGTAAGTAACATGTAAAAATGGTTTTTTAACACCATATAGTCCTAAAATTGTCTAATAAATCCAATATTCATATTTGGCTAATTAGGCCTTAAAGCTTGTTTGAAGGCATATTGCACCAAAAGACACTTTCAGACCTTCTAATGCAAGGTGACTTCATGAAATTGTATTATGAGATGTTCCAAGTTCCATGAATATTTTTAAAATAAAATAAGATCAACATGAAGTTAAAATTGGTCCTTTGGAGGAATTTGAGATTTTTAGGCATAAGACACCTAGTTTTAGCTCCTCTTCAGATGCTCATATCTTTCATACCATGAGGAGTTGGGCCAAATGATTCTATTATGTTTTGAGTACCCCTATGTAATTTAAATTAATTTTTTATTGTGTTTGGTTAATGGATTTATCCTTATGAAAAAAATTCAAGAGTGTAAGCATGTCTAGAATGCTTGCAAACCCTACATGTAATTATCTTTACGTGTGTATCTTTTCATACCTTTTGAGTGGGAGCCCAATATTTTCAAGGATGTTGAATGGTTATATGTAATAAATATAAATGGAAATAAGTGATGGAATAAAAGTCTGCATTTCATGAACAATCATTTTGAAGGTGAGCTTATTTGAGTTGCTAAAGGAGCTTTTTGACTAATTTTGTGTTTTTAGACTCATAAGTCCATCAAATGGCATATAATCACTTGGAAACCACATATAAGGTGTATAGGACTCACTAAAGCTCATGTACAACATATTTAAAAAAAATGACATGTTTAGGTGCCTAAGAGACCTAAAATGGCTAAAAAATGCTTACATTTGTAGGTTTTCAAAGAGAGAAATGATCTAAATCTATGGAAGAGGCCTAATAGGACCTAAAAAATCATTATATGGAAATTTTATCTCTTCATAAGGGTTTATAGGGTTCCTTTATGAGCTAAAGGGTTAAAAACCCAAGTTTTTTGACATTTTGTGAAATGTTGTAGGTTTAATTATGATTTCCACAATTTTTGTAGGTATTAAAGGTTGTACAAATATTCATTTTCTTCTTAATATACATTTTATATATGTATGTAATTCTTATATAGGTCCATTAGTGGTTCCTATGGTGTCAAGTAGCCTTGAAAGTAGGTTTCAGGGTAGCTGGTTGAAAACAGTTCAAGCTTGAGACCTCCATCAATGGAGTCTATGAAAATTTTAGGTTTCATGGAGTTTATTACAGGTTTGAGGAGAAAATTTGAGTTTAAAATATAATTAAACATCAAAAATCATAAACATAAGATATAACCTCCATTGTTAGTTAAGCATCAAAAGCCAAGGTTCACTAAACATTTGCCAAAAGCTTCTAGAAGTGCAAGCGGAGGGGGGGTGTAGAAGTCCAAGAGGAGAAGTTTGGAGGTTAGGAGGAAAAGTGGAGAATTCAAAGTTTTTAAAAATTCTTTGGATACTTTTACATTATTATTGGATCATGAAATCATCATTCTAAAAAGTTTGTCTTCTAGTGTGTTTCTAAGCCAATGAGAGGGCTTGAAGACTATTTAGACTAATGGGGGTTATTTTATTGAGGAAGGATTAGTGTTAATTGATCCAAAGGTGGTTGAGACTCCATGGAAGGTGGTTGTGTATCATTTATTGATTTCTAAGTTCTTTCTTCTCCTCTATCTTCCCATTTCTCCTCTATTTTTGTAATATTCTCATTTGATAAGGCAAAACCTTGTTAAAATTTGTAATAAATACCTTTTGAAGTAATAAAGATAATTTTTCACCTATCTCTTGCCTCTAACTTGTGTTTATAAAGATTTTTTATGATGAATTTATGAATAAGTGTTCTTATATGTCCATTTTACTTCTTTTCTGTCTCTTTATAAGTGTTTTCAAGCTAGTTATAGGTCTGAACTTGAGCTTTTTCCACCATTAATGGATGATTGGTGTGAGTTTTAGAACTCCTCTTTGCTTCATGTATTGTTTAGTGATCCTAGTTTAATAAATAATATGTAAATTAGATACTTTATGAGATTATGTGAGAAAAAAATTGTCTTATTCTAAATTAGTGTTTGTTTCAAGCCTATTTGAGCATCATTTAATTTGGTGTATCACCCTTTTAGTGTTTTTAGTCAGCTTATACCCCCTTTATATATCTTTTTCATTAAAAAATATTAGTTTATGTGATCTACCCGAAGGAAGCTATCCTTCTCCATAGGTTTAACCTCATTATAGGATACCCATAGTCGGACGTTGATCCAATATTGTAGATGGGAGTGAGAGAGCCTAAAAAACTCTCCCATAAAGTGTAATTATATGCTATAACATGACCCAGGTTAGATATATAGTGCACAAAGTGTGAACAATAAGGGAATCATATAAATGAATTCCCCAAGGTTAATATGAAGTTATACAAGATATGCAGAGTGGTATGGCATGCAACCTTGGAGTATCTTCTATTACAAGATTACATCAAAACTCTAAAAAACATGTGTTGTAAATTTTGTGAGTCACCTACACATGATGACAAGTATTGTTGTACACTCTAGGATTTAAAAGAGGATATAACTAAGAATGTGTTCTTGGTTTCTATGCATAAAGTTGTAGATACATCATAGGTTAATTATAACCTAGGGAGAATCATACTAGGTTAGAATTCCTTGGTGATGCCTTGGGTACTTGAAGCATAGTAGAAACCTCAAACACTGGAAAGTTCCCTACCCTCAACATAGAACTAAAATATCTCATCATAAAACTTTCCATAACTAAATGTGACCTACTTGTATCAAGATCCATGGAATACTATGATTCCTCAAGTACATCAATTAGGATGTCCCTTAAACCCATAGTAATTGAAAGTGGCTATTTTTAATGAATATCTAGATAATCAAGGATGGAATGCATCATATAATACTATAAATTTTAGGCAACACAAAGGTAGATGGGGATTTTATGGGAACAAATGAGGATATTGAGGTGGTGTGTAGGGAGGTGAGGTAATAATGGGCCCAGGCCACCCATTCATTATTATCTCTATAGATAACTAAACCATGTTTATAGAAATTATCCTATAAATCCTGAAAGGCAAACTTAATAAACATATTATAGGGTGATAGAGAAGAATAATACATAATATTTTCTAGTATTATAAAGAAAACAAAGGGAGAGACCTATTATAAATGTTAACTTGATCCATGCATAGCTAAGGGAGGATGCCACATTACAGGTATTAACTAAGTCATAACATGTAGAATAGGGGTATCCTCCATTGGAAATGCCTAAAGACTTGGGTATTAAAAAGGCATAGCTAAAATGATATCCTAAACCTAATATTGAAAAAGGCTTGATGTAGAAATTTGTATAGATTTAGAAGACAATCCAATAAGGGATGAATGAAGGGGATGATGCACCTATTGATGCATGTATACTAAGACAAACTGTGGATGCCATTATGCTAATAGATTTAATGAAACTCCTTAGTATGTTATGAAATGAATATACCTCCTAGAACATTATGAACCTACTCCATAAACTACTAGAGTGTGTGCAAAAAGGCTAGTAGTGATGGATAAGTTGGTTTTGTTTGTAAAGAACAATAAACCTTAGGATATTGATGTAAGGATGACATAAAATTATCTGGGTATGAAATACCCAATGTTGTATTCAAATATGGAATAACTATAAATATGATCCTTAGATAGACTTAGGAAGCCTTAAGAAGGACTACATTGAGTTATAGTCCTGTCATACTTACCCTTATGGATTATGGAATCATCGAACCTATTATTCACATGGAGGATTTATAAATAAAAGTTGTAGAACTCAACCTGTGAGGTACTTTTGAAGTGATTGATATGAATATAGATGAGACTCACTACCCTACTCTGATAGAGAATAAATGGGTCTATGATGGGTGTATAACTATTAACACAATCATGAATCATCTATAGTCTCATCAGGATAATAAGATCATTGTCATTCCTCTCAACAAGACTAAGTCTAGGCCATAAATCATCCAAAAAGAGCCAAACTCACCTTATGATAGTGTCAATTCTAATTGAATGAAGGTTTTAGTTTAAGATAAGAAAAAAATATCAATGATCAACTGAGTATATTTTCCTCTATAAACATACTATTTTGCAAACTCATATTCTCAGCACAAAATGGATCTTAGACAAGATGGGGCCAAAAATCTCAGATCTCTCAAAAGGTTGAGGAGGATGTGTGATTAATGATGGTAAGATCTCCAACACAATCTGATATAGATTTTATATATTAAATGGGTTATCCTAAGTATGACTCAATATAACCTAATCTATGGGGTGTTCTCGCATGGGATAGATCTTCAATTAGTGAAGACTTGGACACCCATGTACTCAACTAGACAAAAAGAGATCATGAGCTATGACTGTTGTGAATGGTTTTTGTGATTGAGGACCAAATTCTATAGTATTTTGTTATAAAGGATATTGGTGAATTCATCACATGATTTCAATATCATGTACAAGATGAGAACCATAGGCTTAACACTCTTAACTATATGATTAAGGGGATTGTTGTGAACTATTTGGGTCATCCACAAGTATGTGTAGTTAACATGGGAAGAAGCATGTGGCATGCTAGTATCTCAATTCCATCTTACAAATTCTTTGAAAAGATATTAGCCTATCTATTAGGAGGGTGAATGTCTAAAATTACATGTGTATCAATGTATTGAGGTATGGATGTCAAAGGGTATTGTTCTTAACTTTTGGCCACATAGTTTCATTTATACCCTGGGTGTTTTCCAAATAACATGGTATATCCATTAGGAGTGAAGAAGGGACATATCTAAGTCAATTTCATCCAAACACTCATATTTGAGAGTGATAATCCTTAGGTACATGTCACTTTACAAAATAAGAAAATGTTTCAGTGATATGGAAGAATTAAAGATTTACTAGTGCCACAGGTATTTGGTTCACACAAAGTCATAGTGAAAAACCTAAGTCACATCCTGTAGATTCAGGAAACTATCTAAAGTGAGGCCTAAACATGGATTCATCCCTACCATAGGATATAGGAGGAAGACAAGCAATCATATAGGATGGATGATCTAAAGGTCATTTTTGGAATGATCTCAAATGGTCTTGAAACCACTATCATTGCATAGACCTTGTCGAGAGCTTTCCAATGGTATGTTAAACTTGAGAAATAGAGCTTGTTTGCTCTCAATGTTACTGGTCAAAGTTAAGTTTAACAAGTAGTCAAAGCTAGTCAAACTAGAAAAATTGATCATAATGGAATGTTTCAAAACCATTTCCATAGTCTAGATCTCATAAAGAGATTTTTGATGCATTTTGAATGGACCAAATTCAATTCCATATTTGGAAGTTATGATCAGTCAAAGTTGTGGTCAAACTTGGTCAAAATGATGATGTGGCAATAAAGTAACGTGGCTAGCATGGCAGTTAAAATGACAGGGCATAGAAAGTACAAATTTACATGTGGAATTACTGATTTTATTTTCATATAAAAAAATGGGATTTAAAAAAGGTAGAAGTTTTATTTTTAAAAACCTATCCCCACAAATGTGGGATTAATCCTAAAAGGTGGGTGGTCATCCATATAATGTGGGATTTAAATTTCCCCCACTTTATTTTCCAAAGACTTAAATGCTGGAAAATGGTGATGAGAATTATTTAATTATATGCTTTAAACTTAGTTTCTTTTTAATACTAAGTTTATCACTTTGGATTATGACTCATTTTAATCCAGACGATTAGATTATCAATGGAGGCTAATTAAAACCTCTAGATAACTATTGTAAACTAATTATTTGAGCCCTATACAAGTATAAATAGGGATCCATGGGTTATTTTAAAAAATTAAATCCATTCAAAATAATTCAAATATGAGAAAGAAAGCCTTAGGAATTAAGGCATGCATATTTTTTTAGACCTATTATTTAATAGGCATGAAGTTGTAAAAGACTTATTATTATAGGAATTTGTATCATCTAGAGTTGTGTTTTGGGAAGGTAAAGAATATATTTGAGATTTTTAAGATTATTATAAGGGCTGAATGTACATATTTGGAAGTGTTTTGGAAAGGTGAAAAATCTATCTAAGAGTTTTGAGATGCTTCAAAGGAATACAAGATTGCTTTCATGATAGGAAGGTGGGAAGTTCAACCATGAGTACCAAGATTTTTCAAAGGTCTGTTACTATGTTTTATGTAGTCTTAGAGGATCCATTAGACAATTTTAAGATTTTGTACATGTACTTGTAATTCATGGAAATGGACCGGTTCATGTTTTAAGTGAACCTAAAGACATAGCCTGAGCAATGGGTGAACTTTGCTATCAATTTTGGTTTTTCATGAGTAATTTTTGTTGTGCATTAATTTACCACATTTTGATTAATTTAAGTTAATTAATCATTATTCAATTCATAAACACTTAATTATAAAAATTTAATAGAGAATTGGAATCTTCATGTTTAATGATAGTTGAAGGGATAATTAATGAATTTGTGAATTTTAATTCATTCTATTTTGAAATCCACTTTTGATCAACCCTAATAAACACATTTTCAAGGTCACATTTTGAAAAAAGTATTTGTTTTAAACCTTTTGTGTATGGTAATAGAATAGAGTTTATAGATCAAGTTTGGTATCATAGTAGTTAGTGTGTTGGGTTAGCTTTTGATTGTGTGGATTTGACATCAGTTGTGTTTAGTTTGGTTTTTTGTAGTATTGTAGACTTTTTGGCCTTGTTGATATTCCATTTGCAATGTACAATTTATAGGATTAGGCCATTTGTAGGGAAGATTAAACCATGGGTAAGTTATTAAACAAATCTAAGCTTGATGAGCTTGAAGCAATTAACCAACATATCCAAGAAGAGAATGTTTTCTTGAGAGCTTAATTTTACTCATTGGATGAGGCTATTGTTCACTTGAAATCTAAGTTACAAACAAAGGATGAGCTCTTCGCATAAATGTAAAGTGGAGAAAGACACAGTCTTCACCAATTACCTTCCACTATAGATGCAAATACTATGACTGATGAGTGCATTGTAAGTTGTTCATCTGGTAATTCCTTCCCTTCAATTTTAGATATTTTAGATGTTGTTTTTGGTAGTTTTTAAAAACACACTAAGGGAATTAGATCTAAACTATTAGTAAAAATAGGATTTGATGGAAAGGGCCTTGGTAAGAATGGCCTTGGTAAGAATGGCCAAGGTATTTCTAACCCAATACAGGTAAAGCATAGATCTCACCATGTAATATTGGGTTATGCTATTGAGAAAATGGATGTTAGAGAGAGTTCCTCCATTGCTAAAAGAGGACAAGCGTCTTATAGCCAAGATCCAAGGTCACTAGTAGAGCAAAATTATTCCCTACAAAGGAATGATGAGTGATGTAAGAAATTAGGTAAAAGAGGTATTGAGACTCCACCTCCTCATTGTTACACTAGAAAAATCACAAATAGGAATGTGAACTTTAAGACTTATGATTCACTTTTGCCATTTAAGAAATTTGGTTTTGATATTCAAAACATGTTAAATTATTTGCCTTGTACATTTTTTAGATTAAATAACCATTGTGCCACATATTGTTGGAAAAGATAAACTTTACTAAAGTAGCTTTTAGGTGTTAAAGACCATTCTCATACTAGCAAAGTGAGAAATGTTAAATAGTTGACCTCACCTAAAAAGAGGGATGTTTGCACTTATTGTCATGTGAGTGGACATTGGGTTGGAAACTTTGACCATCCCACCTCCTAGTAATGGTAAGAATAACATGGTTTATGAACATATTGATAATATAGTTAATGAAGTTTTTGTTCAATCAACCCATGCATATGTCAATAACTCCACCAAGGAAATTAAACACCCTAAACAAGAGAATCTGATAAAGAGGGTTAGTAAAGATTTTTTGAATTTCATAATGTCATGATTAGTGGATTAATGTTTCAAATCATTTTTGGAAATTCCTCTTATATGTTGACAAAGTAAATTTATCCACACTTTTATATATGCATTTTGGAGCTATTATAGTGGGAACACTTCAAGACAAGTTCATCATGTGAAGTTTTTAGTTCTCACACTTATGTTTTGAAAAGATCTATTTTTGGAATCACTAATGTTAGCTTTATGAGTCTCTTATTTAATTTTTAATTAATTTAACTCATTGATCAGCTTGGGAGATTTGATAGTAGTTACACAAATTGTTGTGTAGGATTTAGTTTTCCTATAGTACTTGTTTCATAATAAGTTTTATTTTGGAAATGTATCTATTTTGGCATGTATATGTATAGATGAATTGTAAGACCCTATTGGAAATTTTTTATAATGTAAACATTATACACTATTGGTTATTTCCATAGTTGTTTAGCATTTGAAGAACTATCTATGGTTAGTATATTATGACATGGTCACAATAATTAATGTATTTTTTTTACATTAACAAACTTATTGTATAGTTGCATTGGTGATTGTTATAGTGTTTGGTAGTTCACCACTTACAAGATGTGATAGTGGGTAGATAATTGATTAATGTTGTGATCTTTATTGGTAGTTGTATGATTTAGTGTAACTCGTCTTATTTTTAGGCCTTTACAGTTTGAGTTATGAATCAATATGATTTTTCCATTTTTATCATATGTTATGATTTAGGTCATATACTTTAATATGTTATAGAGAACCATGTAACATTTTAATGGATATTTAGAATCTTAGACTTGAGCAGAGGCTTGTTGAGGACATACCATAGAAAATATAACTAGGCTTATCTATGTAGAGTATCTTATGAAGCTATATAGTAAAGGAAGTCATCACATTTTAAACCCTAGTTCTATGTAGAGGCTATTGATGGTCATGCAACAATGAAGGAATTGAGAAAGGTGTGATTATATGGTTTTTATAATAATTTTAGGTGTAGTTATAGGACCTGAGTAGATCGATAACACCCATCAAAGTATCTTTACAATCAATTGGCATTTTAGAGGATCAAGTTAGGTATTAACTTTTAATAGACCAAAAGCCTTCTTAATGGGGAGGTGTGATATAGATGTAATTTTTACAATGATATAAAATGGTCCTAAAACCATTGGCATTAGATAGATCTTGTGGAAAGGTTTTTGATGGTATGCAGAACTCAAAAACTAGAGCTCATTTACTCCCAGTATAGCTAGTCAAAGTTCAGGGCAACAAGTAGTCAAAGCTGGTCAAACTAAAAAAATGATGATCATGGAAAATTTTGGAACTATTTCCATGGTTTATATCTCATTTATATATTTTTGAGTCATTTTTAACAAACCAAATCTAAGTCCATATGTGGAAGCTATGACTAGTCAAATTTGTGGTCAAACTTGGTCAAAATGATGACATGGTAATAAAGTGATGTGGCAAATGTGGTAGTTAAAATGACATGGAATAGAAAGTAAAAATTGAAAAGTGGAAGGACTAAGTTTATTTTCTTAAAATGAATAAATGGAATTATAAAATTGTAATGTTTTTAGTTTGCTTCAAGACCTTTTTTGAATTGACCTCCATATCATAATACTCAAAAATATCACTTTGAGGAATTAAAATTGGAATAAATAACCTCAAATATATATATATATATATATATATATATATATATATATATATATATATATATATATATATATATATATATATATATATATATATATAACCATCTCAGAGTCTAGAATATTTCACTAGTTTACTCTAAAGTCCAAAAATGACTCTAGCTACCTCAAATAGAGGTAGAGTGAAAACATCTAAAGATAAAAACTCTTCCATTACTTCACACTAAGACATTCAAAGGAAATGATTGAATAATACATGGGCATGTGACAAATTATAAAATCCTACATTTTGGCATTGTATGTTTATTATTTTATCATGAATCTATTAACATAGTTCTAGGAGAAGCTGAGGAGATCACTTTTGGAAATTATTATCTCACATCTTGGCATACCAAAGACACTACATCAGGAGAAGGAATATAATTGATAACTAATCATACCTACAAGGTTTAGTTTAGAACAAGCAAGACAATTAAGTTAAATTTATGGGATCATCAGAATTAGATCTAGTTGTTAAGAGCCAGAGCCATGAAAAGATCGTCACACAGATTACTAGTTCTAATACCATCTTTGACTAGAACTTTGACCAGTTGCACAAGGAGCATACAAAACTATCAACTTAGAAAGGTAAAAATACAAGAATTTACAAGAATAATAGTTAATAATTCTAATATAGATGCTATTTTTTATAAAAAATTATCAAAAGAATCTAATTTCTGAAGATGTTGTAGAAACCCTAGGTTTGAAGACTAAGCCACATCTCAAACCATATTCATTGGATAAGATAGATGATGGTAGTAACATACATGTAAGTAAAAAATTTAAAATAAGGTTTGAAATTACCTCTAACATTTTAGATAGAGTTGAATTAGATGTGTTTCCACTCTATTTTAGTGGCATTGTCATAGGGGAACCATATTTGTCTCTTTGAAAGGTTGAAAGGGTAATGGTCCACGTGGTGGGTCCTCAAGCCACCACGTGGCTTGCCACCACTTAATTAATTCCATGAGCTCAAATGACACAATAACAAATTCCAACTAGTCAAAGTTTCCATGCCACCATGATACAACTTTCCACATCTGAGTCATGCTAAGCATGAAGCCTAATGATCTTACCAAACCCAAGATACATGCTAATACCTACGTATATGCCTTAACCACCATGAAGAATGAATGAAATGATAATGCCAATGACTTGGCATCATTAAATTTTAAGTTCATGGGATTTTAACATTAATCCCAACCAATATTTCCAAATTTGGGATTAAAACATGGAATAAGCCAAAGGCTATGGCATGGTTTTCATGGGTTTCAAGCCCTATCCTTTTAAAATAAAGGATAATGATTTGTCTAGTAAATCAATAGGCCTGAGCACTATATAAATTGATTAAGGCTCAATTTATATTCATATTTTATAATCAAAAGCCAAATTAACTATTTTTAAGAGGCTAAGGAGGCTTGCAGAAGGAGATAGAGAGGCTTGAAGAAGGGGATAGAGGTGGAATCATGAAAAATTACAAGAAAAGACTTGTAGTATTTTTGCCTGATGATCAATGTTGTAGTTGGTGAAATTCTATTTTGAAAATGTCCTGTAAGTATTTTCAATCATTTTTAATAGATCATCCTACAAAGGACCTATAGATGTAAGCCATTGTGCCAAACTCTATAATTAGTTGTGTGTGTTGATTTTCAAGTTAAATGTTAATTAATTCCATAAATTATTATTGTTAAGAAAAAAATATACATAATCATATTTGCTAATATTTATGGATCAATTGACAACAAGGATTATATGGATATAGGTGATCTCTTTGAACCAGAGAGAGTTAGATCCTCTGTCAGAATTAGTTTTAGAGGTAACATAAGAGGAAAAGATGCAACATATGCAATTCCTAGAATGTGAAGGAGAATGGATACTTTGTGAATTCATTTCTGAAGAATAACACATGATGTATTAAGAGATATTAAAGGAAAACAAAAAATATTGACATAGAATATGGAACCAAAATGGGGCATGTCAGAGACTATTGGATGTAGGTAGATATTGTTATGAATTCAAAGAGTAGAACACAAAAAATCAATAGTGCGTAGAGAGAATTATTTTAATCACACAAATATTATGATATGTTCTAATTAATTAATCAATATGGGACATTCCACAAATATATAGGAATATGATTCCTATAATCTCTCCACTATTTTCTCATACCTAAAATCTTATGATTAAACAAACTCCTATTTATTATATATTTTTATAACTCTTTAACAATATATCTCAACAATATATATATTCTAACCTATATTTTAATGTTGTTTATATAACAATATTCCATTTAACAAACTAACTAATTATATTTACGTCTCGGTAAATATCAACCTGTAAATACTCAAACTTACTATTTACTTCTCTGTAAATTCTCAAATCTACACAATGTGAAAATTAATCACAACATTCCTCCCAATAGTTTTTACATGGTACAATATATCTCTTTTTCTAATTATAGCATGCCACATTCATGTGCTCATGATCTTCTTTACATATATTTTCCATTGAACATCTCTTCTTTCACACTCATCTACAATTGGTTTTCCAGGTTCACCAATAACCTTCTGAAATGGTTTTTAGGGGTTCACCAATAGCCTTACAAAATGGTTTTCTCATGTTTACCACTAACCTTACAATATGGATTTCTCAAGTTCACCATTAACCTTACAAAATGGTTTTATCAAGTTTAAAACTAACCTTATAAAATGGTTTTCATAGGTTTACCACTAACCTTTCATCATGATTGCTACAATTATTTTTTATATCAACATTATCTAATGTAAATATAAAAAAGGGATTGCATGGGAATATCATTCACAAGTGAATAGGTAAAATTATTCATATTTTTTACACATGATGAAAATATAAATATAAAAACCATACCACACTAAAAAACTAAAATCTACACATTTAAAAATAACACACCACACAAAATGTCACCACATCATTGGTGCATCCCCATCATTGGAAACTGATGAAAGTTCATTGAAAGACATCTAACCTCCATGTATCCTCCAACCTCTAGTAGGTGAAGCTATTTACTTAGTTGGTATGTTCATGTAGCTCATGTGTATGAATTTTCTAAGGGAAATTCACCCCATAATGTTGATGTTGCGTACAAGAGAAAATGCGTCCATGACTCTAAGCCTAAACAACTTTGACTTTTTTAACATAAATATTTTTAATGAATTTTGACTCTTGACAAAATATGACTCTTTGATTTTGACTAATGACTCAAACTTGACTAAACTCATTATACTTTTAATGACCAAACAATCAATGATTAAAAAAAGACTTGACAAATATATACAATGACCCATTGTATTTTGTCCTTCTATTTTATAACCTATATATATTTTATTGGAATATATCAATAAAATAAACCTAACAACTTTTAAATAAATGACATTGACATCACTAAATAATATGGATACTTTTATTAAAATAAATCCCATTATTAAACTCTTAAGACCCAAATTACTGTAAGTTAAATTAATTTACTATATTATGAAAATTAAAAGAAAAGTAAACATGTATTTGGCACATGAACTTTTATTAAAAAATCATGTGCATGTAATTGACAACATGAGATATGATGACATACACAGGTTTGACAGCATGAGGAAGGACAACATATGACTTGAAATTATTCATACATGGATGATGGGTGGCTCTTAAACATCTAGTTGATCATAAAAAAGAAATCATTACTATCAGATATTTCATGACAATATTAAATATAATCTCTACATAGTGATTTAGAGATTAAACTGTGACTTTTGAAAAGTTTTAGTATCAGTGATAACTTTGAGAAACACATATCACAACTTGAAAATTATGTTAGGAGCAAAAAAAGATTGCATTTTTATTTATGATAACTTCTTAATGCAAAATGAAATAACATTGTGCAAGATTTAATAGATTTATATGGATAGTTGTATAATCTCAAGTGAGGAACATAGATGCATATGGTATTTATATCAACATATATGGAGTTATTTTCATATCTATAACTGAACAATATACATGGGTACATGTTGCATGGCACAATCAAAACTGACAAGATCATGTCCTTTCAAGAAGAGTGTAGATATATCTAATGATATATGATATAATCAAAACTCATAAATATGAAGAAAACATAAATTACCTTAATTTTTGATAGAAATGACCAATGGACAATGGATATATAGATTTATAATGGCACATTTGGGAGATGTCTTCCCTTGATCAACATGAAATCTTCATAGAATAATACAAAATACATAAAATAAATGCTAAATACTAAACATCACTATCTAAAAAACTAATTTCTCCACAACAATAGTCTTTCATAAATAAGGACAAATTATAGTGAAACTACCCCTCATCATCCTTAGGATTCCATTGCTCTAATACCACTGTTATGAATTCAAAGAGTATAACACAAAAAATCAATAGTGCATAGAGATAATTATTTTAATTATACAAATATTCTACTATGTTTTGATTAATTAATTAATATGGGACATTACACAAATATATAGGAATATGACTCCTATATTGTCTCCACTATTTTCTCACACCTAAAATCTATGGAATATGATTAAGAAAATTACTATTTATGGTATATTGTTAGAACTCTTTAACAATATATATTCTAACCTAAATAGTAATATTATTTATATACCAATATTCTAATTAACAAACAAACTAATTATATTTACCTCTTAGTAAATATCAACCTATAAATACTCAAAATTACTATTTACCTCTCCATAAATAACCAAATTTACATAGTGTGAAAACTAATCCCAACATATATCTCAGAGGTTTTACAATTACTCCAAGATTATTAGGATGTATTTCCGACCACTTTTACATAAGTCAAAGGTGTCAATCCTTCTTTGGGGGATATGCACAAAGAGTTAAAGGAGTGTGCATGGCCAATCAAGAAGAGACCATATATGATGGACCCAAACATGAAGATGAAAGTGAAAAATGAACTAAATTACATGCTGGAAGTAGGCATTATCTTCTTGATTGAGAGAACTAATTAGGTTAGCCCCATGTTAGTACAACCAAATAAGACTAGGGAGATACGCATCTATGGATACTATTGCATCCTTAATGATGGTTATGTTAAGACCCATTTACCATTCCCTTCATGAATGAAGTTTTAGATGTTACCATAGGTCATGAAGTGTTATTATTTATAGATGGATTCAATAGTCACCATCAGATACCCATCATATAAGAGGATAGGACCAAAACCACATTCACAATAGAATGGGGTTCATTAACTTATAAGGTCATGTTATTTGGATGAAAACAATGCATGTGTAATGTTCTCCAAAGATTTGTTGATTGTGTTCATGGATTTCCTCCATGATTTCCTAGAAGTGTACTTAGATGAATGGATAATGTTCTCTTTATTTAGATAACATTTATCAAAACTTAGGTTAATGTTAGAGAGATGTAAATCATTGTGAATAACACTAAATTTTAAGAAATGTATGTTTTTTATACCTTTTGGTGTTTTATTAGGTCATGTAGTGTGTATTAAAGGAATCTTGGTAGACCAAGCTAAGATTGTATTCATTGATAGTATGCCACCACCAAAGAATTCAATAGAAGTGTGATATTTTCTGGGACACACTAGTTACTATTATAAATTCATTAAGCGGTATGCTACTATGTCAACCACTTTAGAGAATCTACTTTAAAAACAAGTCTAGTTTGTATGGATAGATGAATCTCAGACTACATTTATTGATTTGAAGTAATGACTAGTGACTAATCCAATCCTAGTTTTCTCAACTTGGAGTAAACCTTTTCATATACATGTGAATGATTCAAGGCTTGTAGTGGGAGTAGTACTCACACAACCAAGAGAAGGAGGATTGGATCATTTGATCCACTTTGAAACTAGAAAGTTATTAGTCATAAAGAAGAATTATATAATGATTGAGCAAAAATCCATGGTGATAGTGTTCACACTATAAAATTTTAAGCACTGCTTGTTGGTCACACCATTTAAATTGTTCACTGATCATCAATATATACGATACGTTGTGAACAAGACATTATTGAGAGGATGAATATCACACTAGCTGATAATTTTCAAAAAAATTGAATTCTAGATTAACATCAAATTAGTTTGGGATAATTTCATCTAAAACCATCTCAACCAACTAACTAATGGAGAGGAACCTGAAGAACTCCAAGATGAGTCAACAAATACACACTTATTTAGGGTGACTATGATTATAGAGTAATCATATAGATTAACTACAAGAGATCACATAATTTATCTAATAAGGTAAATTCATAGTGATGGAATCACAATGAATATTGGGGGGGGGGTGGTGAATTAGTCTTCAAAACATTTCTAATCTATTCAACTTTACATTCATGAGCCATTCATACAAGTATATATATTTAGCAAGTATAAGCCACCATACAAGAGAATGAAATAAGATAAGACATCATATATGTGGTAAACCCTCAAGGGGAATAAAAAATAATGATATTTTTAAATTTAATATATTCCTACAGGACAAAAACCAAGATTTAGTGAAGCACTAACTCCACATAGAGCACCAACCCCAACTAGCCAAGCACCCACTTAACTAGGCTTTAGAAAGTAACTAATTTCAAGGAGGTACCAACTTGAAGATGACTCAAAACCAAATCAATAACATAATTTATTGATCACATTTATAAAACTATGTTAATCATGAAATATATTATTAACAACTTCTTTATCTCTTCTTAATCTTCTATCTCTCTCAAATTGCCTTATAGGCTTCTTCACTTAATTAGGTCTCTTCAAGACAAGTTAGGTCATATGATATTGATATTAATAATAATAATAATAAATCCTATTATATATTAATTAAATATCCTATACACCCCTATTATGGTCTACATGACCTCCTTTTGCTTCTTAATCTTCTTTCTCATTCACTTCCTCTAAGCACACATACATAGGCCTAAAACTACCTTGTATTTATATAAGCCTATTGCTCATATAGCTGTTGGTAGCCCACACACACACTTTAAAACTTATATTTTACACATAATATGCCTTATGACATGTTACAACAATAATAAATCATAATCTTAGGCAGGTCGCAACTCAATAGGCTACATTCCTTCTTTTGGTCTCATGGATACCTATTATGCATTCTTAGTCACACGTTATAATTTTCCTTCCTTGAAACACTTTAAAAATCCAAAAATGACATGAAAATATAATATAAAAATAAAATAGGCGTTATCAAACATCCTTTTATCACCATGACACCTTTTATCTCCAAATACCACTTTAAACAAACCATTAACATTATTTACATTAGGCTTGTGTATACTCAAACACTATCTGATCTCTCTCATGTTTGATCACCTATATGTCATGTAAAAATAAAATAAAAGGCATGATTATTTAATATCTATGGTCTTAATTTCATATTCAATCAATTGGTAAAATCTAACTCAATGACCAACATTGGTCTTATTTACCCTTTAGGTCTTATGGAGACATACTTCATTATGTCTGCTCTTTTGATGTTGAGACTTGATCTTCTTAGATCCAGATAGCATTATAAAACCATAAAAAACCAATAAAATAATTTTAAAATTAATTATTCTTACCTATTTCATTATTTTTTATATCTTTATCCTTTGTTCATACCCTGAAGCCCACTTTAGGACAAACTGCCCTATTAAGCTTTTACACCTTAAAAATTATCTTGTAAGAATGAAGTTAAATCACTCATTTAGTATCTATCTCATGAAAAATTAAAAATATATACATATATTTCATGACATAATTAACATCCCCAACTATTTTTAATAACTTCACTCAAAAAATAATGGCCCAAGAACAACTATGTAGCTTACTCACTCCAAACTGCCAAAATACTCAAAAACATAGTCATAAATAATTAGACTTAAACCACCTTTGTAAACATTTTTATTGAATATTTATGCATTAAAATTATACTATGACATATTAATATAATATTAAAATAAAAAAACTCGCAATATTTAGTGGAAAATAGTGGTCTTATAAACCAATTCTTTGACTTACAGTCTCACAGTCCAATCCTGCACAGACAAGCCATTTTGTGAACACATTTTATTCACTTATAATAACATATAAAACTTATAAAAATAATTATCATGACTTAAAATTAATTAATAAGAACTCCATGAACTAAATTACATCAATCTTTCATGAAATCACACTTAAATAACACTTTTCATCACTATAACTCAGAACTGCCAAGACTGTCAAAAACATAGTCATGAAACATTAACCTTATACAAATTTTATATGGAATTTGAAAGAATTAAATTAATTAACATGATTATATAATATTTATATTCCATAATAAAATATAAAATAAATGTGGTCTAATGTAAAATATTGGTCTTATATACCAATCTTTTGACCTCTCTCCTTACAGTCATACTAGAATCAGATAAGCAATTTTGGCTTCAACTATTCAACCACTTTCACTGACTATAAAACCTTATAAAATTCATGGACATGACAATAAATTCAAAAAAAAAAACACCATTCACTCTAATTCATCACTCCATGAATTCACATAAAAAAACCACCTTTTCACACTGCTTATGTTTTGTATTATTCTTCTTCTTCATTAGGCCTACTAGTGATTGGCCAACTTGGATCACCAAATTTAGAAAATTTAAGAAATATAAAAAATCCAAAAACCACTAAGGACATAAAATATAAGTATAAATATTCAACATTCATCAATTTTCAAACTTTGTCTAATATAAATTTTTATAACTACAATAACTTCTTTAGAAATAAGCTTTTATCTTCATATTTTCTCTTTCCTCTCTCTAACCACTACCACCTAGAGGTACCTTATAAAGTTCAATAAAATATAAAAACAATTAATTTATCATTATAAACCATCCTAATCACTTTTGAAATATATCTTCAACTTGAGGTCACTATTAGGTTATAAGAGGGTTTAAACACACTTTCACTGTTAACGATTGTTCATAAAACATAACCCCTCAATCCAAAAATTAATGCACAAATTATTTATATAGTAACCTTCCTAATATACCATTAATAACTTAGGTTCCCATGAAATTTTTTGAAAATATAATGAGTATAAGAAAATCCTTCTCAAGTTGTGAACCCTTCATTTTATGCACTTGAGATACCTCAAAAAACTTTTTATTTCCTTAAACTTCAAAATTTGAATTTAAAACTTCATTAATAAACTTGGGACAATGTATCACACATCTCAAAAATCTCACCTATGCATACTTTCCTTAGAATCTAAACCTCATGCCTCATTAGGCCATGCTCTCACCACCTTTCCTTCTACACCTGAGTCTTCACACCTCATTAGGCCTTGAAATGACCTTAAAACCTCTTTTCAAGCTCCAAATACTTCACTCAAATGATCACACAACATATCATATGCTCAAAGAATGTAAAATATCATTATACAACCTTATCTTACCATGAAACTAAGCTTATGCCTTCACACAAGGTCTATTCATGCCATAACAGAGCTTCAAAAGACACCTAGTCCTTAAAGGAACTTGATATCAATCTTATATAGCCTTTAAAATCCTAAGAACATCCATCTCACCATGCCTTTTCATGCACAATACTAGGCATCCTATGCACATACCTTCTCAAGACACTACTAGGCTCAAGCACTTGACAAATTTGACAACAAGGACCTTCCATCTTGACCTTCACATTACTCATGCACACATAAGAAAATATACCAATCATATCTTACACTCTTAGAATCACTGCAACACTGATCAATACTCTTCCTCATATATACAATTTTTAATGACCTCATGAAGATCTATAACCTCATGACCATGCCAACTGACCTTCAACACTTTAGCTTATTAAAATAGAACACTCACTAGAGCACCACTGAGACATCAATGAAAACAACAATGATAGTCACATAACATCAACCTTCATAAGCACCTTTGACATCAATCTTCATAAGAAACTTTGACATCAATGTCAAACCTCAACAACAAAAATAATGCTCAATAATCTCCCCCTTTGTCATTGATGGAAAACACACTTAGAAAACTATGGAAACCACTCTTGATGGAAACCATATCCCAAATATGGATCTTTCCTTTTCTTTCCCTTTATGATCTTTCTTCCCCTTTGACATTAATGACAAATGGTTACCTACAACTACTGGAATCACACTTTCTTCCCCTAAGCTAAAACTTCCTCTTAAAGACACTAGATGGCACATAATATTCAAAAATTATGACAATGACTCTCTAGACAAATAACTCTGAGCTACCAATATCCCACTTAGACCAAGCATATCTCCTTTAAATGAACTGAGAACTCAAGATCACTTACCTTCCTTGACATGATTGAATAAGATTAATCTTTTGATCACACACTAGGCTACCACATCCTTGAAACCAACTATAAATTAAGGAATCCTCTTTTGACTTCACATATCAACACATGAGTCTATATGACTCTTAAACCATCCTCATCTTCCTTCAAGTATCTTAACACCATTACCCATTCTTAACATATATCAAGCTCAAATACTCATATAAATAGATACCAAAAGCTTACCTTTCATATACTAATTGACTATACTTTGACCTTAGATACCTGATGTCAACCTTAGATCTCTCATCATGTTGCCTACTACATTTCAAACCTTAGGTTTATATTCATAGAAAAATGTCTCCATAAATCCTAATGGAGCCACACCTTTTATTTCCATATGATACATTTGAAACCATATACACAAATATCTACATTGGGGTCATGTGCATGGCACATTATTTCCATTTGATAAATTTATCACTAGTTCTCTTAGATGGAATGACAACTCCATGTCATTATCCACATTATATACCCCAAACACCATATGCACTAATTCTACACTAAGATCACACTAGATTGATACCTCATTTTGTCTACAATGGTTAGAATTCTCAAGTAGCCTAGAGCCATATTACATAGTTTTAGTTACATCACATATTATAAGATTCATATGAATCTACTACACATGGGTAGGCAGTGATGGAGTCATAGCCTATTTGAGTTCTTTAGCTACCTTACATGAGAGGGTTTATAAATTCATCAATCCAATCCAAGTTATTCATAGATTATGATCCACCAAATAGGGGTGGGAAATGATGGAGTCAAGTTCAAATTGAGTTTTTAAGCAACCCACACATGGGGATTAGGCAGACCATCATCCTAGTCCAATATATTCACTATTTGATCATCATCTACACATAAGATGTCACAAGTTTTTTACATTGGTTTTTTTACCCAATTAGGTGTAGTCATTCCTTTCATATCTCATTTCTTTACTTAGTTTTCTCTTTACTTTTGATATTCATTGAGTAAGGAATAATTCATACATGTTTCATTTGTAGGACACATAATGGAACATAGTTCATAGACTTGGACCCACATTCACAAGATTCACCTCTTATGTAAGTTTAGGTATGTATTTCTTTCCTTTATCCTAGTCATTCAACTTTGTTGCATTTATATAATAAAGGCAGGGGATGTAATCATATTAAAAGTCATTTTAATGTAATTAGTTGCACTTGATACCACCCTATCCTTAGCTTATCCCTAGACCTATATTAGGGCCTATTTTGATCCTTTTACTACTTTTATGGCATTTATCAAATGTATAAATCTATTAAAAATAACATTGAGTCATCACTAAGCACATAGGACCTTTTTTCACCTATTCTAGCCACATGGATAATAGTGTAACACTTTGGTCTATAGTGCATTGTTTTATTGGCAAAGGGGAAGCACTATTTGTCCTCAACCTTATTTACCCCTAAAAAATATATTTTTGATTTCCAACTCATTTTAAGGTTAGCCTAGACTCATTTCATGTCTTAGCAAGCACTATAACACTATATACATACCAATCTCAATCATTTATCCACTAGATGGAAAATAGATACCAATTATCATGACTAAATTCAGAAACAATTATGAAAATCAATGTCATTTATTCCTATTCTACCCTACTACATACACTAATATATAACATCTTATAGCTTAGATTAATTAGGTTTCTAGTCTTAATACACATTCAAATCATTCATACTAACATTCACTTGCACTTGCACCATCACTTAGACTGGGAGAACTACATCAAGCTTAATCCCATTTCGAGGTATTGGTATGTAGGTAATGCTCAACACATGGGTTTCTAAGGTCATGTCCATCCTACCCTACTAATTCCACTCTAATTATACTTTTGGTCATAAAAACCCTATCAAACATGGAGGTTTAGGGTCTCACGTAGAGATTAGTCAAAAATGCAAAATAGATAATAATTTAAAACTCGATCATATAAACATAGGCTTCTTATAACAAGGCAAAAATCCTCCCATAAACTCATTATTTTATCTACTCAAGGTTATTAGCACAACATAAGAGGACACTATTTTAGTGCACTATTGGAAAAATGACCACCCTAGTATCTGAAGAGGACTCTAACACCTATTTCTTGTTGATGACACCTTGTATTGTTCCTATGCCAATTTCCATTCTACCACTTGTCCATCTCACTCACTCTTTTAGCTAAGTACATCTCTCCTAAGTCATTTCTATTTATAGGATAATTTAAAAAATTAATTATTGTACAAATTAGTGTTTATTGATATTGCTATATTTATTCCCTAATTTATTACTCAACACTTTTATCTACTTAGCATTTTACATTCCATAAATTCCAAAAATAGTTAAATGAGTAGGCATTTTGGATTTAGAGGAAGTTAAACAAAATAAATAATTTTCTTGGGTATTAATCACCAACTAAAAGAGTATAGTGCTTAGTCTAAGAAGGTAATTTTTTGTGTCATTCATTCTTGTATTATAATCATAGCTATATTAAGTGAGGGTATGTGTATATAATATTTATATATCCTTAATAAATATCAATAAAAGTGTGATTTTTTTATCTCCATCCTCATATTATTTTCATGTGTTTGAGTTGAAGGATGAAAATACCAGGTTATCCTTCATTAAATTCCATATCCTTTAATACATAAACTTGTTAGTGCAATAATCTCCATGACTATAAATCCTAAGGAGAGTACCCAGATTGGGATGGACTAGCTTCTGGTGATTAATGATAAATTTTTTTAGGCATTACCATTTTTATTACCACCTTAATTTCACCATGACATCAACTTAACTTGTTCCTAAAGGTTTTTGTTCCCTGACTTACTCATGTTTTATACTTTTCACACATTTATATAATGTAGAATACCTAAATGATAATGTTTTATATCATACCTAACCTATCCTACATCATAGATTAAGCCAATGATTTAATAATTATTTTAAGAATAATTTTAATAGCATTGGTCAAATCAATGACGTTTCTTATATCTAATTTTTCATTTTTGGGTTTGGATTAATATTTATAAGTTCCTACTTCCATTTATATAAATATATAGATCATATCGACTCTATTCAAACAAGTAAATCTACCTTAGGAAGAAGAAGAGGAAAAAGGGCTAAGGAGTTTACATTAAAGGAATAAAATTTAACACAATGCCTTTGAAGATATAAAGGATGGAAGATGAACAAATAAGGTAAACCTATCCTTTGGAGTCCCCAAATTGGGTCTACATGGGCCTTATTTTATCCTTAACCTCACTTACAACCATCTCTCACAAAGTACTATAGGCCCACAAAGAGATTAATACACCAATAATTTAACCCAAGGGAAGTATCCCCAACTCTATATTATTTATTTTTTAATTTAGTTAGTATATTATTTTGGTTCATTTTGTTTCAATACATGTTTATATTAGTACATTCTTGTTATTACATTAATATCTTGGCATGCTCTTTATTTACATCTCATACTTGCCAACTAGTTACACCTTTAGATTAGATAGCTCATAATTACTACCCGATGGCACTAGAGTTACCCATATATCTTGTTTACCATATAATGAAACCTTAGATATAATAAGGATTTATAGTTTTATTATATGTGTAGGTTCCCATTTTATGTCCCTTAAAAAATCTTATACTCATAACCTTTGTTTATATCCATATACCTCTTTTTGAACCAAATTTCTATGTGTGTTAGACCTAGAATGACATTCCACCTTTTTTAATTTTATAGTATACTTTGATTATTTATTATTCTATGCCTACATAAATTCTATTAAAACTATTTTGAATATTTTTTTAAATCTATTTAGGGTTTATGGGACCCTTACCCAAAATATAATAGAGAAATTTACAAAAACCATCAATGAAAATAACTTTTTTCATTGATTAGCTAAAAGGATTACAAGCATTATAATGTTATACTAGATTGGATAAGCATACAAAAGCTTCAATAGAATAAACTAAGATCTATGGACCAAAAACACAAACCAGATAGAAACCATCTTTATACACCTTTGTACACCCTAGTCTAGATGAATTATTTTAGTTTTAGTGACACAAGTCACGTACCAAGAATAGTTTCCAACCTCCATCTGATACTTACCCAAAACCATGTGAGTTGATACCAAGCTATAACCAGGATCATCCAAGCCACTCAAGGATCTATCCAACCCTACCTTAGATTTACCCACCTCCAATTGAGACCTCATTTCCCTTGTGATTTCCACCTAAAACTATTTCACTAACCATGGAAGAGTAGCAACAATATCCAAAAAATATAACCTCACTAGTCATTTAACCACCACAAATCTCTCTTCAAAATGCCTAACTAAGTACATATATACCAAATCAAGTAGGGAAGTTATTGCTTCCCCTAGGGGATGAAGAGGAAACCATATCCTAGTCAACCTTTCTTGCCTCACATCATAAAATAAGGACTAAATGTAATTACAAAGGAGAGACAATTTCACTTATACTTCCCTAAAATAGGCCATTATCATTAGCCCAAGATTGTCTTTAAATAAAAAGATAGAAACCTTACATGTCAATGTTGATTGCCTAGAGAGCTTTGTCTAAACCCAACCTAAAATTTGGTTTCACAAAGAAAACAACCAGTGACTTCACATCAACCTTATCTAAAATAAGAAACAAATTATTTATTGCAAAAAGAGAAGTTACCATCAAATTGACTTTTACCATCCTACTTTCATAGATAAATTCATCCCGAATTATAGTTTGGATGGATCTGAGACACTCTTTAGATAGATCCAAGAAATTTTTTTGCACTCTCCCCCATGAAACATCACCAATAAAGGCCATCTATCTTGTATTCCAAAAACCTACTACTAGAGGTAGTGACAAAGTTTTAACCATCATAGACTCCATAAAAACACCAGCCACAACTCCAAGAAAAACCTAGACTCAATCCACTTCATTATCTAAACCCCAGAAGAAATAACCAGTAGTAGGAATGTTTCACAACATGGTTACCTTAATGGATAATAAAATCCACCTCACAAGAGAAATAAATGTGAATGATCCAAGGCAATCAATAATTATAGGCAATGAAGAAGTAAAAACCACTAAAAAATGATTAGAGATATCAATGCCCAACCTCTTTTCCCACACTTCAAAATTATTGTCAATCATTATTTCTAGAGGTTGATTGATACCAATATTAGCCAAGGCATTAGTTGTTTTATTTACATCATGAGAATAGTGCCTAGCCTTCCATTCTTATGAATAATTTAAAAAATACCAATTTTTATCAAGAATATAAGTTAATTTCCATGATTTTGCCCCCTTGAGTAGAGATTGAATGATAACCTAAGAGTTTCCTTCAATCATGAGATTAGAGATACCATTGATCAAAACCATCTCAAGACTAAATAATAGATCTTGTGATTCTTATTCATTATTATTTTTATAAATAATATTAATCAAATCCAACTTAATTAAAGAGTTTCTACAACTGTGAATAATACAACCCACTTTGGAAGCCTTGATATTACCATGCAAGGCTCTATAAAAAATCAATTTGAAATAACCCATGGGAGGAGGCATCCAATTTAAATTCTCCTTCCTTATATTACATATACAATCTACCATTGACCCTTTAATGAGAGTACTTGATTTTAATCTTACCATAGTACTTGTTGGGTCATTTTCATTTTTTTAATTTTAACTATTAATCTTTTCACTAATATATTTTATCAATCAATCATATCACCTCTTAACTTTTTTTAACAGAGTCTCAACCCATTTATATTATATATGAGTTTTTAATTTTTCCCTTCCATGCACACCATCAAGATAAAAGCCTCATATTAAAAACATTATCATTATAAATCCACTCCAACAATCCATTGCAACATGGTTACAATCAATCATTAAAATGAACAATAAGAACTTAATAATATAAATAAAGGTTGTAGTTACACCCATACCAATATTGGAAATATTAATAAACTTTCACTTCACATAAAGTTAATTATACATTAATGATGTGTACATCAAGTAAAACTACCCCTCTTAATCCTCTGAACATAACTCTTATCCAAAATTCTTCATTATATAGCATCTAAGTGATTGTTAAAGTGTTGGATCAAATGAACCTTTTACAAGTTACAAATAATAATTGCATGAGCTAAATTCAAACGTAACATTTAAAAATTAAAAATCAACCTCAATAGTTTATTTGGAGGCCACCTAACAAGCTCCAATCTCCTCATCTCCTTTTAGATGTTAATGTTAAATCTATCCCTCAAACTCCTATTCATATAAAAAATGATTCAAACACTATAAAAAGAGCCCTTATCTCCCTAAAATGTTTCCCTATTAGTAGGATCTATTCTCTAACCATTACTTATGATAGGTCCATAGACCCCACTTTATATCTAAGATCATTTGGAAATATTTGCAATTAAAACCATCACTTATGCCAAAAAAACCAAAATTATGGATGAATTATAAGGGTACAACCAAATTCCACCACACTCATCTATACGACTATAAGATCTAGTCAATTCTCTTGTCAAACAATTTTAATATCATGATATTATTGAAAATTGTCTTGGAAAATTCATCAGTGTAAAAAAATGAGCTCATGATTCCACCCATAATTTGATTAAGAGATAGAAACCCTTGGTGCATATAATATTTCATAACATTAATGAATAAATCCTCAAGATTTGTATTATTAATTTAAAACCACAACTCCAATACAAGGTAAGGTCCTTATTTTCTTAATTTATTACATGAATGTTTTTAGAAAGATGATTGACAAGGTTATAACATGAAATAATTTTAGATACCTCAAAAAAATTGTAAGGAATATTTATTAAAAAAAATGTGATTAATAAAAAAGTATATCAAAACAAATCTTCCAAATAATTTAAGGTAGAAATTATACTTTCCTTAAATAGGTAAAAAGCAACCCATCCTCCCTTGAGTCTCCAAAAACTCAAGTATTATAAATCCATGATCTACTAGCATTTATCCTTCAAATCTTTCACCCCAATGGTATAACCTAAATAAATAAAAAAATTAGCATGATAAATTGGGGAATTATTATGAAAACTATCATGATATCCATAAACTTACATATGCCATCAAGTTAGGTGAAAATGTTAAACATTAATTTATCAATCAAGAACACCATCAGACACATATCTTAGTTCCAAATGGAAAAAATATCAAAATAAATAACAAAAATATACCAATTCTAACATCACATCTATAAATAATGCTCTAGATAAAATCAAAGGAAATTATGACCAAAATTACATTAACTCACAATATTTTATTGCAAAAAACAATATAAACTTTTACGTAATCCCACACATAAATATCTAGAGATAAAATCTTAAAATTCTCTTATATTCATATGACACTCAAAGATATAATAAAAAACATCTAATGAAGCATCTACTCCAAGTCTCAATCTAAGGAGAAATATCCTCTGGTCATAAAGAATTTTTATCCTAATACTCAACCAGAATATTGTTTCACACTCACTAAAAGTAATTTCAATGGAATATCCTAAATTAATTTAACAACATGCTTTGAATTTATTCCCCAATGGAACTCATGAGAGAAAAACTCTATCATATAAAATTTATCATGAAACAATTGAAAGATATAGAGGAATATCCATCACACATGAAAAATAAGAAACCTAATCAACCTCCACAACATCAAACACCTAATGAAGTAAACAGCATTGAAACATTTTATCATCCCCTATCAAATAATAAAATCTCCATAGATTTTCCTATGGATGAAATTATCAATGATAAAATCCTCAATTAAAATGATGAACCTCCCATTTTTATTAGTGTCATGATCAATAATACTCAATTAAATAAAGTCATCATATATTAAGGTTCAAATATAAGTTTTATGTCCTTATGGATAATCAATACATTAGGATACTATAAAAATGACCTCAAGAATATGAAAATCAAATTTTGTAGATTAAAAAACCTATAAAAATACCCTTAGATTATTTATCTTCCTATAACTCTAGGACCCAAAATAGTATGCACCAAGGTCACGGTATTTTACCTCTCACTTTATTATAATATACTCTTAGGTCAACCTTAAAATCACCACATGATATAAAACACCTATTCTATTATAAAATTAATATGTTTCATTCACAACAATGTTTGATAAAAGCATGAAGTTGATCCTAACCCAAGGGATATCAAAATATAATTTCCTATAAAATAATTTAGAATACCCACAAAAACTATAATCAATAGTACACAATTAATTAAATACAATAATATGCATCTTGATATATATTTCACCTATATATAATTTTATGATGATGAGATAAATAAGCTTCAAAATATTTGTAACACTTATAATTTATGCTAGTATGTCAGCAATTTTTTTCCCATATATCTCTTTTTTCAAGAGATATATATCTTCCCTATTTGATAAAGAGAGTGAAAAAGACTCCCCTTATAATTTCAATCAATCTAGATAGGAAGATTACTCATTTGAATATAATGATACTAAGGTTTATTAACTTTTCCAATATCTCTATTACTCTTTCTTAGATATTTTATCCAAGTCATAGAGAAGTATTGTCATTTATCTTCAAATTATTTCTCCAATATATTGGGATAAAATTACCTTACGATGTATTAGAGTGTAGTTTAAAAATGGTTATAAAAATATTGAAGAGGATTTATTCATTCATGTTATGATATACTTTATGGTAGCGAATTCCATCTCTTGATCAAATCATGGATGGAATCATGAGCTAGTTATTTACATTGATGAACATCAATAAGACCATAGTGAAAAATATGATTATATGATTCAACCACCCTTTGATGAAAACACAATATTTTAAAATATAAATAAAAACACTTCAATGTACTTCATTATCAAAAAATTATTTCCCAGATACATGCTTTCAATTGTGAGGCAAATATGGTCCATATTTATTAAGAATTTGATAATCCTCAATTTGACTCAAGCAATGATGTGGATGAATATATACCTTTCAAACATATTTATAATCCTCCTTTTAAATATGATAGGTGTAGAATTCACCATATTTCCTACTATGCTATGAGAAACCCAAAATGATGAATTTATAAAATTATTACATAAAAATCAAACAATATTTATCTCATTGGAATGGTTGATGATGTTTTATTACACATAGTTAATTCTAATGTCATCAACATGGATGGTGATGTTTTATTATATACATATACTTTCAACTTCATCAAATTGGACAATGATATTCAGTTACAAAAATCACCAACTAATATCATCATCTAGGTTGATGATACTCAAACACAATTAATTTAACCTAACATCATTGAGCTAGGTGATCGTGTTCCAAAAAATACATAATATTCCAATATCATGGCCTAGTTGATGAGGCCCAGAATTAATTTGAACCTCATTTTTCAACTTGAAACATTACCTTATATTCTATATTTAATGATGTTAACTACATTGATGAATAAAATGATAGCAAAGGTAATAAATACCTCAATCTAGAGATTTATTTTCAATGTAATAGAATATTATCTTTCTTCAATTCTAATAATGAGGCATATTATGATGCCCATTTTATTTTTACCTCACACTTTGTGGAATATTAAATTTCCCATCTTTTCATTAGCTCCTTTGAAGTATTTGACAATGCCCACCCTCATCTCACCTCAAATCTTGGGGCATATTATAATGCCTATCCTCACCCTTCGTCAAATTTAGGGAATATTATGATGATTTCCATTTCTAAATATATCATATTAAAAAATAGTTACCAACAATGTCTCATATATCGATCAAATCCAAAAAAATATAACTTAAATAAATTTTGAAAGAACCACCTAGTGAGTAGTTCCTCAAGTATTATACTTAATGTATGTTTTTCATTTATTTCACTTATTTAATTTATTTCACATTTTTAGACACATACATTAATATATATTTCATTTTATAATTATTTTAATTGTATTTCTATCATAAATCATGATTTAATATATGTTGAGGTCAACATACCACCATTTCTAAAAAATGGGGGCCCATGTGTCAAATTGTGCAAATTTGTTCCTTAAAGATTAAAATACACTTGGTTAGAGTGGCACTAGAATGATTACACATTATTTTTATTTAAATATCATCCACACCATGTTCTGGTTGACTTATTTCTTCATGGTTCTTCTTTAATCTTATCTTAGGTGATAACACTAAATATTTATGTTTCAAGTTATAGGTTTAATGAAGCCCATTTGGGGTTGAGAAAGCTTAGGTTTTTGGTGCTTCAATTATTAAATTTCCTTTATTAAACCTTTCTCTATAATTGATTAATTAAATTCATGTTTTTTAAACCATAGACCAAAGTTTTACCTTGACCTTTTAGTTCAAGTTCAAAATTGGTGGGAGATTTTAATTTAATTTTAAGTGGGAAAATTTTTAATGCCATGGACTTAGTTTAATTTTTATCCTAAGGCTTATTCAGGTTTTTCAACACAACCAAAACTTAGGTTAAAAAATTCATTCTTGGCATATTTTTATATCACTTGGTCCCTTTTAATTTCTTAGGTCCCTTTTACATGCTACAAACTTAGCTTAAACCTTAGACTAAAACATTTATATTTATTAATATGAATGAGACCATAGTCCAAAGTATTTATGCCAAATCCTTTTTAAATCTTCAGGGTCCATTTTATTTGTTTTTAACTTAGCTTAGTCCTTTTATCCTAAGTTTTGAATCCTAACTTATTATTTTATGAAATACAAGGACTAATCATGTTTAAATACTCAAATCCCAATTTATGACCCATGGTTGATCGTACAAGATAAATCAAATGGAGTGAGATAAATGAAGTATTTTCAAAAGAAGCACTAAGAAGTTAACAAATGACACATGCAGAATGTAGAGTGAATTAGAGGATGATAAGTGGCAAGCTTGGTGGACAATCCCCATAACTATGTTAAAAATGATGGTCATGTGATTGTCAAATATGTTCCCATGGATGTTAAATGATGGTCACGAGGATGTCAATATTAACATAGTAAAGAGATTAGACCATGTGTCTAAAATGGATAGTCACATGACCATCAAAGACATTCATATAGACATCAAATTATGGTTGTAAGGACATCAATCTTAACATAGTAAAGAGCCTAGACCATGTGTTTAAAATTGATGATCACATGACTATCAAAGACATTCCAATAGATGTCAAATGATGATCATAAGGATGTTAATATTCACATAGTAATAAATCTTAATGATGTGGTTAAAATTGATGGCCATGCGATCATAAAAAAACATTCTCATGGATTTCAAATGATAACCATGAGGACATCAATTATAAAATAGTAAACTTGGATCCAAATTTTAAAAGGACAATAGTAATTTTTAGATAGTGATGAGTAGAACGACCTGGGACACCATGGAAATTCCATGATTAAAGCTATACAAGTGTAATAGGCCAAAGGAGATAATGTATGGACATGGTAATATAAAGAATTGGGATCTAAGCTCATAATGTTTAAACCAACTACACCATTAGAGAATTGTTTATCTTTGAGCATCTAGAAGATGGAACCATACTTGTATTGGGTAGCATCGATGAACAACAAGGACCCTATAAAAGAAATTATAAAGCACATCAGAAACAAGTAGGTCCAAAAATTAGGTGAAATAAGAATGTTCTTTTTGTAACCAACATTGTATAATATTCTAAAATAGGATATTATTTTTATGTGTAATTTGAAAGATCACATATTGTTTATAGGTTAGTTCAATAGAAAATATCATTTGTTCTAGAACATTTGAACGGACATATGCCCTATACACTTGTATAAATGTAATTAGATTAGGACTGATCGACATGCTCTCCTACATCCTATAAAAGGATCATCATCAAATTATAAAAAGGAGGGATTTTTTGAGCTAAAAACTAGTGTAAACTTTGAGCAATGAATACACGTAGAGAATTCTAAAAGGATTGTCTCATATTATTTGTTTGAATTGTTATATAGCTCCTCTCTCAATTATCTATTTTGAATTTTAGATTTGAATTGTTCTCATGAATTCTTGGTGTGTACCTTTGAATGGAAATTTTTTAACTTGTTATAATGCTAGGTTAATTGAAGATTCATTAGTTTTCTTTAGTTTATTTATTCTACATTTGTAGATGTGCATCAACTATCTACTTAAAGGAGTAAATATTTAAAGGAAGCTTAGTTCTTATTTGCATTGTTTGTTATCTTCCTTATAAGTTCTCTTGATATATGTTGTTATTTGAGCTTAGGCTATTTTACTTCATATATTGGATTTAAGTGCATACTTGAAAAACATTTGAACTTTGTCATATGTCTGAGATAAATATTAGTCACACATTGTCTCTCTGCCCTACCCTTCTTTTTGATTCTTTTTTTAACTAGATCACTTTAGTTTAACTTCATTGTCTATGTCCATATTAGTTTAGATTTATACTTAGATTGATCATAATTCATCTTAATTATCATAGATCACCTTATTATTTGTAAAAATTTATAGGCCATGGTGGCTCCCAACCACTAACTAATATAAATATTGTGAAATAGTCATTTTCTCTACCTCTATTCCACCATAGATAATAGGATTACCACAAACTACAACTCATGATTTGAATTCTAAAATGATAAGTATTTCTTAAACACTCTGATCACCTTGTGGTACACATTTAGGCATCAACGAGAGGGGCTTTGTTGGTGCTATAAGGAGGGCCTAAGTTTTTTTTTGAATTTGTAGAATCTTTACTCATTTTGGTGAAATATGTCCAAAGATAGATATATTCTTTTCATATTTTTACTTGCTTATTTGAACATAATTATGTAAAGATCATTGATATTATGGTTTTAGAGTAGTCTTTAAGCTTCAATTAGCCAAAGATTGATATTCTTTGAAGATCCATAGACATTCATGCAATGATAGTTCATGCTCTATGGATTTCTCACATTTAAGGTTAGTAATAGCAATTATATACAAAGATTGACTAGTTCTTTGCAAATTGGAGTTTATTCAAGCTCAGATATGTAAATATTACTTTCATTCAATAATCTAAATGTATCTTCAAGCTAACTTAGTTAAAGATAGTCATGTTTTACATATATTTGTGCAAAATTAGCTTAGCGTGCAAATTTAATCATTGTATTTTACAAAGGTTGGTTTGATGCATCATATTTTAAACAGGTTTTAAGATCACAAGCTAGAATTACCCAAGGCAAGGCGTAGGTGAGTGATATTCCCAAAGTCTTAAACACTTCACCAATTCAAGGTACTCATATTTTCCAGGTATGGATTTACTTGATGGTTCTTCAATCAATGTACCAGGTATAGTGCATGATCTTCCTTGAAATCCTAAAAGGTATTTATCCTCTTTAAATCCTAATGTCATCATAGTTTAAGAACATGTTAGAAGTTTCAAAGCTTCTTTAAGATTAATAAATTTGAATCATGAAGATGTAGCATGTAGGTTATTTCCATTTACTTTTAAAGATTCCACTTATGAATGGTTTCTTAACCTTCCAGAGGATTGTATTATTAGCTAGAATGACTTTAACAATATCTTCATTGCTCAATTTGGAAAAATTATTAGTCCCTATGTCTTGTATCAATAGTTCACTATAATCAAAAGGGATGTTAATGAAACCATTAGAGCCTTTAACGCTTGGTTCTAAAACATGTTCAACAGAACCATAGCCCCTTATAAACCTAGTGAGTCTTTAGCCTTAGAAATTTATAAATATGTTATAGATCCCATGACCTTCATGTTCTTGAAAAGGTCTCTCCTAGTCATAAACACATTGACCCAGGCCTACTCTGAGGCCATGATCATTAATGACCAAATGTAGCCTCAAGGTTAGATGGCATTTTCCATGCCCAATGTCACTTTGAATTGGCCCATCAAAAATGTTATTCCTAGTATGCCTACTTATACACTAGTTAAGAACCATTTTCACATTATTCATACATATCTTGACCAAAACATAGAGTTCCTAAGTAGCATTGCTAGTGAATTTCATCCACAAAATTAAATAATGCTAATGCCCATAACTATTAATAATGTTTAATTTCATGAGCATGAGATACCAAAAAATTCAAATGACTTGGTATTATAAATGGTCTAAAAAATTAATACCAATTTTATTTAGTTATAAAAACAAGTAGGAAATACAAGGGGAAGATCTAACAAAAATTATGCTTTTTAAAGTTTTGATAGGCCTCTAAGTAGGTCTCATCATAACAACAATATTGAATTATCTAAAAGCATACAAATGACTTTCTATTATATAGTTTTGGTTGATCATTACAATATTTCTAAAACCCATTAAAAAAATGCTTGATTGATATGTTATTACAGGGACATCTAGTTTTTCAAGGACATCTCATGGTTTCATGATAAAGGATTTTGAATTTTCATTTGAAGATGAAAATGAAGATAAAGGTGAGACAATTGAAAAAGTTGCATATGAGGGGACTAGTATTCTTGAAGATGTAAAATAGATTTCTATTAAGGATAAACAAGACATTATCATTAGAAAATTTGTATATGAAGAATATTTGTTAGAAATGGATATGGGTCAAGTACAAGGTGATCTTTCTTTAGAAGGTAGATAGAAAGATAGACCACAAAGATTTATATCTGAATTAGATAATACCCTTGAAGAAGATGATCACTGGCAGAGGTCATACCATGATTTTGTAAATGGAATCAAATAGCTAGAGATGGTACATTATGGGATAGAACAAAAAATGGATGCTTCATATAAGTATTTCACCAATGATCTAGAGTTCCCAAAAGATAATATTATTTTGGAGGTCATGAACCAAGATAAGTTAGAGTCTAATTCAATGGAAGATCTACTTTATTTCACTGAGGATGAAGATGAAAAAGGTGAAATAGATTAAGAATTACCTTAAGATTCCATCAAAGGGTCATAAATATGTGACCAAAATGTTTCTAATGATGATATTCCTATTGAACTCCATTCAATTGATCAAGATGAAGAGTCCTTTTAAGATGACTTGGAAGATTTTTTTACACAAATTGGTAATTCATATCCACCTTAGAGAGAACCCAATGAATACATCAGTCTAAGGATATTAGAAGAGCTACCATTATTGAGTGAAGATGATATAATCCACTTTTTATCTATGGATGAAATAGAACTAACACTCCTGCTACAAAGTAGGAGGATTTGGGAAGAAGTTGATTGGGTTTTAGATTCTTATTTTTGATCTATGCATCTAAGAATACTGATAAGAGACCAAGCTACATCGCCTAAAAGACATTAGTATGTAGGTGTTCCTAACCACAAAAAGAGGCCATTAAATGAAAGTACTCAATCTTCAAGGTTCTATAGTAGATTAAATAATTTTCCATTTGATCCTAGAGGTAAATAATTTATGTAGTTAGTGTTGGACTTAGTTCAATTTCTATCATGTTATTTATTTCTTGTTTTTTCCTTCCTATCCCTTATTTGTATATAATGTATGTATATATTTGTTTGATTTCATACTTTGTTACTTGCTTCTAAATAATTCCTTTTGGACGATTCTCAATTCAAGTTTTATTTAGGTTGTTTAAGAGCTTCATAGTTTAGAAATATAGGTATGACTTATCAACATTGGTCAATCATGGATTGTTGAAATGTGAGCTTGATGTTATAGTTTAGAGAAAATATCAAAGACTGATGGATAAGTTAAATTGTTCCTAGAGATTTTCAACCTTGTTCTGACCTAAACATGGTTTTAAAAAAGATTACACATGTAGAATGAAATCTTAAATTATTGAAGGACAATCATGTTTGCTCTTAAAAAACATTAATTGCCTAGGATAAAGTTTGTAGCCAAGGATGATTGTTTGAAAATCAAACACTTGACCAAATACCTAAACCTAGCTAACATGGTTCCCAACCTTTGACAAAAATCCAAGATGATCTAAAAAATACAAAATAAGATCTTATTGGAAAATCAAATTCTTTCCAAGTAAAGGTGATTTTGGTAATCTCCATCGGGGATATGGATGCCTAGATGATAGTGGAGCAAGGCCTTGAGTGGAGCAAAAGGCATGTCTATTATGACCCTAGATACTTGATGGCAATATAGCAATTCCCAAGCCCTTCTTGAGCTAGAGCATGGTTATTAATGAATATCCAAACATGCTAAAAGTCAATGTGAATGATAAAATCTATGAACTTGGAAGTTTTTATCTAAATCCCTTGGCGTTTAGTAATGGAATCAAAGCGCACATATAACATGATTGATTTTGTATGTTTGATCTCAATTTTGTATATGCAAGATTTATTTTAACCATGAACTAATCTTAATCATAGTGCCTAATCAAATATAATAAGTAGATTAATTAATAATTTAGACTAGAGTCTCTAAATTCTAACATATTTTTATGTTTCCCCCAAAATTTGTCATTTGTTGAGGTCAACATACCCCCATTTTTGAAAAATGGAGAACCATGTGTCAAATTATACAAATTTGTTCCTTAAATATTAAAATATATTTAGTTATAGTGTCATTAGCATGATTACACATTATTTTTATTTGAATATCATCTAAATTATGGTCTAGCTAACTTATTTGTTGATATTTCTGATTTAATCTTATCTAACGTTTTAACATTGAATATTTGTGCTTCAAGTTGTCAGTTTAATGGGGCCTATTTGGGGTTGAGCATCCTTAGGGTTTTGTTAATTCAATGATTATATTGATTGTTTATTAAACCTTAGTTTATAATTGATTAATTAAATTTATGTTTCTGAAACCTTAGACCAATGTTTTACTTGGACCTTTTAGTTTAAGTTTAAAATTGGTGATTTTATTTTAGTTTTAAGTAAGAACAGTTTTAATGCCTTGGACTTAGTTTAATTTTTATCCTAAGGCTTGGTCTTGTTTTTCAACACAACCAAACCTTAGGCTAAGAAAATCATGATTGGTCTATTTTTATATCATTTGGTCCCTTTTAATTTCTTAGGGTCCCTTTTACATGCTACAAACTTAGATTAAATCTTAGACTAAAAATTTCATATTTATTAATACAAATGAGACCATGGTCCAAAGTCTTTATGTTAAGTCCCTTTTAAATCCTTGGGGTCCATTTTATTTCTTTCAAACTTATCTTAGTACTTTTATCCTAAGTCTCAAAGCCTAACTTAGTCTTTTATGAAATGTAGGGACCAATCATGTTTAAATACTTGGATCCCAGTCTATGACCCACAATTGATTATATGAGCTAAATTGAATGGAGGAGATTAATGAAGTCTTTTGAAATGAGTCACTGAGAAGTCAAAATATGGAACACACATTATATAGAGTGAATCAAAGTATGATAAGTTATAGGTGTGATAGACAATCCACATAATGATGTTAAAATTGATGATCATGCAATTGTCAAAGACATTCTCATAAATGTTAAATGATGATCGTGAGGATGTCAATATTAACATAGTAAATAGTCTGGACCATGTGTTTCAAATTAATTATCACAAAAACATCAAATATGTTCCCATAGATGTCAAATTATGGTCATGAGGATGTCAATCTTAAAATAGTAAAGAGCTTAGACCATGTGCTTAAAATTAATAGTCAAACGACCATCAAAACATTCCTACATATGTCAAATGATAGTCGTGAGGATGTAAATCTTAACATAGTAAGTAGTTATGATGCCATGGCTAAAATTGATGGCCATGAAAACATTAAAGACATTATCATAGATGTTAAATGATGGCCATGAGGAAGTCAATTTTAACACAGTAAAATTGGATCCAAATTTTAAAAGTGTGATAGTCATTTTTGGACAATGATGAATAGAATGACCCAAGATGCCATGTAAATACCATGATTAAAGCTATACAAGTGTAATAGGCCAAAGGAGAGACTCTACAGACCTAGTAATACAAAGAGTTAGTATATAAGCTCATAATGTTTAAACCAACTATGCCATTGGAGCACTATTTATCTTTGAGTAGCTTAAAGATGGAACCATGCTTGTATTGGGCAACATCAATGAATAACAAGGACCCTATAGTAGTAATTATAAATCACATCATTAGCTAATAGGTCTCAAAATTAGGTGAAATAAGAATGTTATTTTTATAACCAACATCATTTAATATTTTGAAATAGGATAATTTTTTATGTGAAATTTGCAAGAGCACAGATTGTCTATAGATCAATTCACTAGAAAAGATCATTTGTTTTGGAACATTTGAAAAGAAACCTATCCTATACACTTGTACAAATGTAATTGGATTAGGATTTATTGACATGCTTTCTTACATCTTATAAGAGAAACATCATTAAGTTGTAAAAAGGAAGGAGTTTCTGAGCCAAAAACTAGTATAAACTTTGAGCAACAAATGCAAGTAGAGAATTTTGAAAGGATTGTATTGTTTTATTTGTGTGAATTGTTATATGACTCCTTTCTCAATTATCTATTCTAAATTTTTGATTTGAATTATTCTTGTGAATTATTGGTGTGTACCTTTGAATGTAGATTTGTTAACTTTTGCTAATGCTAGGTTAATTAAAGGTTCCTTATTTTGCTTCATTTTATTTGATCTGCATTTGTAGATGTGCATCATCTATCTGCTTAAAGGATTAAATATTTAAAGTAATATTAGTTCTTATTTGCATTTTTTCTTACCTTAGAAGTTTTTCTGATATATGTTGTGATTTGAGCTTAAAATATTTTACTTTATATATTGGTTTTAAGTGCATTCCTAGAAAACATTTCAACTTTATCTTGATGTCTAAGATAAAGTTTAGTCACACATTTTCTCTCTACCCTACCCTTCTTTTTTCTCCTTTTCTTAACTAGATCACTTTAGTTTAGTTTTATTGTATGTGTCCATATTAGTTTAGATTTAGACTTAGATTGATAATAATTCATATTAATTAGCATATATCACCTTTTTATTTGCAAATATTTATAGGCCTTGGTGGTTTCCAACCACCAAATAATATAAATATTGTGAAACAGTTTTTTGTTCTACCTATATTCCACCATAAATAACAAGATTATCACAAATTGTAACTCATGCTCTAAATTCTAAAATGAGAAGTGTTTATTAAACACTCTAAGCACAATGTTGTACCTATTTAGGCATCAATAGGAGAAGCTTCATTGGTACTAGGAGGGCCTTAGTTAGATCTTTGTGAATTTGTAGAATTTTTGCTCATTTTGGTGAATTATGTCCAAATATAGATGTATTCTTTGCATATTTGTGCTTATTTGAACATAATTATGTAAATATCATTGATATTTATGGTTTTAAACTAGTTTTTGGGCTTCCATTAGCTAAATATCGGTATTATTTGAATATTCATAAACATTCATGCAAAGTTAGTTCATGCTTTGTGTATTTCCCATGTTTAAGGTTAGAAATAGTTAATTTTTATAAAGATTGATTGGTTCTTTGAAACTTAGATTTTGTTCAAGATCATAGATTTAAATATCCCTTTCACTCATCAATCTATATGTATCTTTGATCTAACTTAATTAAAAATAGTCATAATTTACATATATTTATGTAAAATTGGCTTAACATGGAAATTTAATCATTGTAATTTGCAAAGGTTGGTTTTATGCATCATATTTTAAAGAGGTCTAAAGATCACAAAATTATATTTACCCAAGGCAAGCCTTAGGTGAGTGATATTCCCAAATTTTCAAACACTTCACCAGTTCAACGTACTCATGTGTTCCAAGTATGGCTTGGCTTGGTGGTTCTTCAATCAATGTATCAGGTATAATGCATGATCTTCCTCAAAATTATGAAAGGTATTCACCCTCTTTCAATCCTAATTTTGTCACAATTGAAGAACATGTTAGAAGTTTCAAAACCACTTTAAATGTGTTGAACGTGACTCATGAAGATGTATCATTTAGGTTATTTCCATTTACATTTAAATATGCCACCTATGAATGGTTTTTTAACCTTCTAGAGGATTGTATTATTAGGCTAGAATGACTTTAACAATATCTTTATTGATCAATTTGGAAAAATTATTAATCTCTGTGTCTTTTATCAATAGTTCACCATAATCAAAAGGGATGTTAATGAAACCATCAGAGCCTTTAACGCTTGGTTCCAAAAAAAATTTAATAGAACCATATCCCCTTATAGAACTAGTGAGGATTTAGACTTAGAAATTTATAAGGATGCTATATATCCTATGACCTCCATGTTGTTAAAAAGGTCTCTCCCAGTCATAAAAACATTGACCTGGGCCTACTTTGAGGCTATGATAATTAATGAAAAAATATAGGCTCAAGGTTAGATGGTGTATTCCATGATGAGTATCACTTCAAATTGGCCCATCTAAAATGTTATTCCTAGTATACCTAATTCAACACCAATTCAAAACCATTTCCCCTTTAGTCATACATATGTTGGCCAAAACCTAGAGTTCCTGAGTAGCACTGCTAGTGGATTTCATCCACAAAATCAAAGAACTCTAATGTCCATAAATAGTAGTAATTATCTAATTCATGAGCCTTAGACACCAAAAAATTCAAATGATTTGATATTATAAATGGTCCAAAAACTCAATGCTAGTTTTCTTCAATTGTAAAAACAAGTAAGAAATACAAGGGAAGGCTCTAACATAAACTATGCTTTTTAAAGATTTGATAGGCCTCCAATCAGGTCTAATGATAAAAATAATAATAGATCATTTGAAAGAATACAAATAACTTTATTTTATATAATTTCTATTGATCATTATAAAATTCCTAAAATTATGCGTAATCAAGACATTATTGTAGGGACATCTAGATTTGTAAAGACATCTCAAGGTTTTATGATAGAGGCTTTTGATTTTTCATTTGAAGATGAAGATGAAGATGAAGGTGAGACAATTGAAAAAGTTGCATCTGAGGGGACTTGTATTCCTAAAGATGTAAAAAAAATTCTATTAAGGATCACTAAGACATCATCAATAAAACATTTGCAGATGAAGAATAATAATTGTTAAAAATGGATATAGGTTAAGTAAAAGGTGATCTTTATTTAGAAGGTAAATAGAAAGACAAACCATGAAGATTTATATCTAAAATGGAGAATACTCTTGAAGAATATTATAAATGGTAGATGTGATACCATGACTTATTAAATGGTATCAAAGAGATAGAGATGGTATATGATGGGATAGAATAACAAATGGATGCTTCATCTAAGGATTTCACCAATGATCTAGAGTTCCCCAAAAATAATATTATTTTGGAGGTCTTGAACCAAGATAAATTAGAGCTTGATTCGATGGAAGAGTTATCTTCCTTCACTGAGGATGAAGATGAAAAAGGTGAAATAGATCAATAATTGTCATATGACTCCATGAAAGGGTCAAAAATATGTGACCAACATGTTTTTGATGATGAGATTCGTAATGAACTCCATTCAATTGATCAAGATGGACAAGTCTTTTGGGATGACTTGGAATAGTTTTGTGCATAAATTGGTAGTTAATATCCACTTTAGAGAGAACCCAATTAAGACATCAGTATAAGGATACTAGTGTAGCTACCATTATTAAGTGAAGATGATATAAGCCACTATTTTTCTATGGATGAAATAGAACTAGCACTCCTACTATAAAGTAGGAGGATTTGGGAAGAATATGATTGGGTCTTAGATTCATATTTTTGATCCATTCATCTAATAATGTTGATAGGAAACCAAACTACATCACCTAGATGACATAAGTATGCAGGTGATCCTATCCATAAAAAGAAGACATTAAATGAAAGCACTCAAGCTTCAAAGTTCTGTAGTAGATTAAATAATTTTCCATTTTATCTTATAGTTAAATACTTTATGTAGTTAGTGTAGGACTTAGTTTAGTTTCTTTCTTATTATTTGTTTCTTTTTTTCCTTCCTTTCACTTATTTGTATATAATGTTTATATATATTTGTTTGATTTCATGCTTTGTTCCTTGCTTCTAAATAATTCCTTTTGGATAATTCTTATCTCATATTTTATTTAAGTTACTAAAGAGCTTAATATTTCATAAATGTAATTATGACTTGTCAACAATGGTTGATCATGGATTTTTGAAATGTGAGCTTGATGCTATAGTTTAGAGAAACTAGCAAAGAATGATGGATAAGTTAAATTATTCCTAGAGATTTTCAACCTTGTTATAATCTAAGATTGGTTTTAAGAAGGATTGAAAATGTATAATGAAATCCTAAATTATTGAAGCATAGTCATGTTTGCACTTAAGAAACATTAATTGCTTGGGATAAAGTTTGTAGCTAAGGATAATTGTCTAAAAATCAAACACTTGACCAAATCCCTAAAATCAGGTAACCTAGTTCCCAACCTTTATTAAAAATACAAAATGAACTAAAAAATATAAAATAAGATCTTATTGAAAAATAAAAATCTTTCCAAGTAAAGGTGATTCTAGTAATCTCCATCAGGGCTATGGATACTTGGTTGGTAGTAGAGTAAGGCCTTGAGTGGAGCCAAAGGCATCTTTGTTAGGGCTATGAATTCCTAGACATAAATAGAGTAATGCCCAAGATTTCCTTGAGCTAAAACATGGTTCTTAATGAATATTCAAACATGTTGAAAGTTAATGTGAATGATCAAAGCCACAAACCTAGAAGTTATTCTCTAAATCCCTTAGCAATTAGTAAGTAGAATAAAAACACACACATAACATGATTGAGTTTTGATGTTTGATCTCAATTATACATATGAAAGATTTATTATAAACATGAACTAATCTTAATAATGGTGTTTGATAAAATGAAATAAGTAGTCTAGACTAGAGTCTCTAAATTTTAATATATTTCTATGTTTCCCCTAGAAGTCATCATTTATTGAGGTCAACATACTCCCATTTCTAAAAAATGGGGAACCATGTGTAAAATTATGCAAATTTGTTCCTTAAAGATTAAAATCAACTTGGTTAGAGTTTCATTAGCATGATTATACATTATTTTTATTTAAAGATCATCCACATCATGGTTTGGCTAACTTATTTGTTCATGGTTTTACTTTAGTCTTATCTAAGGTACTAACATTGAATATCTGTTGCTTCAAGTTGTAGGTTTAATGGAGCCCATTTGGGGTTGACCACACTTAGGGTTTTGGTTCTTTAATGATTAAATTGGTCATTATTAAACCTTGATCTATAAATGATTAATTAAATTTATGATTTTGAAACCCTAGACCAATGTTTTACCTGAACCCTTTAGTTCAAGTTTAAAATTGGTGAGAGCTTTTATTTTAATTTTAAGCAGGAACAATTTTAATGCCATGGACTTAGTTTAACTTTTATCCTAAGCCTTGGTCATGTTTTTCAACATAACTAAACCATAGGCTAAAAAAATAATGCTTGGTCTATTTTTATATCGCTTGGTCCCTTTTAATTTATTGGGGTCCTTTTTACATGGTACAAACTTAGCTTAAACCTTAGACTAAAACATTCATATTTATTAATACGAATGAGACCATGCTCTAAAGTATTTATGCTATGTCCATTTTAAATCCTTGGGGTTCATTTTATTTTTTTGAAACTTAGCTTAGTCCTTTTATCGTAAGTCTCAAAGCTTAACTTAGTCTCTTATGAAATATAAGGACCAATCACATTTAAATACTTGGATCCCAATCTACAACCCACAATTGATCATATGAACTAAATCGAATGGTGGAGATGAATGAAGTATTTTCAAATGAATAATTGAGAAATTAACATGTGGCATACTATAATGTAGAGTGAATTAGATTATGATAAGTTTTAGGCTTGGTGGATAATCCCCATAACTATGTTAAAATTTATGGTCACGTGATCGTCAAAGACGTTCCTGTGGATGTCAAATTATGATCATGAGGATGTCAATCTTAATATAGTAAAGTACCTAGACCATGTGTTTAAAATTAATGGTCACATGACCATCAAAGACATTCCCATATACATCATCAAATTATGGTCAAGAGGACATCAATATTAACATAGTAAAGAGCCCCAACCATGTGTTTAAAATTTATGATTAGGCGACCATTAAAGACATTCCCATAGACATCAAATAATGGTCATGAGGATGTCAATATTAACATAGTAATCAATCCTAATGACATGGTTAAAATTAATGGCCACACAACCATCAAAGACATTTTTGTAGATGTCAAATGATGATTGTGAAGATGTTAATTTTAACACAGTAAACTTGGATCCAAATTTTAAAAGGGCAATATTCATTTTTGGATAGTGACGAATAGAAAAACCTAGAATGCCATGGAAATGCCATGATTTAAGTTATATGAGTGCAATAGGCCAAAGGAGAGACTCTATGGACCTAGTAATATAAATAGTTAGGATTTAAGCTTATAATGTTTGAACCAACTACACCATTAGAGTAATGTTTATCTTTGATCAATTTAAATATGAAACCATACTTGAATTGGGTAGCATCAATGAATAATAAGGACCCTACAACAACAATTATAAATCATATCAGTAGCTAGTAGATCCAAAAATTAGGTGAAATAAGAATTTTATTTTTGTAACCAGTGTCATATAATATTCTAAAATAGGATACTCTTTTTGTGTGCAATTTACAAGAGCATAGATTGTTTATAGGTCAGTTCACTAGAAATGATCATTTGTTCTAGAACATTTGAAAGGTTACCTGTCCTATAATTATACAAATGTAATTGGATTATGATTTATTGCCATCCCCTCTTACATCCTATAAAATGAACATCATAAAATTATTAAAATGAGGGAATTTTTGAGATAAAAACTAGTGTAAACTTTGAGCAATTAATGCAAGTAGATAATTCTAAAAGGATTGTCTCACTTTATTTGTGTGAATTGTTATAAAGATTCTCTCTCAATTATTTATTTTGAATTTCAGATTTGAATTGTTTTTGTGAATTCTTAGTGTGTAATTTTGAATTTAGAATTGTTAAATTGTGTTAATTTTAGGTTAATTGAATGTTCTTTAGTTTGCTTCATTTTATTTGCTCTACATTTATAGATGTGCATCAACTATCTTATTAAATGAGTAAATCTTTAAAGTAAGCTTAGTTATTATTTGCATTATTTCTTATCTTCCTTAGAAGTTCACCTGATATATGTTGCAATTTGAGCTTAAGATATTTTACTTCATATATTGGTTTTAAGTGCATACCTAGAAAACATTTAAACTTTGTCATGATGTCTATAATAAAGATCAGTCACACTTTTTATTTCTACCCTGCCCTTCCTTTTGCTCCTTTTTTTAACTAGATCAATTTAGTTTAGCTTCATTGTATATGTCCATCTTAGTTTATATGTAGACTTAGATTGATCATAATTTATCTTAATTATCATATATCACCTTCTTATTTTAAAACATTTACAGGCCACAGTGGCTCCCAACCACCAACTAATATAAATATTGTAAAATATTTATTTGTTCTACCTCTATTCCAACATAAATAATAGGATTATCAAAAAATACAACTCATGATTTGAATTATAAAATGAGAAGTGTTTCTTAAACACTTTGAGCACCTTTTGGTACACATTTAGGAATAAACACTATATTTCACACCTCTTGGCTCTACCTTTTATTTTACAGTATGTGCATATTCACTCCTACCTTTTTTTCCTACAATATGTAATTATTAGATCCTACCTCTTATTCATGTATTGTGTTTCTCTTGGATACTACCTCTTTACATTTCCTCTTGGATTTATCCTAATTTATTTTGCCTCTTGTCTTTATTCTACTTTACTTTACCTTACCTCTTAGCTTTATCCTACTTTAATGTTCCTCTTATCTCCCTCTCCCACTTTATTATGCCCCTTGACTCCCCCAAACTTTATAATCACTCCTTTTATCCCTCTTACTTTATCATCCTCCATTATCTCTATCATGATGTATTATGCCTCTCAACTCCTTTAGGTCTAAATTTTGTATTTAATATGTTAGTTATGTTAACTAATTGATTTCAATATTCTCATTTATGTAAACAATTATTGTAAGAGACTTATTTAAGATAACTCACATAAAATTCTTATCTAAAAATGTGCATGATGAGTTTACATAGTCTTGGGAAGGCTTAAGTGATCTAGACACTTTGGAATATCCCTCTAATTTGATGCAGATGTCATGCATAATATTTTTGTAAAACCCTATGATAACACCATGACTTATAATTGAAACACATGGTTGGGCCATGTCTTATCATTGAATCATGAAACGTGAGTCCATAAAAATTGTAAATGTGGTTCAATTTCATTATTTTAATGGGTTTAATTATTTTCTTGGGAATTTTGTATATCTCTTGTTTCTAATTTTTTCCATAAATGTAGGCCCTTGAGATAGACATTAAATTTAAGTTTGGTATCACTATTATATTTAACTATGTTTATTCCATGAGTTATTATTATGTTTCTCTCCTATATTTTTCTATTGTTAGATGTTGTTTTAATTATCTAATATTTTTATAATAATACATAACATTTTGAAAGCTTTGGGTAGTTTTGAATCATACATATATCCATAAAGGCCAACTGATGGAAATAAACCTATAATAATGAATTATAGAGTGAAAATTGGAAGAGTAATCACCTCACTCTAATATATTTTTTCTCTTTGGCATTTTCTGTATCTCTTATTTCTAATTTTTTGCATAAATATATGCCCCTGAGATAGGCAAAGACATTAAATTTATGTTTAGGTATAGTTAAAAGAGTTGATTCCATGAGTTATTGTTTTGTTGTTCTCCTATCTTGTTTTGATTTTTATGTGTTGTTGTAATTATCTAAGAAGTATTGTAATATGAAAAAACATTAAACATGATTTAGGTAGTTATGAATCATAAATCTATCCATAAAGAACACTTGATGGAAATAAATCTATATTAATGAATTATATAGTGAAAAGTGGAGGAGTAAGCACCTCAATCTACTATATTTTTTCATATAGAATTTCTCTAAGATAAACTAATGTGTCTAGTTTATTATTGTGTTATTTCTACTTGCATCTTATTTATAATCTATTTTACTTGCAACATTCTTTATATTTTTTTAGTAGGCAAAGTATTGTGTAATGTTAAAAAAATAATCATATATGTGTTAATAATGTACAAAATATGTGTTGGTTATTATTTCTATGAAATATAAATCATGGTGGTATCATATCTGGTTTAGTTCTATTGTGTATGGTTTTGTGTAACATTTTTTTAGTTTTAGGCCAATTAATAGAATAGTAATATTAGTATTGAAGGTAACATGGTTCAATTACATCAATTTTTTTCAGTAAGTAATTGGAATATAGAAATAATAAGGATGGTCCATATTGATGACTAAGTATATTCATACAATGAAGAATGATTACATATGTTAAAAAAAGATGTTACTAACATTTCTCTATTCATGGAAAATCTTGATAGGTTTGAGTCCATTATGGGGATTCTCATGATGATGCTAAAATTTTAGATATAAGCTTTCAAGAGGAGATCAATTCTCTTAAACATGATAAGGTGGAAGGAAATCCCCATACCAACCAAGCTCCACCACCATTAAAAGTTGAAGAAAATATCTAGATTCAACAATATGCAGGAGAGGTAGATGTGAAAAGGTTAGAGCATTTGATATCCAAACTTGAGGTGTATATTAGTTTCAATTAGATTAATTAGAGTAGATATATTTATTTTTGAAAGTAAAATCAACCAATCAGTCTATAAATGGTTTGAAAGTTATAGTCATACCTTGATTGTTAGAAAGCTTCCTTCAATCTCTAAATGAGATGAATTTAAAACTTTGATCAAGAAAAAATTCATCCTATTTATAATGATTAAAATAGGTCTATGTATTGAAAACATCTTATATAAAAGAAAGGCCAAATTTTGAAAAAGTATACAGGTGAGTTTTTCAGTAAGGTAATCCAGATGGGTAAGGATAAAACATACTATGTCATCCTGATGAATTACATGGGTAGAATCCATTATCATTTTAGGAGACTTGTACTCTTTACCAATATTACATATGTATATGAGGATTTTTTTATCTATCTCACTAATTAGATATGGAAAAAAATAAGGATACATATACATCTTCAAGTATGTCAAAATAGTAATGTGTCTCTAAGAAAAATGGAATAGGTATATGGAAAGGTAAGTGTAATTATACTACAATTTTTTATCAAAAAGATACTAAAATGGATTTTGGGAATTTTGATGTTGATATACATGGAGAGGATACTTTTTTTAAGTTTATTTGGAATTGCATCTATAAAAAACCAAGAATAAAAAAATATATTTTAATTCATTTCAAGAGGAGGTTGGGTGAAGTTATAATGTGGACAAGAGATTATTTTGTACCTCTATTCACAAGGAGCTATGTTTAGGTACTAATAGTGATCAAGTGTTTCAAGGTGTCACCCTTGGTCTTTAGGTCATCATGACACTCAAGATTCATGACATGGTTTAACCACCTCCCATGGATCTGTTAACTCTAGTCATTATATCGGGCATTAAAAGGTTAATATTTTGGTACAAGATTAACTAATGGGATAACAATTAGTATCAAAGACAAAGGTATTGGGTTCAAATCCTTTCTTTCACTAAGGGGGAGATTGTTGCAGGGTGTCACCCTTGGTCTTTGGGTTAGAGTGGTGCTTAGGATTCATGACATGGTTTAACCACCTCCTATGGATTTGATAACTCTAGCCATTATATCAGGCACTAAAAGGTTGATCTTTTGGTGTAAAAAAATTGGTAGGCCAACATCAAGATCATGGTGAACTTAAAAAACTTTTCCATATTAAAATTTATATTAATAATACAACATTTTATTATCTTTTTTATTCTTTCTCTTAATAAAATTTGATAAGAAAAGAGTTAGTAGATAAATTAGGGTTATAAATCTGTAATCATCCTAATCCATGTGAATTAGGTTGGGTAAATAAATTAGTAAATATAAAGATGACCAAACAATGCAAGTTTAATTTTTGTCTTAATGAATATTTCTATTAGCGATCTAGATAGCACCCAATAGAGGTCAGATTGTTCAAGTTTGACTCATACCTAGACTAACATGGAAATGATCTAAGGTTATGGAATGCATATATCTAGACCAGACCTATAGCATTTTTAATGAGGATAGTTCCTTAGATATGATATTTTGGACCTCTCTTTCTAAGACCTAAAATAATTAGGGTGAAAAGAGTCAAGAGTTTACATAAAATAGAACCTATTCTAACATGTGGTGATGCACCAAATGTTTAAAGATCCACTCTCAAGATTGAACTCATTAACACACTAATATACTATGAATATAACTAATATAGTGCATAGAATGGTCTCCAAGAAAAAAATCTTAACCTAAAGGTTAATTTGATGGAATTAGGTTGGATGACAATGAGGGTAAGGCTTGATTGAAAGCACTTATAGTCAATAATCCAATCTATACCTAAGACATCAATATTTAGATATGTTAGATGACCTATAAGAAAAGTTTATTATCACTTAGGGTGAACTTGGACATATAAAAGGAGGATGAAAAATGTGTTTTCATATCAAAAAAATACAAAACACTAAGCACATATTAGTAAACCACTACAAAATGCTCTATTCATTACTCTAAGAGTTGAAGAATACAATTTTTGGTAGAGTCTAGTTATACCAACCTAAGGGATGTTTAAAAATAGATACAAGGATATATTTATAGAGATAATGGAGCAAGAGAGAGAGAGAGATATTTTGTCACTAAAAAGGAAATAATGAGCTCAAATCTCTTTTTAAACCCTAGTTACAACTATCTCTACATTTATGCTCATTCAAGCTTCCTAATTGATCCAAGTCATTTCATTCCATTGAAAAACTACATTATTCCCTCATTGATTATCCCTTATAATTGTAATGATGGGATCACGTTATTCTAATATGGTTTCAATAATCAATGTAGTTACAACCATCAAATCAATTTGCTAGATTTTTGTCCTGGTGCTAACTATTCTTCACTAGTTTGTCAAGGCATACAAGAGTGGAGAAAAAGGCCACTTACATGTATCTAGTTCTAGAGATGAATCCATTGAATTATATGTGTTTACCTTTGATAGAGTTCTTCAAAAATTTGGCTCTAGTTCAAATTGAGCTAGACTCAAACTTGGCTCCATGTTTTGGTTAAAAACTACTCCTTCAACTTCCAATGAGAAAGCTCCCTGGGTTTGACTTTGGTCATCAAAAACTAACACAGACCAATTAAATAGCTTATAATTGTCTTATTACTATTGGTCCTATAGATCCCTAATATCAGATCCTTGACCTTTTGACCTCCTATGCACCATATATTTATTTTGTGTGAACTAATGTGTTCCATTGAATTAGATCTTCTGAGTCATTTAACATGTTGACTTGTGCTCACATCATTGGATCAAGATGTATGAAATAATGTAAACTATCATATTTGACTGGACCCATCATTTAAACTCAAATGGATAATTCACAAGGTCCAAATTTGACATCTATGTGCCTGTATTTGACATTCATGTGAACATTTTTTATGTTTACATGAACATCTTAGGATATTTGAACCCTAGTGGTTATTTTCTATAGCCTAAATTTGACATATGCATGCCCCTAATTTGATGTCCATGTGTTTTTCATTTACATCCATGTGACTATTAAATTTTATACCTCAATAGATAAATATTGAGCTTTATTTTAATGTCCACACAAACATCATGTTCTATAAGTCAATCTTTGAATGATTATAACTTGAGATAGATAACTCAATAAGGCATGAAACTTGTAGAGGATGATCTAGGAATGAATATATCTATAAAACTACAATCCTTTGGCTCATGGGGGATTCTTGAGTGTAGATAAAAAAATATCAAATAAATTATTCTACTCATTTTTGCATGATGTCCTAGTGATGGTCCGATTCTTCAAATTTGCATAGTTCATCTTTTGATCATTCCTTCAAGGTTTTGATGAATTTATAAGGTTTTTGAAACCTTCTCATGCCTTTGAATGTTTATGAACCTCATGAGTACTTGATTAGATCCCTCTATTTCCAATATTGAGACTAATTCTAAGACATTTAATCTAATCATCAATTTTGACCTGTTAGGCTTCTCTCTAGGTCTAGGTGAATCTTGGTATGTGAGCAAAAAATGGCCAACATTTTTGGCCACTCAGCTGGCTTGACCAGCCTACTGGTCATGGAACCTAGTTATTGACCAAGCTTGCTCATGATGACTGAATGAATAAGGTATTGCTTACAAAAAAATGACTCTATTTTATTCTTAATGCACTTTTGTAGTAATGGGGAACCCACAAATAATAATAAATCAACAAAATGAACCAAAACTAACTAAATAACTAAAATAAAAATAAAATGTGTAAAAACACTTGAAGGAAAAAATAGACCTATCTACTTATGTTATAAGAGCAAGAGATCAAACTAATAGTATAAATTAAGATACCTCCCATTGATAGGGATGAGAATGATCTCTCTATTCAATTTATTAATCTCAAAGGAATTTATTTCCTTACAAATTTCCATGACATAAGGCCCACTCCAAAGGCTATCAAACTTGGAGTGTTTTCCTATTTTTCCACTATCCTCATCTCATTTGAGGACTATTTCACCTTACTATAATGTCATTGATGATGCTATTTTGTCAAAATATTTATTGACTTACTACTTTTTATACCACATGGTATGCATTCCATCATCTCTTATCTCTTTTAATTCTCTCAATTCATTCATCCTAACCTCCATTGCATCACTTTCTAAAAGCTTTAGTGGGTGCACAAGTTTTAAAGTTGGAATCTCTAATGAGATAGGTAGCCTTGATTCTCTTCCATAAACTAAGAGATAATTTGAATGACTAATGGACTTATTAAAGTTTATTCTATCATCCCGTAAAGTAATCTTCAACTTTGTATGCCAAGATCTTTGATTATCTTCTAGTGTTCTTTTGATGATTCAAATCAGGTTCTTGTTAGTGGAATCAACTAATCCATTACCATATGTGTAGTAATTTGATGAAGATTTTAGATAAATACCTTGGTCAAGATCCCATTCATAGACCTTTTCACTATTTTATGCCAAGGCATTGTCTGATATTATAGTGGAAGGTGCTCCAAAATGGGTGACTAGACTCTCATAGAACTTAAGCACAAAGTTCTCATTTGCCTCCTTCAACGACAATGCTTCCACCCACCTAGTGAAATATTCCATAGATATCAAGACCCAATTATCCCCAATACTATATATAGTATGTATCATGCCAATTAAGTCCAAACCCCACTACATGAAAGGTTGTTGAACCTAAATAGGCTTCAATAGCATAATAACTAGTCTTTATTTGCCTGTAAACATTACACACTTTGATCACTTCCTAAGCCATTAATGTGCATCCTTAAATAAATAAATTAGGCCAAAATTAATTATCTCTAATGTTTTTTTTATCTATGGTCTTGGCTAAAAAATGGTCTCTAGAAAGACTATCATGAAATTATTTAGAAAGCTTGTCAAATTGATTAGCTTCAACATACCTTAAAAACATACCTCCAATGTCCTTTTTGAACAACACTCCATGAATTAGAATGTATGGTAATGATTTCAACCTAAAATCTTTTCTCCTTGATGCATCTAATCCCATTAAATATTTCCTATTTGAAAGAATCTAGTAATGTCTTGTGTCTATCTAGATGGAGAAGTAGTTTCAACTTCTTATTAGGTGCTTTGAAGTGTCAAAACCATCTCCTTTTATTATTTGACATCTTCTAAAAGATATTCACATAATCCTTTACCTTAGACCAGATTTTTGGCCTTCACTTTAATATCATATTCCATGCACATAGTAACCCATTCATCTCTTTTTTCATGTAAGTCTTTATTGAGGATGAAATACTTCACACTAGGATGAGATACCATTACTATAATATTGTTATTTGAAACCAAATGTTTGAATTTTTTAAAACCTCCTATAATATAAAGTAATGATTTTAAAAATAATAATATATCTCCTCATAGTCTTCCAAATCTTGATTGAAAAAAAAAATGGGTTGCTCTAAACCTTCACTATTATGTTTCATAAGCATGGCTGAAAATGTACTAAATATAAAAAAAGAATACATAAATAAATTCTTATTGAAATATATATTAAGAAAATTAGGAGGTTGTCTGATTTCTTGTTTGATGGATTCAAATCTTATCTTACCCTCCTTACTCTAAGTAAATTCTTAATGTTTCTTCAGCATTTGAGTGAGTGGTCTTACTAGTTCTACAAATCCAAGATTAAATCTTCTGATGAAATTGACCTTGCCTAATAAGATTTAAAATCCTTTCTAATGTTTTGGAAATGATAGATCAAGGATTGCTTCTATTCTCTTTGGATCAATAGAAAGACCATATTTGGAGACTACATGCTGAAGTTCTCTCCCCTCATGTGTTGAAAAGATACACTTCCTTAAATTCGATGAAACTCCAAATTGTCTGCATCTATAAAAAGAAACTCTCAAGTGTGTTAGATGATCATTAGGATCCTTTTAAAATATAATAATTTCATCAAGATAAACTAAGACTATTTCAGTCAAAATACCTTGAAAGGTAACATACATTGCCCTTTGGAAAGTGGTTTCAACATTAGAGAACCCAAAAGGCATCTTTTAATAGGCATAAGTACCTCATTTGGTTGTGAAAGTTATTTTGTATTGATCTTGCTCTTTCACCAGTATATAGTTGTAACTTGGGTGCCCATATAGTAAGGATAACCTTTTTGAATCTAATACTCTATACAAGATTTGATCCATGGAAGGAAGAGGATAATGGTCTTTTAGTGACATTTTGTTTAAATATATAAAATCCACACATAGTCTTATCTCTCCATTTTTATTTCTCACTAGTAAAATGTTTTCTACACATGTTGACTGATTGATATGAAATATTATACTTAAATTAATTAGTTTGATAATCTCTTTTCTCATGAGAATTTCAACCTTGGGGTTAATGGGCCTTTACTTCTATCTTATTCGTTTCACATCCTTATCAAGATCAATAGTGTGATGTGCTAATCTATGGACAAACCCTTTCAAAACATGTTATTCTAAAAAAAAAATACATGTAATAATTACATAATTAAATGAAATATAGTATCTAAAAATTAATGTTCACTTTACCCCACTTGAGTTGCTTACCTTCAGCTATGTAAACTTTCTCATAATGTTTTTCTTTGGAAGAGATGCTTACCTTGTCCTTTATAAGTTGATACTATTCATTAAAAATCTTATCCAAAGTTAATAAACCTTTAGGTATCTTATTTTATCTTAATTTAATAATCTAATCTTCATATTGGAATTGTAATTTATTTTGATTTTTTAATCAAAATTCTGCCTCATTCTTTAGGAAACAGACTCTTTGTCACTATCAAAGCCTTTCCAGCTTACTTCATTATTTAGAACTAAAATCTTGTATACAACCTTTATTTGGGTCTAATATTTATTATCCTTGAGCTGGCCCACTATATCATATTGTGTTCCTATGTCAACACGTCTATTTGCATGTTGATTGGCTCCTCTAGGAATGGAGCATATATCAAATGCTATAAATATTATATAAGGTCCCAAACTCTATGTTTTATGACTTTAAAAGGGGGTTATTTATTTCACTTAACCTTATAACTTGTTTTAATATCAACTCACTATCACCTTTCACCTAAAAAATCTTAATGCCTTTCTTTCTAGCCCGCTGAAATCCATGAATAAGAGCTTCATACTCTATAGTATTTGAAGTATAATTGAACTAAAATTTAACTAAAGAGTAATAAATTTGATTTTGAGGTGAAACCAACATTTCACTAAATCCACTCCCATTTTTTGATCTAGATCCATCAAAGTATAAATTTCATACCCTTTCTTGATCTTACTTTGAGTTGGTAAGACTAGGTAATGAGTCACCTTCTTCATGCATGCAATAGACACCGAAACCAGTTTCTTGAATACCTTGGTATGGGTCATACCCATGGTTATCAATATCCCACTCATATAAGAGATTAGAAGGTTTTTGATCAATATTACCCTCATCTTCCTCTAAAATACTTCAATTCATATTAGACATATTTGGCATATATGGTTCAAGGTGAAATCTAGAAATAGGTTCTGATATTAAAATGAATTTAGTTCCATATTTGGTTACAAAAAATATGTATGACCAATTTGAAGAAAGTTAACTTCCCATTTTATCAGGAAAATCTCTAGATAGACATATTGTAAATTATGGAGGTAAATCAACAACACTTATATCCTATGAAATGGTTAAATTTGGAAAGCATCAAGTAAAATCTTAAAATCTTTGAGGATGCCCATAGTCTTAGTAGGAAAACAATCTAACTTTAACACTCTCTTTTTATGAGGTTCATATTTGAGCCCTAGTTTATCAGTCATGGATTTAGGCATGATTATCTTGTCTACAATCTAACTTTAACACTCTCTATCTTCCCTAGTCTATTGGCTTGGTCACCTTTTATTTGGTAAAACATTATTTAATGTGGAAGTGGAGCAATATTTGGAGTAGGAGGGTGGATCTCTAGAAAGAGAGGCATTGGTGGCCTTAGGGATAACTTACCTGCTTGTATAAGGTAATTCTTAGCTTTGATTACTATTTCAAAAGCCTCAGGTAGAGTGTTCCCTCCCATGGATTGAATCATCATAGCTACATGTGAATTGGGAGCCTTTAGATAGTACCAAAAAACATAGTTGGTCATAGGATTAATCACTACAGGGATTCTATCTCAAGTCTTCTAGAACTTATAATTGAAATCCACCATGAATTCATGATTAAATATGTTGATTGTTGTAAGCTTCTCTATAAGTGAAAGGTGATCACTTTTGTATTCAAAATATTTGCATAGGACCTCCATAAATTTATCCTAGTTATTTATTGATGTAACATCCAATCCCTTATACCATTGAAGTGTTTTCCCCTTGAAATAAGCTGGTAATAACCTCAATTCTACATTTTATTGAGTTACATGATGCATTGAACAAAGGTTAACAATATCTGCAATATGTTCTATAGGAGTGACTATATTTTCCCTTGTAAAATAAGGAAGAGCCTTCAGAGCTGATACTAGGATATCATCCCATTGAGTAAGATTCAGAGGATTACCACCATTGAATAACACAAAGGATTTTATTCTAGGAACAACCATCTGAGCTATGGGATTTAAAATAATGTTTGGCTAAATAATATTGGCTTAAATGGGAGGATTTTGTGCAATAATAGGGGTAACACGAGGTGTAGGTATGGTATTTAACTGAGAGGATTTATTCTTCTTTGTTGATTGGAAATATAGCTCAGAGAAATCTATCTATTTCTCTTTTTTAGAGGATCTTATAAAAACTCTTTGTGGTATTATAAATATGCAAATCTGAAAATAAAACTCTAGAATTTGATACTATACTCAAATATGCAGATATATGATTCAAATTATGTAAATAGGTGGTCCTACCAAGTGTGCTATAATTATTATCTATCTAGATAGCACCCAATAGAGGTTAGATTATTCAAGTCTAACTCATACCTAGACTAACATGGGAATGATTCAAGGCTATGTGATGCCTATCTCTAGACCATAACTCTAGGGTTTTTAATGAGGCTAGTTCCTTAGATATGATATTTTGGACCTCTCTTTTTAAGACCTAAACAAGTTGGGGTGAAAAGAGTCAAGAGATTGCATAAAATAAATTCTATTATAATATGTGGTGATGTACCAAATGTTCAAAGATCCACTCTCAATAGTGAACTTGTTAGCACACTAATAGACTATGAATAGAACTAATGTAGTTTCTATAATGGTTTTCAAGCAATAATTCTTCACCTAGAGGTAAATTTTATGGACTTAGGATGGAGGTAAATGAGGTTAAGGCTTTATTGAAAGCACTTATAGTCAAAAATCCACCCTATACCTAAGACATCAACATTTAGACATGCTAGATGACCTACAAAAAAAGTTGATTAGCACTTATGTTGAACTCATACCTGCAAAGGGAAGATGAAAACCATTTTTACATATCAAAAAATATATATATAAACTAAGCATAAATTAGTAAACCACTGTAAAATGCTCCGTTATTACTCTAGGAGGTGCAGAATACAATTTTTGGTAGTTTCTAGTCATACCATCCTTAGGGATGTTTAAAAATAGCTCCAAGGCTATATTTATAGAGAGAAGGGAGTAAGAGAGAGATATTTTGGTGTTAAAAAGGAAATAATTATCTCAACTCTATTTTTGAACTATAGTTACAATTACCTCTACAGTTATACTCATTAAAGCTTCTTGATTAATCCAAGTCATTTCAATCTATTATACAACTACATTATTCCCTTATTTATGCTTCCTTATAGTTGAAATAATGGGGTCAAGTTGTTTCGATCTAGGGTCCATCATCAATGTAGTTACAACCATCATATCAATTTGTTAGAGTTTTATTCGGGTGCTAACTACTCTTCATTATTTCATCCAGGCATGCAAAAGTGGAGAAAAGGATCACTTTCATTTAGTTGGTTTTGGTGATGAAGCCATTGAAGTATACATTTCTACCTTGATGGCATTCCTTGAAAAGATGGATCTGGTTTGACTTGAGCTAGACTCAAACTTAGCTCCAAGCTTTGGTCAAAAATTGCTCATTTGACTTCCAATGAAAAATCTCCCTAGGTTCAACTTTGGCCATCAAAAACAAACTCAGACCAATTAAATAGCTCTCTAAATTGCCTTGTTCCTATTATTCATGTAGATCCCTGCTATTATATCCTTAACCTTTTGACCTCCTACACACTATAGATTTCTTTGGTGTAACTGAACAAGGTCTATTGATTTAGATCCTCTGACTTCTTTGACACATTGACTCGAGCTCACAAGATCAAGATGTATGAAAGAACACAGACTATCAAATTCACCTAGACCCACCATTTAAACTCAAACAACTAATTCATGGGGTTCAACTTTGACATCTGCATGCCTATATTTGATGTTTTCATGAGCATTTTTTATGTCTATGTGAATGTCTTAGGATCTTTAAACCACAATGGCTATTTTTATGGCCTAAATTTGATGTTTTTGCACCTATCATTTGATGTTAGTGTGACTGTCATTGATTTCCATGTGACCATCAAATTTTGGACCTAAATATATAAATGTTGAGCTTTACTTTAATATATGCATGAATGTCCCATTTTGCAAGTCAATTTTTAAATGCTTATAACCTGAGCTAGAGAACTTGCCAAGGCATGAAAATTTTAGAGGATGACATAAACATGAAGATATCAATGAAACTATAATATTTTGGCTCATATGGGATTCTTAAATGAAGATAAAAAATGCTTAAACAAGTTGGTCTACTCATTTTTCCATGACATCTTATTGACGGTCTAATTCTTCAAATTTGCATAGTTCTTTTGATCATTTATTCAAGGTTATGATGAATATCTAAGGTTTATGTAAGCCTCTCATGTCTCTAAATTCTTATGAACCTCATGAGGAAATATTTGGATCCCTCTATTTTCAATGTTGAGCATACTTCTAATCCATTTGATCTACTCACCAATTTGGACCCTACTAGGCCTCTCTCTAGGTCTAGGGGAAGCATGGTATGTGGACCAAAATGGCCAATAATGTCATTTGTGAAATCATAGTGGATGGTGTACCATTTGATGCCCATGGTGTAGTGTCTATGAAAACTTACATATATATTTGGGATTTCAACTTTATAAGAAGATCTAATAAATACCATTTCATGTAGGATAGAAATCCCATATTTATTTATTATTGTATTTTTTACCTCACAAAAATTTTCCTATTTTTATTGATAATCTTGCTTAGGTTTACTTGGAATTATATTTTGACCATAGGAATAGAAGACTAACTACCATACCCAAAATCTAGTCAAGGGAGTTACTTCTTATTCCTCTGGTCAAACTATAACTCTAAGTACACCTAAGAAATATTATCCATGAATTATGAAAAATCCAAGATAAATTTTTTCATAATAAATAAGAATGGGAAAATAATAATCCCCTACTCTAACATCCCCCACAATAATAACTTAGGTGGTTAAAATAAATGGGTCCTAAAAATAAAGAATGATTTGGTACCCATGTACAAATTAATCTCTCATAAAGTAGAGAAAAGGAGAAAACCCTTAGTAAATAACCATTGTCTCTTGAATAACATCAAAAGGTTTGTAGTTCCCATGGGTAATTAAAAACTTTCCAATATAGAGGAACCTTATCTATTTGAAGAGGGTGGAAGGGATCACCTTCATCCTCTAAATCTAGGGTCTACCCAAGCTCATGTTGTAATTGGTGTCTTTATCAATTACATATAATTTTTTTAACATGGTCTTAGTACCTAGGGTAACTAGGAGAATGATGATTCCAATTGAAGTGTAATTTATGCTATCATATCCTTGAAGAGTGTTGTTTATTATCAAGTATTTGGTTTCCACATAGTTTTTTTTTATAATAACAAACAAATAACTATATTCAAGGCTAATCCATCATCAACCATTGCTCATTTTACATATTTTTTATAAATCAAGACTTTTACCAAAAAAAGGATACATTCCCCCTCCTATCCATCTCATATTTGTGAGGGAAACTCTTAAGGTCAATAAACTAACCAACATCCCTTGAACTCTTCCCTAGAAGAAATATGTCAAGATAAATATGGTTGATTTGGGTTTTAAGTGAAGGAGTCACACTGGATACGTACCCCAACCCTTGGTAATAAAGGAATGTTGATTGGTGGGAAATAAAATTATTGAGGAAATCAAGAAGTGAGATGTGACATAGTTTCTTCATAATGTCTATAACTAAGTCATAGTTTCCCATAGGTTTTAAGATTACATCATCATCCAAGATGTTGGAAGGATGAGGATTTTTGGGATGATATTCCCTTGTGTGAGTGATGATATAAACTTATTATTCAATTTATAAATCCACCAATTTTATCATTCTAGATTTCTATTTTACCTCTAATTAGGGAGTTGCATCAAGGTTGGTTGTACTAGAAGTATAAGCCTTGGCATCATTAGTGCATGTCAACATAGTTTGGTTGTGTTGAATTAGATGATTTTGTGGGTCACCCTATGTATGGTTCTAGGTAAATCATGTTTAATGATTTAGTAAAGTTTTCTGATAGATTTGTAGGTTTTTATTTTGAGAGGCTACAAAATCATTGAATTGAACTTGGGAAAGTGAATTTGCATTCCCTAAGAACATGTCAAAAAAAGTTTTCCTTTATTTTTTAGGGAGTCTTTGATTTAAATTTTTAGATTCCTAACATCCATGAGTGTCATGTTCAACCACTTGGTATAAGAGGAAATAGATGTTGGGATCATTTTCCCTATGCCTCTTATTTTTTGATTATTAACTAAACCCTTTTTATTATTTCTTTGGTAAAAGGGTTGGTTTTGAAACTATGGGAAATGGCCAAAGTTGTGGAATTAATTTTGGTTTTATTTTTGAAATTATGTGTTATGTGGTTGTAGTCGATTAAAATTAACCACATGAATTTTAGGTAGAGGATTATGGTTCCTCATGGTGTTATTATTATTTGTGTTATTTTTATTCATGGATTGTGGTTGATATTTATTTGCAAGGCTTTATTTCTAAATTTAATTAATCACACCATCAGTAATGGCATTCTAGTTTCTTATTAATAACCTTGCGTCCTTGGTTACTATTTGTTGGTTGAATATTTTGTCTATCAACGTAATGGTAAATGAAATAGGTCTGATCAGCCAAAGTAGGAAGATTAGTCATCCTAATGTGTAAGTTTATCACATCAGAAGGAGACTGCTCTCTCCTCTCATCAAGTGGAGGTTCCCTGTGGATATGCTATGTATATCTATAAATAGAAAATAATACTCAAGGGTGGGACAAGTCATCCATCTCTCTTTCTTCTGAGATGATGTATACAAAACAAAGGAAAAACTCAAGGGAATGACAGATAACACTCCTCTTCTTTTAGAAGAACTATTCAGCCAGCCACAAGAATACTCCTGGAAATAAAAGTAGAATGTAATTGAGAGTATGGTAACCAACAAATTGAGACATAGCACAAAGTCTCTACCTGAAATGCTCAAGAGTAATATATGAAGGACAATGAGAGCACAAAGTCTCTTCAAAGTCATTTACACAGCAATGAAAATAAAACACACTGAAGGCAGCTATGGGGGCACAAAGTCTCTCCACAATTGATTCTTCAGGACACCTTCCAGACTAATTTTACTAATCCTACTTGTTAAATTAATGGAACAAAAAAGATATCATAGCACAAAGTCTGAAAAAGTCCCTTGCTTTCTTATTCCATTAACAAAATATGATCAACAGACTGAGCACAAAGTCTCAATGATGCCTCTCAATTTGGGTAGAGTTTTGTTTAGATTTTTAAAAAAGAGATCCATTTACAATGAAAGAAAGTCCCTTATATAGCCACTTCAAGAAAGACTCAGGAAAAGTAATACATCATGATGCGTTGGGAACTGTTAGGAAGATAGGTTGGAACTTTGGGAAATTTTACCCATTTGATCTTCTCAATGTAAATAACCAAGTCATGTAATTGAAAGATTGCAACTTTCAATGTCCACCTGGTGGTCTGATCTTGTCTTCATCGTTCCTCCTTTTTTGGTTAATTGAATCGGGTCCTGGATTCATCCATTATTCTATCTTTCCTCGCTTTCAGCTGGTTTTGGTCTTAAATTTTGGGAATGCATTCAGACCTATAAATTCAAAGGATCAACAGCTATTTCACTATCTTTAAAATTGATGTTTACATGCCCTTTAATGTGCTCTCAACGGTTAGTTCAATGTCCTGAATTTGACTTCTTCGGGCGCGTCACCCCTTAGTCTTCTTTCAGCTTTTGGCTTTGTATTCTTCTAGATTGGACTGGCCCTTTTAGGCTTTGAGAAATAACCTATGTCGAGTTAGAAGAACCATTTACTTTGGCCATCGAGATTCCTCCGTAAGGGCACCTACCCTTCGGGGTCCTTCGGCAGCCCTTTGTCTTAGCAGTTCTCACAGACAAATCCATGGGTTTTCTATTTGAGTTTCCCGCAAAAGTTCCCCACAGACATTTTCCCTAGGGAAAATTCCCATATGTTTTCCCCCGTGGGTAATTCTTGCAGACATTTGTTTCGTGTAAAATTCCCATGAACAATTTGTCTGGGGAAAATTCTTGCAGACAAAAGTCTGCAAAAATTTGTTCCACCAAATCTTTGAACAAGTCTTCAAATTTTGCCTACAGCCACTTAGAATTCTTTCAAACTTTTTGTCTGAAGGAATTCCTTCAGACAAAAGTCTAAAAGAATTAAGTGTTAGCCAATTTTTAAATGCCTTAAACAAATTTGAAAGAATTACCTTTCGGCTTCCTTGAAAAATGGTCCTTCTGAAAGGTGCTTTTATTGATTAAGTGTCCTCCACAAGGGCACTTGTCCTTTGAGAAGTCTCTTTCTATATTGAACTGCCCCTTTAAACTTTTGATGTTGAACCAATTAGTTGAACCAATCGGTTGAACCAAAAATGGTTCAAGACGATGGTTCAATGAATTAAACAAGCCGATGAACTAAACATTGAACCAAACATAATGAACTTGCCTTTGAACCAACAAGAACTTTGATGTTGAACCAATCAATTGAACCAAGGCTTTACACCAAAATGGTTCAAGCCGATGGTTCAATTGAATGAACCAACTAAATGAACCAAGCCATTGAATGAACCTATTCATTGATCTAAGACGTTGAACCAAGTTTTGGTTCAATGGTTCAAACAAAGCTTTGAAAAATGTATTCAAACCTGCTGTTGAACCTGTAGATGTTGAACCAAAGGATGAACTAAAAGAATGAACCAACTGGGTGAAATAAAGAGTTGAACCACTTGGTTGAACCAAGCCATTGTACTATTCCTTTGGTTAAACCTGCCATTGAACCTTGAACTCGTTGAACCTTTGAACCAAAATGGTTTAATGGTTCAATGGTTCAAGTCACCTTGATTTGGCCAAGTGTCTTGAAGCCGATGAACTAAACATTGAAGCGATTGAACTTTGAACCTTGATGAAGTGCTTAACTTTTTCCAATGACATTGAACTTGTTGAACCTTGAACCCATTGAACCTTTGAACCAAAATGGTTCAATGGTTCAAATCTCATTCTGTACTCAAAAGCTTGCCGATGGAGATTTTCAAGTGAATTGAAATTCTGAACCAATCCCAGAAAATGACCAAGTGTTGAAAACTGATTCTTTTGACTAAAATCGCCTGCAAAGTCTATAAATTTTTTGAGAAGCTTGAAAAATGAGGAATCTGAATATCTAGGACAAATTTTTGGAAATGGAAGATACAATTTTGGTCTGTAGGACCAAAATAGTTCAAATGTTGTCCCAAAAATGACTGCTACTTTTGGGGGGACAACACTATTATCATTATTTTTTTATACATTTTAAAAATCCCCATTGTTTTGATTAGGGATAAATTATATGTTAATTGGCTCCATAGGTCTGATGACCACTATCAATGGTCACTTGTTCAATTCTTAAATCACTTTCAAGTACTTCATAGGATTGATAATGGAACTTTTAGACATCTTCCCTAATTTTCTTGTTACGGGAGTGAAGAAAGAGATCACATATCTCTCTTTGATCTATTATTAATGCACTAGAAAACTAATATAAAAACTATCTCCATTTCATAATGAAATGGGTAGTTGATTCATTATTTTATTTTTTAATGTGGAGGAATTATCTAATATCAATTTCCAAAAACTTGTTCATATCAAAAGCTTTAAAAAATTGCATAATGATTTGTTTAAATGAATGGATAGAGGCTTCAGGGAGGTAATAGTACCAATCAAGGGAAATTCTTTCTATCATTTTGGGAAAACATTTCAAAATCCCATCCAAAGACAAGAGTTCCCTAATGGTCATGGTATATGATCTAACATGCCCATTGGGATCTTATAACCCTTTCAATTTTGGAAGTTCATTTATGGGATGAGGTAGAATATATCCTCATATACTATGATCAAGAATTTATTCTAAATATTTAGCATAAAAATTCATAGCATTGATTTCCATCAAATATATGGTATGATAAAACTAAATGGGAGGGTTTAGATAAGGGTTGTTTATGTGACTAATAGGAGGAAAAGAGGGTTCTTGATAAGGTGGTGTATAATAGGATATAAAATAACATTATGGTTATATGGACTTAAAGAACATGTGAGAGTAAGGAGGAATATTGATATTTGAAGAAAGGTTAGGTATTTGTAGAGGAGTGTATGTGGGTGGCATGTAATTTAGAGGAATGTAGGTTGGTGAATTTTTGGTCAACATTTTTTTGGGACAAATGTATATGAACACACTGTTGAGGTCAGCACACCCCCATTTCTAAAAAATTAGGGGCCCTTGTGCATATTTTGAACCTTAACACTGAAAGATTGATATTCTACACATTATTAGAATTTGAAGATCATCCCTACCTAATTAAATTGGCCCATTTGTTCATGGCTTTGATTTAACCTTACCTAATGTTGCTAACAGTTGGCCTTCATGCCTTAAGTTGTAAGTTTTGTGGAGTCCTTATTAATGGATCATGCTAGGATTTTCATAGTTATATACCCATTAAATCTTTTGCTAGCATTTCATCTATGAGAACTCATAGTTGATTAATGTTTTGAAACCCTCTTTTATAAAACCCTAACTTAGACCCTTGGTTCAAATTCAAATTTGGTAGGAGAAAATTTGGTGGGAATATTTTCAACTTTATTTAAACTTAAGCTTAATTTTAATGATATGACTTGGTCATGTTTAATTTAAAACACAACCAAACCTTATCATAAAACATTAGCCTAGTTCCTTTATATTTTCCCCTTTTTCCTCTTTATTTTTACATATTCTATAATTTATGTTGCAAGGTCTTTATATTCCTAACTTCGTCCCATTTTTTATGTCACACGGTCCCTTTTATTACATACTTAGCCTAAAGTCTTAGTCCTAAGGCCCCATTCATATTTATTAGCAATAACAAGACCTTAATCTTAAAAAGTTAGCCTAAGTTACTTTATCAACCTAAGCCCTAACTTAAGCATCTTTCTTCTTTATAGAATTGATAGATCTCACTTCATCACAGAGGATGATTGGATGGAGTGAAAGAGAATCTATGAATCCAAAATCTTGATCTGTCAAACCAATCTTGTGTGATAACATGGATCATGATCAATAATCCATGATTAAGAGGGACCAATGATTAAATGACATGTAGTCATCTTTAAGTTTAAATGGGTCCCCTTTTATTAAATGTAGACTTATCCTAAGTTTTACCCTAAGGCCTTATTTTATTTATTAACAAAATAAAACCTTAAGATAAGACTTATGCTATGAATTTAAGATTCAAAAGGAGCCAATAACGATCAGTTCCCATGATCATGATCAACAATCCATGGATGCTCGCATAAAGATCTGGTAGAGTGAACTTGGCATTGAAAATTCAATGGCCTAAGAAAGCCCCATGAGGATGACAAGTGTCACCATCTTAGGAACTTGGATCTTTATTGATGATCTACAGACCCTTCCCAAGGTCAAATAGAGTCAAAATCTTAGGATTTTTATGGAGTCTCCATGTGTCACTCTCGTATTTGAGCTTAATGTTAAAAGGGTCCCATTCATTATAACTTAGACTTAACCTAAATGTTTTACCCTAAGGATTATTGAATTATTTAAATATAATAAACCTTACTCTAAAATCTTTGGTTATGATTGTAATATTATAAAGGACCCATTTTATTATGCTTTGAATACTTAGGCATTTAACTTAGTCTAATTTTCATATGCATTAATCCATGAACTAAATCGATCATCTTCATGATTGTAAAGACCAATGGCATGCACGTGCTTAGATCTTGATCAATGGTCTACAATTGGTCGGGACCAAATGATCTAATGGAGTGTGTTAAATTTAGGATCTATGGACCTAATAAACTTCATTAACTTAAATTTGATGTTCTTGTGAATGTCAGTTGATGCTTGTGAAGCCATCATTAATGTTTGTGAGGCTGTCAAATTTAATCTCATCAATCATCTTGTTTAAACATAGGAATATGCTTTAAAAACATTTCTAAAGGATTATTAATTGCATTGATAATCAATGGGACCCCCCTTTATAAAATATAAAAAACACTTAAGGTCTTTGAATTTTAATGATAAAATGACCTTGTGATCTAATATTTGTAGGTATAGGCATAATCTAAGTCTCTATCCTAAGGATTAAATTGCATTTATTTAAATAAAATAAACCTTAGACTAAATATTGATATTAATTCCATGTTCCATAAAACATATCTTATAATTTTTAACCTAAAATTTTATCATGTTTTTTAACACAATAAAACCCTAGGTCAAAACCTTGCATTAGATCCTTGTATTAATCATTCCCCCTTTATATGCATTCTAAAACATACAATAAATATTTCAACCTAAAGTCTATGTCATGTTTATTAACATGAAATAAACTTTAGCCTAAAATATTTAGCCTAGTCCCTTTTATATCTCAATTCTAATTAAAGTCCATACACTTTGTAAGATTGATGACTCATGGTTAATCAGACAAAGATGATCAAATAGAGAGCAGTCGATAAGGAATATTCAATATAACCTATAAAGACCCTTGGGATCAGTGAGTGGCAATTGGACATTCACTACATGATTGATGGAATGTAGAACTCAAATAGCCCATAAAGGTGCCAAGTGGCATAACTGTGAAGCTTGATACAAAAGAAACCAATAATGTGCAAGCCCTAGGATCATGATCAATGGTTCATGTTGGTCCATGTAAAAAATCTAATGACACAAAGAAAAAGAAGGATTTTAAAGGATAATGGCTAGTTACTTTAAATAATTTATGAAAAACATCATGAAAACTACCAGATGGATGCTACATAGGCACCACACAAGCATAAAACAACTAAATCAAAGATTTGATGGGCACAAAAATCCAAAGGTATAAAGGATGGTGTATAAATAAAATATAAGGCATGAATTACCCTAATTCTAAGACACCATTGCCATTAAATCTATAAAACAAGCCCTAACCTTCACAAAATCCTTTATTTGAAATCTAATCAATCATAATCAAGCCATAAAGAGTCTAATTATTATCTAAGAGAGAATAAGTAACCCATAAGCCACTTTTAGACCATTAGTGAGCATTTTACAAGTCCCACAATAATGAAAACTTGAAGTCAACATCAAAGAGATGACACATAATTGTATTTAGCTTCAAACAATGAGGGAAGAGTATTCAAGGATACTAGCTTTGATGATGTGGCATTAAACACATGAAACAAAAACTGGTATGATCTTTTCTAGACTATTGAATAAATGCAAGCCATCAAAAGGGAAGAATATAATAATGTTTCAATCCTTCATAGATATAATGACCTAGTCTATGTCTAGATGACCAGTTTACATAATGTTGCTATAAAATTTGAGGTATTACACTATGTTGATGTTATTTCCCCCATTTTTATAGATTGTAAAATTGATCAGGATTGGATATTTCATGAAATTAATTTTGAAAAGGTATCATATATTTCCCCCTTGCATTTTAAATATACTACAAGCTATGAAATCCCTAGGTTTACTTGATTACAATTGGAGCATGAAATAGTACAAATGACTTGAACACTATCCTTGTCCTATTGCTATTCACTAGAACCCATGTAATTCAAGACCCTACTAGAAAGATCCAAATTGTCCAATTTAGGGAAGGAATTAAAATAATCATGACCTTGCTAAATATATTATCTGGAACCCCTTCCACCACACGTGTTAATAAAATTTGGGTGCCTTATGTATAATTTATGGTAGAAAAGGGACTCACTCCACTAATAGGTGAGATGATTGACATCTATTTAAAGAAACAATTTTTATCCATGAAGAAGAAAACCAACAACTAATTCTTCAATATTTCCTATCTTCTATATGCCCTCTTGACCACCATCAAAATCCATAACATAGAGAATTGGTCATTTGATTGGAGACACATTGTTTCCCATAACTATTCTAAATTACACATATTCAAATATAGACACAATGTGAAATTCATTTATTATTATGTATATCCAGCTTTGGTAGAAGCTATTATAGGGATACCCATGGGTAGGGTCATCCCTTTGGTCAAGAAGTATGTGGAATTGATTGGAGATATCTGGTTGTATCTAGATTGCATAATGATTAGAATAGAAGGGACCTTAGTTCAGTCCCTCAAACTACCGATCCATGTTCCAACCAAATTGGTAGAATAGGAGGTTGCATACCAAATTTTACATGGTATGGATGGTGTGTGTAAGCAAAAAATGAAATGAATCCTTCACCCATTTCCTTTGACCATAATTAGTACTATAGTACATAATTAGGAGCATGTATATGTCATATCCAAACACAAAGACTCCTTCAAGTTACAATTAGATGATTTGAGGTGGTGGGACCCTCATGATAGGGTCATATAACATTTGAAATAAAAAATAATGAGATAACCCTATGAAATAGGCTTGGTATGCATGACATGATTTTATAGAAGTGTTGGCTAGGTTGAATAAACATAATATCAGGCTTGAGGCCAGGTTGGCTAGAGATGAGAAACCTAGTGAGATATGCTATATGGGGTCCCTACAATACCATTTATTAGGTAGACCCTCTTCTATACTCCCTCTAGAACAACCAAGACAACAATATCAAGCACAAGTTACCTAAGGACTTGAGAAAGAGAACTTGGAATATAGTCCTCATAAAGGGGAATCTTCTTCTACCCAAGCTAAAAGGCCAAATTTACCAATTGAATTCCTTGACATGATTTCACTAGGCCTTAAGGAGATAGTGGAAACTACACTCATATCATATTAATGGCTTTGAGTTAGATTTTAATGTGTATGTTAAAGATGTAGATGTTTGTTGGATGTGTATTTAACCCAAACTAATACTGCCATGAATAGTATTTTGAGTAAATGTAATTTATTAAGATAAATTTTGAAATTGTCGAACATTAAGTTTTACTTATTTAGAGGTATAACAAAACCTTGGCATTTTGATAACTTGACATACATATGACAAAGATTGGGCATGTAGTCATTGTTAGGTAATCCATGCTCAAATCAATGCCTTTGTATGAATATGATGAGCAAACTTTATTTGTCTTGGTTTTGTTGGTGACACTTGTTATCACTAACATGCGTCATTTTTCTTCGAGAAACGAAGACTCTCTTTAAAAAAAATTAAGATAAATTGAATTACATTTTGTTTGCAAAATTATTCCTATCTCAATCTATGAATCATATTAATTCATAATTATCACATTTCATTTCAAATCTAGTGACCCTCCTAAACTAGGTTTGGATTGAATCAATCTTAGTGTTCACCTTAGGGTTCATACATTATAATCACAAACATTGTATTAATATCCTAAGTTTAAGTGCTTCTTCGCATTTCCTAAATTTGTGATTGTACCATATTTTTAAATCATAAATGAGACTACATTTGCTTACTACTTATTTAGCAGTCTCTATTCATAATAATATTTAATAGTAGCCTCTTAGACCGTGGGCTCATAATTTTTAAGAGTAGACCGTGGGTTCAAAGAGTAGACCCTAAATAATTTGATGTTTGATAAAAAGAAAACATTAAATTGATGCATATAATAATGTAAATGTAAAACCATTTTAATTTTGGTCAAATAAAATATACAAATATGTTTATTCAAAATAATGATATGACTATTAAACACATACAATATTCATATTTCTAAAATAATATGCATTATCTAAAACATTAATAATAATAATTAAAATACAAATAAAAATTGTTCACCATTTTATTTTACCAAATCCATTACATATTATATTATAAAATAGTGAATCTACTATCAACTTATTTATAAACCATCTATTCTTATCAAAAAAAGGTTTAAATAATTACACATTGAAAATAAATATATAATTCCACTATAATCATATAACTCTTTTAATTATATCTATTCAATAATATTAAAACATATTTAATACTAATAAAAAAGGTTTTTAACTGTTTTGATTTCAAAATATAATTTATAAATAAATGTATTATTTGTATAATGTTTAGATTTATTTTTTAAATACAGAGTAAATCCTCTATGAACATTATTATATCACAAACTAAAAAGACTTTGAATTTACTATCGTACAATTTTATATTTCAAAAAAATCACATATATAAAAAATAGTTTGATATTAATTTATCTTTTAATTTTAAATATTCTTTACATTGCATACAATGATTAAGTAGGAATTGAGACTTCACGTGGGGCCACACTCAATTTTTTGAAAAAACAACCCTAATGGTGATAACATATAGACTCCCTTAAAACTAGTCTCATCTTTTAATTATATTGATGCAGTGTTTCTTATTTTTCCTCTAAGTTTCGCTCATTGTATCAAGACACTAAAGACACATTTACTCATATATGAATTTATGTAAAGCTTGTTCATTTTTTATTAAAGTGTACATTGTGTTGGATTCATGGAATTCTTTACCCTTTTTTTTTTAACATATGTGTTAATTTATTTTGTGAGCTATAATAGTTAGGAACTTAATATATTTAATATATTTGAATTTAATCGAAATAAAATTGATTTCTATAATATATTATAAATTATAAAATAAAATTTAAAGATTGAAAGTTCACAAAAAATGGCATAAATATATTTGTAAATTAATTTTAGATCCTGTAGATATTTAAAATCAAATACTTCATGTTAATTTTAATATTTTTATTGTTAGTTATTAATCCGACTAATTAAATCTTAATTCGTCATCGCGTCACTTTCTAATCTCATCATCGACTAACATTTCTAACCTAACTACTATTCATTCTCCCTCCAGTCAATTAATCGTGTTCTATTTTTAACTTTATCAATCCTACATAAATCACCTCACATCAGTTTAATTAATTAGCTACTGTTAATTAGCTAACTCATCCATAATAATAAAATTCTTAGAATTTAGAATATTCATATTTTAAATAAATCTCTAACATCTCCACTAAGATCTACCTAGAAATACGTGATTTTTTTAATTAAACACATATACGATAAATAGATTACACCATAAGAATTTAATCAGATATCATATATATACTCAAGTGTGATAACAATAAATACAAATTACATCTTATATCACAGATCTCTAATGTCATGAGAACATTACATAGATTGAATATAAAAAGTAATTATATCAACTCAGTCACTGTTGTCAATATACAATAATAAGTAACCACAGTTCTTTATGACAATGTTCAATAATAAATACAGGACAATACAATTTACATATAAGATACATGGCTCTCTCAGAGCATAGTTCTCAAACTCAAGTATTTGTGGCAATCTCAAGTGTCATCTCGATAAGTAGTAATGTTCTGGGGAGTGACAGCATTATCTGACCATTTTTTCACACCAACCTCAGACCAATGATCCCCTACACTAATCTCATTAGAAAATGGCCCTTCCTTCATAGATGAGTAGATAGTGATGGTGCGAGAATCCAGAGAAATAAGCAAGTACCCATGTGTTATATAATTTCTAAACTAAACATGCAGTGTATCATCGAAAATTTGATCTATTGCAAGATATCATACAAACATGTAAATCATACTCATGAAATGATAATGTCTCATTAAACATACTTTGGTCCAAAATTTTATGAATAACAGATAATAACGATTTATAGATCAATCAAATTCATACACACCACTTGATCAGACTACCTTCATCTGACATTATGATGCTAGTAAGCCAATGAAGTACGTCTCACTCCTTACTCCGTATCAGTAATGTAGATTGGTCAATATAGTTCAACCACAAGATTCATATAATTTACATCTTACTAGCAAATACATCATATAACATGTTAAACATAAGAGTAATCAAATCATACATTTATTCTGTCAAACATATGAATGAATCTTATATTATTTTCTATTCCATACTAGAAATAATGACCACAGTTTATACAATCTGGATAAATACAAATTTTACTGTAGAGTTTCACTATCACAATTAATTTTCAAACATACTACATCTTATGATAACCCATATTATCATAGTCTAATATTCTAAGACAAGACTACTAGTTTTTCCATAATTAGACATATAAAATAGTCTCAAATGCATAAAAACATAAGCTTTTGTTCAAACAACTAGACATAACAAAGCAAGTCATAGTTTCTATAAAACACATAATCTTCTATCTTAACATATGTTGCACTCTTAAAAGTTATATGCGCGTATATATAAAATCCTACCAACTGTCATAAACATGTTATTCATAGTAATAACCAACATTCATATATTAAATCAATCAAATATAGGTGTGAGTCTAAACATAACAATTATAATATGTACCATCTGAGTATAACATACATTTATATTATAGTACTTTATGATATCTCATACTATCATATATCACAACTAAATAAATACATATAACCAAACTTACGATTTCAAAAATCAAATAATCTACATAATAATAATAAAAAAAGTATGGGATTGTATCACCCGAGTATATTATAGGTTTAAACTGCATACTATCATTCAAATAAATATAATTTATAAGCACACGTCATGATGCATCATTATATATCAAATATAACTAAATATTTTTATACATTAACACTCTCATAATATGTACCGCACACAAGTATTCAATATTGGATACACATATAACTAATAGTTAATCAATCATTTGAAGAGAAATAAAAAACTCATAAACCCATTATAATATTTATTTAGACATCTCATTCTATTTTCTAGAAGACTATTTTAATATGATTATAATTTTGGTCTCTCAAACACTTGATAACTAGATGAAATCATACTTCTGGCTACAAGCTTAGGCATGTCTCGACACAACCATTTTCATTATGTACTTTTATTGTATACAAGACTCAACACATATGAAACATAAGATAATCCAAACTAACATTTGTTATACATTTTAGGGGTTTGAATACACTTATTCATTAAGTTAATCATATGTAGTTCTTTTAATATAGTTAATACTCCACTCATGAAACTGTAACCGTAAAAATACACTCTATATTCCTATATACACTATTAGGTATATTAACACTTATGCTTTCATATTTAGTACCCTGTAATTTATTTTAATGTTATTTTTATATTACATGTTTTTAACTCACAAGTTATATATGATAAGCTATAAGTACCTATCAAAATAAATATTTTGTTGAGTTTTTTATTATTTTCAAACCTCATTAAACTCTTGAAATATTCTTGATATACTAACCTCACATAATACCTATGATTATATATATTTCCAAATAAAAATTTATGAGATTATTCCATTGTTTAAAATATCGAGAAAGTTGACGATGTTTTATAGACTAACATTCATGTTTAGTCAATTTGAGGTCCCTATAAAACAATATATATAGTTAATTCTAAGTCATAGTTACCTTTTATAAATCTACACTATGATCAATATATAACCCAACATATAATTAAAATAATATACGTTATTATTATTATTATTATTATTATTATTATTATTATTATTATTGTTATTATTATTATTATTACATGAAATCCAATATATCTCTAGCGTAGCCCTTTATACTTATTGTTTTATTACCCTTTTATGTTACTAATCATAATAATGCTTCCCTTATACCCAAACATGGTAATGTTAAAACACACGGCTGGGAATAAATTTTAGTGACCCACCTATAATGGTATTAATAAATCCAATGTAGGTGCGAGCCTAGACATGTGAAGTGCCTGCAGATAAAAAGGAAGAGTCTTTTTCATATCAACGATGTCATAACATTAGCGAATCTAAGTTTAACATTATTCCCAACTAGAGTAAATATAAATTATGATAATGTTGTAATAGGAGTGCCAAATGTAATGTTAGATTACGACACTTGTAAGTTCATTAATAGAGATATTTGTTTGAGAATAGGTATCGCTAGAATTATATTATTAAACTTAGGTATTAAGTTAATTACTAAAACTAGAATCTATGCTTGTAACTTGACTAATAATTACCAAACTTGTATATAATTTCAATGATGCCTTAAAGTATAGTATTAACATGACTTACTACTAAAGTTAAATGACTCCATACATTTATATATTATTATATAAATTACAGTGACATATTCCAGCCACATGCAGATTCACCATATAATATTATGAATCTAAATATAATTCATAAATATGATGAGTCGTTGGTTCTCGCACCAAATTTCATTAATTTTGTAGAGGCTTATTCATAAATATGACTACTTTCATTCTCTTGAAATATAAACAATTAGACACAAATATGTATTGCAGATTCATACTCTTTTATAAGGACTTTCAAAAACATAATCAGTGATTCAATTATATTTGATAATTTATATATTATTTTGTTCAAAATACATGGTGCCTCTTTTCCTACGAGCCTACATTTCTATAGAGAGTGTGTTATTCTATTGAAAGCTTGATTTATAAAAATCATGCATAGTCTCCAGTGTACTAGCATTGTTACTCTCTATGCCTAATAAAAGTGTTCAAACCAGATTTATCTCTTAGAAAATATCTACTATGGTTTTCCACGCATGAGTCATAAAACATCAAGAATTTTTAATGTAAGATAAACCTCACCAGATAATCAAACATTCGTGGCATTAAAAATTGATATTACATGCAATAATTTTTTGCATATCTCAAAAGGTGATGCATTTCATCCAGACCAAAACATGAAAAGATATCAAAGAAATTATTTCAGTTTGCGTTAGAAATTATTTTTTTTCTTGTTCAAATATGTTGGTGTCACCCAAAAATTATCCAATTTTGTAATGCATTTTTCACTTTAAATACATCAACGACCTTCCTTTTCTCTTAATGGGTATAAAAAATATGCTTATCCAAAACACTAAAAATAGATAATTCTGAAGGAAAATGTTTTTATTAGATGTACCCATCTCATTCTGGGAAACATCATAATAAAAAACAAACAAGTCTAGGTAGTGATGCTAGGGAAGAAAGGATACTCACATATTAAATCTTATGGGTAATATGAAGGCGTCCAATTTCTTATACTCTAATTTGAATAGTTATGACAATGTCGAGCAGATAGATGTAAATTTGAGAATACTATAACTAATATCTACATGTTTATTTTTTGTTCTAAGTCATAGTATTAACTAGTTTAAACAAAAATTATTTAATCCCTAAAGCGACTCAATATGTTATTATGCCTTATAAATTTATTCTAATATAATCACACACACAACCAAAAAAACTAATCCCATAAACATACAAATAAAATCATAATTTTAATGACATGGCCTATCTAGCGAACTGTATGGGTCTCACTTTTCCTCTTTCCAACACTCTTTCGATATCTTCTTCTAGTTATGCTCCCTCTTTTCCCCTCTTAATTCTTTTATTCCAAAATACTTATGGTATATTTTTAAATTTTCCTCCCTTTTTAAGAAATAGGCGTAGCCTTTCTTCTTTTGTTTTAGATTTTAGATTTTTTTCCTTTTTTCATTTTTTTATTTTTAATATATTTGATCATTTTTTTATTTTCTTAAATTTAATCATTTTCTTTCTTTTTATTCTTTCATTTTTATTTTTTAATGATTATTTCTAATTTTTATATATTTTAACATAAAATAGAGAAAATTTATAATTTTTATTAAATTAATTAACATTCACAAATGTTATAGCAATTTAAATAACAATTTTATGAATTATTAAACATTTAGATTTTTAACTCTAATTTACTAATAATATTTTCACTAGCTTAAATGATAAAATATTTTAATTCATTAAACTATTAAATCATACTGGTAAATCACAGAAATCAACCTTCAAATGCAAGTAGAAATAAACACACCATACACAAACTATTTTTAATGCATTTTGCATGTGCTAACTAATGTGGTGTGTGCAAGGTTCTCATTAATTTTTTGTCATCCTTTAAGGCCTCCATCTACATCACCCTCTCTAATGATGCTCTCCCTCCATCACACTTTAAGGGATGAATTCTCTTAAATCAACCTCATAACAAAGCAGGTAGTTAGACTATAATAGTTATGATATATATTCATTGTAAAATATAGTTAAAATGATAAATCAACATGATCATAAAGTAAATATATACTTAAAACTAACTCATAATAGTGTGATCATGCAACCTAAGTAATATCTTACTATCCCATAACAATATATATCAAAGCTTAGTTAAAAATATAACCAAATCAGATGTATCAACTATAAATATCTATGGATAGTCAAATAATTTACTTAACAGAAAATTGACATATAACATCCTTCCCCCCTAAATCTAGTCATCGTCTCGAATGAATCTTATCAAATATAAATTTTAAAGTATCAAATCAAGTAAATAATACTTGCAAACTATATCATAATTGGGAGAGTCACAGAGTAGGGTCTTATGGGTTCAACACTCTGAGAATAGTGCAACTTGAGGAAACTTCAACGAGTTCTATAGGTAATTTCATATTTATTTACTTGACTATATATGTGATCTCTATTTAGATTCTCATGATGTAATCTATTTATAGTATATGTATTAAATGAAAAAACACATTTTTCTAAGTAGATCTTAGTGGGAATGTTATATGTGATATCTAAGTTGTGACTCGAACTCTAATATCTAATGAGTCTATTAATATTTTTTGTGTCTTTCTGTTCACCAGTGTGAACCTAGTAACAGGAAGTATTACACTAGTATTTTGGATTTGTAGTGCCTCAGTGTGGAACTATGTTACACCATGATTAGAGTTTTGAGACTTGTTAGATCTTTCTATATGGCTTGGTGACAATTGTAAGTATGAGACATTCATGAAATATCTGTGGGAAATATTGAGTGTGTGCCCTTAAGAGCACTCGTACCCTTTTTAGTTGTTTAGGGGTGAGTTTATTGAGTGTCCCAATGGTGATGGTTGTATACGAGATTTGGGTAGGTGAGTATATAGTGTAGTTTATGAGTTATGAACAAAATATTTATACCATAGTTTGATCACTTAAATGATTACATCTTTTTTGCTAATCAAATCACCTTTTCCATTTGTGTTTTGTGTTATGAGTGATTAATAAGCATGGGCTACTTTTCACTTTAATATACATGCTTTATTTTTTGTGTCTTATGTTCACTAATCCTATAAATGAAAAATATTATAAGACTATTTTTAGTTTGGTACCACCAAGTGTGGTGAGAATTTTCTTGTAGTAGAGTGTAGATGTTTTGGTTAAGAATTCCTATGTGATAGGAGTTTGTTTAAGGATTTGCACCCTTAAGTTATGTGGGTTAGGAAGAAGTGTCATCTCTCTTAGTTAGCTTAGAGGTGAGTTGCTATTATCTCACTCTTCTTTGACAATATTATAAGCTACCAAGAGGATTCAAATTTTCTTGATGTTGAAACTTGTTTCTAAAATGTTGTTTTGATCATATTCCTTGGATTTAATGGGATAAATGTTTTCTACTTATTGAGATAAAATTTGTAAGATTAGATGGATTGATATATCTTTATGGTTAGTATTTTATTTCTCCCAGTTGTGGAAATAGATCGTGAAACTATACTTACAGATTTGGTAAGTAGGTAGTGATTTGGCAACATTGAGTTGCAGTATTTTATTTTTACCTTGTGAGGGTATGTAAGAATTTTGTGTTTGAGATGTTAGTTCTCTACTTTCCACTTGTGACCTTTTAGAGTCACTACTTTATCTAATTTTGTGAACTTAGACCATGTGGAGTGGCAAACTTTGAATTATATATTAATTCTATATTAAGAATTATAAGTTGATTGTAATTAATGTGTTATTATTTACCCTTGATCAGATTGATATTATTATATTTTGCTTAAATCATGTTGTTTTGAATAGATATTTATGCACCTTTCATCAAGAGCGAGTAGGGTATAAGACATGTGAGACATCTTGGTAGTCTAAAAGGGTTGAGATAAAAAAATTAACTATTGTGTACTAGCTGAGCAAGCAAGGAGATATTATCTCGCTTGTTCCTTTATAGGGTTGTAAGGACGGTGTGATCTTTGGCCTTTGTATGTTATGTTAATTTTAACATCATTTCCTCTTAACTATGTTTAAAACACTATAATTTAAGCTATAAAATATGATAATAGTTACGTTTGGCTAGTGGCAACGTAATATAATTATAGACTGATTGTATAATTAATTTTGTATGTATGTTGATACATCTAAAATTATTTAGCATATAACATTGCTTTCTATGATTTGTTAGTATATAATTATGATTCATTGGACATTGTGCACTTTTTGGAGATCATTAGGTCATGGAGACCTAAGGGAAGAGTGGTGAATTAGGAATGTGAGTATTAAGTGATAAGAGTGGATTCTACTTAGTTTCACATTGACTCAGTAGTTACTAAGTTTGGATCCAACATATGGACTTATTATATTTAGGATTGATAGATGAATTTGTCAAATTTAGTCATATGGTCATACGCATGTATATAGTGGAACATTTATTTCTTAATTTTATATACATTAAAAATGTAGTATTTCTAATTTTTATTCATCATCATACTTGTCTAGAGCTGCATGGAGTAGTCATAGTATTGACATGTTATACTTATCAATAGCTACATAGAGTAGCGACAGTAATAACTTAAATACATCATTCTTACCAGGTTCGCTAAATACTTTTTTCCAAAATGATAAAAACACCCTTTATTTTAGAGAGAAATGTGTAGAGGGGTTGGAAGGTTTTGTGGAACTCTCCCTGACCATTTATTTTTGGATTTTATGATGATCTCATGTGTTTTTATAAAGTTAGTGAAACTTTCACTAAGATATGTGGGACCCTTCAAGGTAACATAAGTGGTCAACCCTATAGTATATAGGCTTGTCTTGTTGGTTCTACCTCAAGGTGGTCATGATGGAATCAATCAAAGTAAATAATACTTGCAAACCATGCTTACATAATTGGGAAATGTCATAGAGCAGGGTCTTATGGGATCAATACTCTGAGAATAGTGTAAGTTGAGAGAACTTCAGTGAATTCTATAGGTAATTTCATATTTATTTACTTGAGTATATATATGATCTTTATTTAGATTCTCATGGTGTAATCTATTTATGGTATATGTGTCTAATAAAAAATTAATAATGTATTTTTAGGTAGATCCCAGTGGAGATGTTACAAAATCAATAAATCTAATTATCTCACATTATTTTTTCACCCAATACCTATGACATCCTTCAAGTCCCCATGCAATCACACCAAAGTCCAAGGTAAAAGGATGATTAAAAATAAAATTCAATTTAAAAATCACTCCACCCACCCATCAAATTTTGAGGCAAATCAATTAAATCCCAATGCAATCAAACTTGTTCTCCATAAATGAAAATCCTTACACATGATAACCCCCCAAATTTACTCTTCAATCTCCTTCATTCAATAAGGAGGACTAATTCTCCATCATTGATTTTTGATCAAGATCAATAGCTCAGAGTGTCATGTCTCATTTTTCAAATAGAGTAAAAAAATAATAAAGTTAATATTTTAAGTTGACTAAGTGACTTAATTTTTATTTTATTTAAAAAAAAAGGAACAACTTAATACTACTTTAATATTATTAGAAATAGAAGAAATGGGTAAAAGTGAAAATTAAAACCCTAAACTTAAAAGTATAATCCTAACACTAGAAGTGACAATTGAGTCTATATATTGAGAGCCATCTTCATTGTAAATCATTCAATTTTTATTATCAATATTTCTCAATTTATTGGGCTTTTTATCTCATCAATTTTTTAGCATAAGAACAAAATCTTTTATAATTGTAACGAATTATGAGGACAAATTTCCTCACCATTTAGATTTAGATTAAGGATGAAAACCCTCTAAACCTTTGAGGTAATTTTAGCAAAAAATTACAAGTTTACTACATTGAAATCTTCAAACATCAATTTAACAAAGCATCAAGGTTATAATTTTCATCTTGGCATAAGGTTTAATATTATGACTATAGATCACAATTTAAAACAACAATAGCCTGAGCACATCATTTAATATAACAATACTAACTGAGTTTGTTGGCAGAGTTTCCACTAGATGCAAAAATAAAATCACAACTTACAGTAGGGTTTTAGCCACCTAATACAGAGAACATAGTTGATAGTAGGGGTTTTAAAGCTAAAAAAGGGATCACAAGGGTTTCATATGATATTTTTATACCCTTTTAAAGATTAAGGTTTTTAGAAATAAGAACAACAAATAAATTTTAGCATTTTAGCAACAACATGTTGCCCTTCCAACAACAAGTATAAGGTTATAATTTTATAAATATTGTTAGCATTCCTTTGTAATCTATTTTTTCTTTGAAAGAAATTTTAGAATTATTTATTTAATTTCCAATTATAAAACAAGGGTTTACATAAAATCCAAAACTATTCAAATTTATCTAGAAAAGGAAATTACATGTACAATCATCATGAAATCTTATAAATTTAGAGCTTCCCCTCTCATTTGAATAAGCTTAGTTGGTGTAATGAAACTATATCAATTTGAAGCACAAAACTATCTCCCATCATCAAGCATCATCTAGAAAATCAGACATCCAACAAGGGGACATGTTGCCCAAATGTTTATGCATGACATATTGAGCACCCACATCCTTTAATCGAAGCACATCCCTTCAATGAAAAGGTGGATTAATTGTCCTAGTAATTAAAGGTAATTGTCCTCTTGTTCCATTTTTCATGTTTAAATTGAGGTATCTTTTTTTGAGTGGATATGTTGGCATTTTTCCTTGAGACTTAAGTACCAATGTGCCAATCTATGTACCCAATGACAATCTCCCATGTGCTAGCATATCATGGGGAAAAGCATTCTCCGTGCTCACTTGAGGCACATAACAGAGTAGATAAGTTGGATTGGGGTTAGTTGGAAATGATCTTATCAATGAAAGGGCAAACAAATTTATCTAGATTATTACTATCACTTATGTCTAACCTAGGCACTTGGTTGATCTTATCAATAGACACATGTAATTAAACTCAAAAATATAACTAGCTCAATAGACATTGATTCCCACATAAACATCATAACCAAAGTTAAAACATGAATACCATGATACATCTTTACAATAGAATCATGATTGTATTAATAATCAAGTAAAGGATATTTACACTGAGTTGGGGTACATAGAAGCTCCTATAATCCTAATTCAAGTAGTGTGTCACTATTGTTCCTCCTTTTTTATGTTTCTATATGGACACCAATAATAAAAAACCTATTCTATTGATCTGTTAATCGTCTAACTAGCAACTATCCTCTCAACAATAACCTCTTATCTTTGTTACGAGCTAGTAATTTATAGAGCTTAGGTGGAGTGGGAAGACAACTAATGTTGACCCTATTTAAAATTTGAATACTCCCTCTTCATTATCCTACTTATGTTGTCATTATCATGGCACCAAGCTCAATGATATCTCCTCCACTGCCTTTATTTATTTTATTGCTTTCTATATGTAATATTTTTTTAGAGCCCTTGCCATGGTCGTGGGGTAGTAAAGATTTGATCTGCCTGTATCTCATAGCCTATCTGGACGTACTAAAATCTAGTGATCTTTTAATGGCATTTAATTCTCACTCCTTATACCCCTTTTTTTGATGACATGGTCGCTATCAATCATGAAACCCTTTACCCAAGGCCAACATCTACCTCACACTAGCTTGGTTGGTTGTTTTTAGTCAACTGACCCTTCCTTTTGGGGCTTAATGTTCAATAGGGGAGAGCATAAATCTTTCGAATGCTTTCATACAAATCTCTTAGGAACTCATCCCACCAACACATGGCAAGTTGAATAGTTTTTTATGTTACATCTGACTCAACAATTATCCTTTGGAGGTCAGTGATCATAATGGGGAAGGGTTGACCCTGTTGCTTTATTTCACCAAGTTTCTCCAACCTATCTTTTAGGGATTATTATAGAAGGTTTTCTTCATCCAAAGTTCTTCCCTAAATCTCCAAAAACTATAGCTCTAATTCCCTCCTTGTAGTGTCTATTTCTTGGCCTAGTGCTCCCACCTCTTTCACAAGGATGATCACTCCTCCTTATCTTCATGTAGATTAGTGCAGCCAAAGCTTTCTACTCATCTTCTCAAGAGGACAATCATGATTGGATTATACTAGATTGCTTGGAAAATTTCTTAAACAAGCATCTTGTATTGACTATAGAATCAATAAGGGTATTTATTGCATCCTCACAATTTTTCAATCACTTAGTGCATTCAAGTTGGGATTCCTATAACTTATCTTAGGGCCTTGTAATTTATTTCTCCCTTTCGATGATCACACCATCCAAGACCTCTAAATTCCTCATTAGATCATGGTGCACAACATTAATCAGGTCTAAAAAGCTATGTCAGGTTTTGATAATCTTGTCACATAGTTTCATGGATCTTATTTTTATTTCATAAAGTTGATATTTAGCCCTTTCTTGATTTGCTCACTCCCCATTCAATAATTGTTTTGCCTCAACCTATATTTTATTAGCTTACTCAAGGGTTTGATTATAAAGTATGCACTTCATTTATTCTTCCTCAAGGGCATTGTCTAACTCACTTATAATTTCTTATTGCTATCGATAGGTCTTTTTATTTACCAAATTCTATGGAGTTACTTTGATAGCCAAATTCAAGATAGTATTCCCAACCTGTACTCAGTGAAAGTCCTAGGGTTTATGAGGAACATTCCCAATCCCAGATGGCTAGTTATGGTAAATGAGACCTTGACTTCATTGGACACCTGATGAATGGGATCCTCCCTAAAATATTCTAAGGCAAATGATGATTTTCATTGGGTTGTCAAGTAACTTGATCTTATTCCAAGGCATCCTAAAAATATAGGTGATTATCTTGTACCCCACTTTGTAATATCTCCCAAATAATTTTTTTGCATTCTCCTATTGTTATTTCTACACTTTTTATGGGGGGTTGTCTTATACAAGGATGGCCTCATCTTTCCCCAGCCCTCCTTATTCTCCTTCTCTTCCTTGATCATCCTAAAACTACTTGCTCTCTCTATCCTATGACTACCCATCCTCAAATTTATTTGGGAGATTAATCTCCTCCTCTAGTTGCTCCATCACATTTCCTATGGGTTCCTCTAATATATCTTCATCATTTTGGTTAGATGGGGATCTTTTTGAGGCATCCTCCATCTGGGTATTATACCTATTATGGCCTTCTTAATCTATCCCATGTACCTTTTTTTATTGTCTAGATAACCCTTTTGTTTCATCTGCACTCATCATACCCTTTCCTTTTTCTTCTATAATTGGTGGGGATGATGCCCTTCCCTTTAGTTCTAGTGTCAGTCATAGTTTAAAATCATGATGTGATGACTGAGGTACTTCCTCCTACCTAGTTCTCTTTCTAGTTAGAGGCAGCTCTTCTGAAGGTGGGTCCTCTAACTCAAGTGCAGGGATTGATAATTCCTGCTTTTTCTTCTTCGATCTATATCTTTGTGCCTCTTCTCACTCTGAAGCTTCACCTATAGCTTTTGATTCTTATTGGATTTTTGTGTCTACACGGGAGGTCTTCCTCCTTCCCCTTCATCTCCCTTATGGAGGCATTCCTTTCTTCTCTTCCTCATCTTCTCTTGAGCCTTTCATCTGACTCCACTTCTCTTGACCCACTTGATTTAGTCAAAGGTGGTTGAACTCTTTTCCTTTCACTATCCTCTTTATGGATTATGTAGGCACTTGATCCTCTTAACTGAGATGTGGGGGTTGAAGGTCTTCTCTACATTTCATCCCTTATACCATCATGTCATTTTAGTGGCTTCAATAGTAGTATATCCAATAAGGCTTTGCATGGATATGGATAACCTAAAGAATAACATATTCTCATCCTTTCACTTCATTAGCTTCCCTCATGGTTGTTCTTCTTTATTTCACATAAGTGGTGCACATGGTATGGATGCCAACATCCATCCTTTGGGTGCCCACTATAACCTTCTTCAATTTATGATGCCATTGACTACATCCATGAAGTATTGCATGGTAAAATCATAGGGTAAATAAAGCCAAGGGGACATATTACCATCATTTACCATGATATGAACCACAAAAAATGTTACATCACCATGAATCGAGCTTGGCTCTTTAGGATGCTCTATTCTTCCCCTAGGTATTATTTGTATGGGATATGTGGTGGTTGGGGAAAGTCCAACCCTCTCCCCCTTCTCTGTCTTCAGGGATTCCAATCTCATCAAATACTAACACTATGAGGATAGCATCAAACATGAAATGCCTTCCCTCTATGTGCCTTCTCTACCTCTTCAATGATTAAATCCACCACATATTTGGCCATATTGAATTGGGTTCCATTTTCCATTTTATGCGCTATATATAGGTAGTTTCTACTAATTTATTCCCATCATCCCACTAGAGCTAATTTGGAACTTACTAGTCATGTTACTACCCTAGTGGTCCTATCACTTATATTGGGGACATGGAAAACATATCTCACTTTTTTATAGTTGAAATGGTGGTTCATTTGGTCAATTTTTGCCTAGTTTCATATTATTTCCCTTATATTGACTATGATTTGAGCCAGAACTATGGCCTTATGAATTTATGTCATCATGATTTGCATCCTTCTCCTTATAAAATACATCATATCTTCATAAATCTAGGAGATAAGAAACCTTACCAATTCTTCTACTTTTCCAAAGAAGAGGAGTTTCTAGAGTTGGAATATGCCGACTTCTTCCATACACCTTCTCACATTATCATCATAAATGGGATTATTATTTTTTCTTCTTCTCTTTATGTTTAATAGATAATATCTATGCAATTCAATTTCATGGTCCATGATGTGGAGGTTGACACCCTGTATTTTGCATGCATCCACCCTAGACTTCCATTCTTCTCCACATTTCATGCCATTTAGATATTGCATCTCTGAGTAGTCTATATTCTTGGGTTACAATGTGGTTGCAGTTTGTAATCACCTAAAAGTGGTAATTAGATGCTAAGAGTGTCACTTGAGTTACCCTATCCCTAGGCTTGCCATATACCTATTCTAAATCCTTAGAATTGCATTTCTATCCATTCAGTAGACCTTGTTCACTTACAATCAGTCAAGACATAGTCCCTAAACTGTCACCTCTGACCCCAATCTAACTTTCCTAGAATTCTACCAAAAGGACATTAACACCATATTTAGGACACTGCAACCACATGGTGCTAGTGTCCCCAACTGAGCACTACTATCCTTAGCCCTAACTCTTCCAAATAGATACTTTTTCAAACATGTGCCCCTCTTAAGGTTAACCTAATCTCATTTTATTATACACACAAGTAAAAAAACCCTATAAATACAAGTCTAATCCACCTCTATTCACTAGATGGAAAATAGATACAAAAGTTATTCAAATTAAAGATACAGTTGTGCAAAATCAAGGTACATTATCCCTATTCTTCCCTACATTCTGCATACTACCATCTGCAATAACCCTACATCTAGTTTTAATCATTCCAAAGCTCAAACACATTCAAAGCATCCAAGGCCACTCTCATTCTAGCATTCACTTGCACATACATCAAGCACTAGGTGGGATAACTCCATCAGACTTGATCCCTCTTCAGAGTATTGGTATGTAGGCAACTCTCTACATAGCAAGGTGTTGAGGATGTCTAGTACATCCTACTAACACACTCAAATCTTGATCATATCACACTGGTGAAGAGAATGAAGGTTTGCACATGAAATCAAGTTTTCTAGGTACAATACACAACTATATGTTTCGATCATATAAGAAAAAAACATACAAACACATGTGCATGTGCTCCCTAAAAATAGAAAAAGTCCCACAAAAGGGACATTAATGCAACATCTTAGACACTACACATGGATGAAACTACTATCCAAACTAGGCACTATTATTTACCGAATGAACAAATATCAAAATCCTACAGGTGACACTCAAAACTACTCAAATCTCAAGTTTCAAAACCTAGACAATAGTCTATTTTTAGCTATGTCTCTATTTAACCCTATTTATTGTTATTATTGGAAAGTCAATCAAAGTCAAAATCATTTACAAATTAATAAGTTAATTATTGCAATTTATTTAACTATTTTAAACATCTCAAACCTTTAACCAAACATAGGTAATTACTCATGTAAAACCCTAAAAGGTTAAATCATTTGGTGAATCCATCTTACTTTAAATATTGCATCAAACCCTAGCTTGCATTAATTCTTATTTCTATGCAATATATTTAGGTTTGAATACTTCTGATTTTCTAATTTTATTTAGATAGCCTATCTAAATTAAAATCATATTTTACATTAGGGTTTTAATTTACTTTACATCTAATTTAAATTATTGCAAAGAAACCCCGGATTCAAAAACCTAACCCTAGACACACTTAGGGTTTGTATCCTTTTTTTTTTATCTATACTCATATTTTATTTCCAAAAATGGGATTTTAGATTCATATATCTTTTGATCATGATCATAATGATAGAATAAATCCATTACCTTTTATTGCAGAGTTTCATACTTTCATTCGCATGCTTATTCCCTTTAATTTGAAATGAACTTAAAAAATACATAAACACATGTATAGATGATGATTTATATAAAATGCAATATTTATCATATTTCATAAAATGTTATATTTCTTCTATGTGCAAAATAATTAAGACATTATTCTTTACTCACATGGACATGTATACATGATGCTTTATATCAACTAAAATGCTTTTCATATTGAATTCTTTCTTTATTCTATGTGTAATGCAATTAAGATAATATTCTTTTAACACATAGATAACTTGTTAAATCAAATCCATACACACATAGCAGATTTAACACATAAACTAACCACTATGTTTCAAGTTTCAATGTCATATCTTATACACAAGAAAAAATATCTCCTCCTCATATCCATGAGGGTGATAGCTACTTTCCATCTAACCAAGTCCATGTTATCATTCCTCCATGAGATGAAGTAGACCATGACATTGTCACTAATCCCCCAATTCAGCCTATTCACACCTCTTCCCTATAGGATGTATGCCTACATGTTCAAATAGAAACAACTAGGGTTTGCACTTGTGAGACTCTACATGATCAAATTACCAATATGAGAAAGATAATTATAGGTTTACAAAATTAGAATCAAATATTACTTGAAAATATTACAACATTATAAAATCAATTTATAAGACAAAGGCCTGCAGGGAACAATAGTGTTAATCATGTTTATACATCTTCAACTAGTCAATTTGTGGCAAACAATTTTATATGTCAAAACATGAAATCACTAAAAAGTACATATACAACTACTGATTCAAAAATATTTGAAAGGTCAAATAAGAATTCAATTGAGATACTAAGGGACGTGATTAAATCTAAGTTGATCAATCTACCTGCTCTACACCCAATGAGGAAATCTAAATATTTTTGTGCATATCATAGAATGGATGGGCACCACAATGATTCATGTTTAGCATTGAAAAGGAAAATATAACATATATTGGATACATGTGACTCACATAGAGACACTTAATCCAAAAAACATATAATGACACATCTCCCAATTCAAAAAGGGTCAAATTCAGAAGCAGTATAAAAATGGTTACCAAAGCATAACTCAGAACAATAAAAAGTTCCAAAAGCACAATCACAACACGAAATAGTACAACAAACATAGATAAATCAAGCAAAGCTACCTCTTCAAAATGAGGCTGAACATTCAATATGGTATGGATTTGGTCAAAAGTATCTACAACAATATGATTATTAGGGTCAAGGTTTGGGTAAATAGGCCCAAGGCATCACTTCTATTATAACATTTGATAATATTGGTCAAAAAGGTTTGGGGTTTATTGAAAATCCTAAGGCACACCAATCATAAATATAGTTTATTAAGGCAAAACATCTATATACACATGAAATATTACAAGAAGAGCAAAAGTTTTAGTTGTAAAGTCAAAATCATGCTAAACCTGCAAACATTCTCAAAACAAGTTTTCTGGCAAAAAAAACCTCTAAAACATAGTATGTCTCTGATAAACATAGTTTCAAAGGGAAAAATCACAATCAATCTTCCAAATCATAATTTAGAAAGGTCAACTCCATAGTATTAGGTAGTTCACTTAAGCACACTAGGTTATTATGATTGCCATATGGAATAATATTATGATTCTGGTGAGGAACAATACTCAAATTCTTACTACAACATAGCAATCACACTAAATGAGAGCTTATCATTCCTAATTTTACATAGGCCATGGTGATGGTGAGTCTCCCATGAGACCCATTGGTTAGTATGATTCCTACTCTTGTACATACTTCATTTTCTCTCTCGCTCCTTGTACATAGTTTATTTTCATATGCTTGTACATAGCTTATACTCAAAAAATACAAAAACAATACAAATATTTCAAAAATATCAAATTTTATAGATTATATGCATCATTATGTTTATATTTATACTACTTTCTAGATATTTCATATTTCTAGTTATGCTAGTAGAGTCAATTTTATCATACACATATGCTTCACTTGTTCTTGTCGAGTGCTTGTTGATTCTAGATATGACTCTGGTCCACTATAATGATCCAAACTAGCTAACATCTACCCATTAAGGGCATCTACACTGATCCATGTTTATACATTGCTACATCTACCCTCTTGGGGGAATCTCCTACATAGTTTCTAGAACTAGGTTTTATCTTTACATACTGTACATTTAATCTATGCATTTATTTATCTTGATATTGATCATTTCTCCTTATTGCTCAGATTTTTTGTCAACTATCACTAGTTAGACTCAATTTATATGCACCCTGACATCTACATAGATTTATATTACATAGTTATACATGCTTTAATTTCTAGTTCCTAGATTATACTTGTTTATATTTCTTATGATTCTTCCATCTTCAAGGGCATTTGAATATGCCATTGTTCCTTGGCTTCTATGCCACTTCTTTATTTATATGCCTTGGACATGTGCCCATGTCCCTTGTGTGTGCTCTTTCCTACTTCTGTATGTAGACATTTTCACATGTCCTTCTCTATGTCTCTTTGCCAAATTGTTTGTTGTTTTCATATGTAGATATTTGAACATGTCGTTGTACATTTTCATTCTCAAATTTAATGGAATGTGCCCATGTCCCTTGTATTTTGGCCCCTTGGCCTACTTCTTTAGTACCTCAGGTGATTGTATGTTTGTTTTTTTTGTATGCTTCTACACCATGAAACTTGTATTTGCTTGTTACACACACACACACACACACACACACACACACACACACACACACACACACACACACACACACACACACACACACACACACACACACACACACCAATTTTCAACACCATGAGGGACCTCATATATTTACCTATCTTACTTTGGAGGCTTTATAGACATCATGCCCCATCCCCTTAGGTAGTTACTTAGATTTTACTATTTTTATAAATTGCTTATATCTATCTTAACACCCTTGTTTAATGTTAGATTATAACATACATATTACATTTCCTACTATTTATTAGATACATTTACATTCTAATATTATGTTTGTATATTATATTGGAATATCATGCTCCAACTAACACATTTTATAGATCTACTTCTCTAAAGGGTAGTTATTCCATAGATTTCACAACTACCCTCAAAATAGGGGGCATTTACAGGTGTTATCACAAAGATCAAGATTTTATCTTTATTTTTCACAAACACATTTTAGCACACATGCTCAGTTACAAAGATCAGACTCAAGGCAGACATAATAGAATAAATGTTCAACAATCAATTTAGACCACACAATGATCATACCAGGCAGTCATTAGTACCCAGATTGGGACACTAGTGCCACAAGGCACTAATATCCATTATAGGGCACTACTATTAAGTAGTTCCAGCTTTAGGACAATCTAGTTCATTCAGACCAACACACTAGGTACAATATAGATTTGCATAGATATAGTCACAAGTTTGGTAATTATGTTTAGACTTAGCTTAGATTTAATCATTTCAATTCAAATTCATACTAGTTACTTAGATTTGGGAGCATCATGCATGACATGATCACTCATACATTCAAATCAGTTACATAGATTCAACTATTACATACTTGATTTAGATTCATTATACTCATATACTAGATTGGGGGAATGTGCATGACACAGAGTTTCCATATACTTAGCTTCAGACAGGTTGATCAAATGAGATGGCAAAATCCATATTCTCTATGTTATATACATGTGATATTATATTCTAGGTTGTCACCAAAATATTGCCTTACTCCATCTACAATGATTGGAATTCCCAAGTAGTCTGGAGTCACTTAATATACCCACGTGGCGTAGAGTCACCTAATATACCCACGTGGACACAAATCTGAATACACAGTTACATTACTTAGTTAGATACTTTTAAAACTTTGTGTAGTATAGTTACAGATGCATCTAATTCATATAGGGGAAATCATGGAGTCATGGTTTACTTGAGTCCTTGAACCACCTATATGAGAGGGTTTAACACACTTACAATCTTATCCAAGCTATTCACAGAGATCAGGATCCACTAGTAGGGGTGGGTAATGATGGAGTCAAAACTAGATTGAGTTATTGAGCCACTCATATGAGGATTGAGCAACCCATCAATTGAGTTCAAGCTATTCAATATTATGATTCTTATGAAATTTCACACATGTAGGTTATCACCAGGTTCATACATTGGTTTGCATACCCAAAGAGGTGTAATCATTCCTTTCCTCTCTCTTTACTTATTTAGTTCATTTCAGCATAGTCTTTTGCTTTTGATTATCTCATTAGTAAGGATTAATTTTTGCATGTTTCATTATAGGACATTGTTTTGGTTCATGTTTCACATACACAAACCTAGACCCAGATTCACATATTCAAACTCATCTACATGGGCTTCACTTCCAAGGTAAGTCCAAGTATGCTTCTTTTTCATTTATACTAGTCATTTTGCTTTGTTGCATTACTAGCATAAATGGGGGACAAATGTAATCACCTAAAAGTGGTAATTAGATGCTAAGAGTGTTGCTTGAGTTACCCTATCCCTAGGCTTATATACACCTATTCTAGAGCCTTAGACTTGTATTTTCAGACATTCAACAAATTGTGTTCATTTACAACCAATTAAGACATAGTCCCTAAACTATCACCTTTGACCCTAATCTAACTTTTTAAGAATTTTGCCAAAAGGACATTAGTGCTACATTTCAAACATTACAACCACATGATGCTAGTGTCCCCAACTAGGTACTACTGTCCTTAGCCCCAACTCTTCCCAATGGATACTTTTTCAAGCATGTGCCCCTCCTAAGGTCGGCCTAAGCTCATTTTCTTAGCCACACAAGAAAAAAAACCCTATAAATACAAGTCTAATCCACCTCTATTCACTAGATGGAAAATAGATGCAAAATCTATTCAAACCAAAGACAAAGTTGTGTAAAATCAAGGTACATTATCCCTATTTTGCCTTACTTTTTACATATTAGAATCTACAAAAACCTTAAGTTTAGTTTCAAGCATTCCAAATCTTAATCACATTTAAGGCATATAATGTCACTCTCATTCTAGCATTCACTTTCATATACATCAAACATCAGGTGGGATAACTACATCAGACTTGATCCCTCTTCGAAATATTGGTATGTAGACAACTCTCTACATAATAGGGTGTTGAGGATGTCTAGTCCATCCTACTAACACACTCAAATCTTGCTCATATCACATTTGCCAAGAGAACTAGGGTTTGTAAATGAAATCAAGCTTTCTAGGTACAATACATAGCTATAGGTTTTAGTCATATAAGAACAAAACATATAGACACAAGCACATGTATTCTCAGAAAATGGGAATAGTCCCACAAGTGAGACATTAGTGCCACATCTTAGACACTACACATGGATAGTGTTAGTTTCTAAACTAGGAGCTACTATCTAGTGAATAGGTGAATATCATAATCCTACTTGTGACGCTCAAAATTATTCAAATCTCAAGTTTTAGAACCTAGATCATTTGTGATAGTGTGTTTTCAGCTAGGTCTCTATTTAACCTTATTTATTGCTATTATTGGAAAGTCAATCAAAGTCAGAATCATTTACAAATTAGTAGGTTAATTATTTTAATTTTTTAAACTGATTTAAACATCTCAACCCTTTAACCAAACATAGGTAATTACTCATGTAAAACCCTGAAAGGTTAAATCATAGCTTTGGCTTGTTCCCTATCCCTTTCTCATGTCAACCAGTTCCTTTCACTTCTTTTAGTTCCTATTATTCCTCTAATTACTTTTGGGGGCTCTCTAGCCCCCACTCTTCTTGATGTAATTCTTGTATCTTCGACTATGGGGGTCCCAAATTGGATATCTAAAGTATGATTCTTCATCTTTGTTCCTTTCACCTTTGGTCTCATACTTGATTTCAATCCTTCATAGATTTATTCCTAGTTTTTTCTCTTAGCTTTCCTATTCAGCCCTAAATTTAGAATCTTTCACCCTCCTTTGCTTTGTATCTTCTTGTTAGATTTATTTTTCATGTGATGTGGTACCCTTTACTTGTGTCCCTCTTTATTATCCTTTCCACTTTTTTTGAGATTCCCTTATCAATCATGTTATGTACCTCATGTAGCAATTTTTCCTTTTTCTATGCATGGTCTTTTATCCTCATTATGTTTGTGTCAACTTTTGGGTTAGTTGAGGTAGTGGAATTTGGGAATTGATTTGATACATGTACCTTGCTAAGGTAATTTATTTGATTGTCTTACTTTGGTGTTTCCCTTCCTTTCCCCACACTAAATCATGCATCCGATCCTCTGTCATAGAAACATAAACACTCAAGAAACTGATAAGTAATTAGAAAGTAAAAAGAGAGGATGATGCTTGGAAATATTCAAAATATTACTTGCAAAAATATTTCTTAAGAGAGCTTCATAGAATATTAGTGCATGAATATCCTCACCATAAATACTTAGATGCCTTACATGGTGGCCTTCAGAAGAAATTCCCCGCTTGACTCACCTAATTGGATATTAAGAGGAGTGTGCAAGATAGTACCACTGACAACACATCAACCTTGATGCCAAAATGAGCCTAGACTAACCTGGTGGAAAAATAAACAAAAACATAAAAGAAGTGGCATATGCCTTATTATTAAAGTACATGGTTGGTTTTATGCATGATATGGAGTGATCTTTTTGCCATTTAAATTCCCATAAAACATTTTCACATAGCCTACATTCACCAATTCACAAAATGTTATCAATTATATATGGCCCTAGCCAATGAATTCATAACTTATGAGGGTGTTTGAGGTATTTATAATCATACATAAAGACTTTAACAACTTCAATCAATAATTTTCCTTTGATATGTCCATCATGCCTTGCTTTTTGTTAGGCATTCTCAATGGGTTGTCTCCATTTGGTAAGGATGTGTCTCTCATCTAGATTATGTAATTATTCAATATGCATTGTGAGGGACTCAGGGTCATCTAGGCAACTAATTTGGGCTATGCAAAGAGATGGAACCAAGAACTTAACGGGAAGTATAGCCTTCATGCCACATACTAGCTAAATATAAGTAGACTTATTGAGTCACTTATAGTTGGTGTAGTATGCCCATAGGGTAGTTGATACTCGATCATCCCAATATGTGTAATATGTCACATATATTTATGAGGCAATGGCCTAAGATTTTGTTGAAATATTTTGCAATGTCATTAGCTTGTAGGTGGTAGAGTGAGGTTTTGTGATGGACAATTATGAATTTTGATAAGAGGATCTGAATTGTCTCGTTGATGAAATAGGTGCCTCGATCACTAGTCAGGGTTAGGGAACATCCATATTTTCTAATAATATTTTCCCATAAAAATCAATGCTTGTGGATACATTGCATTTATTGATAGGTATAGTTTTTGCCCATTAGGTAAAGTAATAAGTGGTAACAATGATGTAATGTATGCTAGTTCTTCATACAATGAGTGAAATAGGCCGTACAAAATTAATAGCCCATTTTTTAATGGGGGCCTAACAAGGATTGAAATAAATGGCATTTCATCTTGGTGGTTTGGATTCCTAATCCTCTAGTAAACATCACACTTTTGGGTGTATTCCTTGGCATCATGAAAAATGGTTGGCCATCAAAGTCCTAAAAAGAAGGTTTTATGAGCAGTTGCTTTCTTGGCAAAGTGTTCTTAAATAATTGCTTCATGGGTGTCTCATAAGATAATTTACGCTCATGGAGAAGTAAACATCACCACAACACCTCATCTTGTCCTTGCTTGTATAGTTCTCTCTCGATGAGTTGATAAGGAGCAACGTGAAGGGTCAGTTAGTTTTTCTCTTTATTGGTCAAATTATTTGGTGTGATTCCTAAAGTAAAAAATGTTCTGATATCAAAAAGTTCCTCTGGTATGTAATGTACCTTATATAGTTATGGGTTAGGCATACCATCCTCAATAGGCTACATAGTTCTCCAATGGTGAACTAAGTAAGGCAGTTAGGTCCCAAATTTTATTTTGCTAGCTTGACCACTAGTGTGAACTGAAATGCTTGAAATAATATTATCCATTGATAGGTACATATATGAAGAATGGGTTTATTAACCAAGTATTTTAGGGCCTTCTGATCTGTAAATAACACAAATGGGCAACACTTCCTATCTAGTGGTCGTATAATTTTTTTTTAGCGGTAAGCTTCTAACTAACAAAGCAAATTCGATGATCAGTCTTGTTCTCCCTAGGTTAGTCTAATATAACACCAAAAACTATCCCAAAAGCATCAATATAGATATGGAATGGGGTATTCCAATATAAGAGTTGTAAGATTAAAGCACTAGTCAACTTTTGATTCAATGTTTTAAAGGATTCCTCTTGTGCTCTTCACCATCCAAAAAACTTATATTTTCATAAAAGTTATTCCAGGGGAGTGAATATATTTTCATAATTCTAGATGATTTTTTATAGTGCTTGGTGTGTCCCAAAACAATGCATAACTCAAGTTGACTTGTAGGAACCTCAAGTTGAAGGATCACTGCCACTTTTGCGAGATTCACCTAGGGTCCATATTTGTTAATGACATGGCTGATCAAGGTGCCAAATGATATGGCAAATACACATTGCTTTGAGTTGAGATAAATCTTTAGCTATCAATATTATTTGAATAAGAGTCTTAATTATCATCGTGTTCCTTCATGATCTCGTATACTATCCACTCATATGGGTAACTTGAAGAATCTAGTGGACATAATATTTTAAAGTCACAATAATAATGCATGAGAAGTTGAGAGGGGAATTTTTAATCCCAAAGTGTGTGAAATTGTATGTAAATGAGCCCCACTTAATTGTTAATATGATCTTGGGCTTGTCTTTCTCTTTGATTTGGACCTGGTGGTATCTTGAGAAGTCATCTATGAAAGTGTATATCTCAAAACCTACCACTCCTTGAAGAAATTATTCAGTAAAGGGAGTGGGTAAGGGGTTTGTGATGTAGGCTACATTTAGGAGATGATAATCAATGCAAATCCTAATGAGCTCATCTCTCTTGATGTTGATGACCATGGGACTTACCCATTCAAACTCTTATATGGGATATATGACACCTACAACCAACATGTTATCAATTTCATTTTTTACCTTAGCCCATACGTTGGGGTTCATTTAACAGGGTTGCTTCTTAATAAGTCGTGCACCTTTGACTAATATGATATTCATTTTTACTAAATTAGAGTGGACACCTTTCATCTCTATGAAGCTTCTAGGAAATAGGTCTTATATTTCTCCAAGTAATTCCATAATGTCAGCAAGTTTTCCATCAAACCAATAGTCCCAATGGTGGAGATATTGGGTTCTTCTTATGTGCTAATGTTTGCTTTAATATTATTAAAGAGCTATTTGTAACTTTGTTTATGTTCTAAGGGTGTGTCAACTACTTATCACTTTCCCTAAATGGTCTCAATATGCAGATGATTGGCTCATGCTCATGTGTTATCTTCAACTTTGTTTACTATTTTCTCTTTTCCCCTTTTATGCTGCCACTTCCTATTTTTTTTATGTTTTTCCATCTTATTTGCTTGAATCATTATTTATGCCTTGATTCTAAAAATATTGGCAGGCTCACCCCTTTCTCTTTATACAAATGTAATACTCATTCTTCCATTATTACCTCATCCTTGAATATGGCAGGATGGATTTGTTGAAGGGGTTTGGTCAACCTTGAATTTTTAGATTTGAAAGTGAAGACATGTACAAACTATTATTTTAACATTTCCCATGTGGTCATTTCTCTTCATGTTTATGTTATAATATACCACATGCATGCCCAGGGACTTAATGTCTAATAAAAGGCATGAACCCATAGCTAAATAGGTAGACATGAGGGAATTTTTACCCATGCATCCTCACATGCCTGAATGTGTATATTGGGGTTTGAGCTCCCATTGTACATTGGCAGCTTTTGGTAACGGTTTATTGGCCTGAACTGAACGTGCATAGCTTCCTTGATGCTTACTCAAGTGGGAAGGTTAATTTTAAAGGTATCCCATGAATGCACGACAATAATATTTAGTGTATATACCATGGAATTCATGCACTTTCACTCATTTGGAATGCCTACCTCAAGGTCCTTAATTTATGGCTCAAGTTTGCCTATCTTGATGAAATGGGCTAGTTTTGCAATTCATTATTTTCTAATGCACAACACCCCCTTTGTTGTTTTCCTCATGCATGGGACCTATATTTTTATTTGAAAAATATTATGGAAGTTACCATGACTTGGCCATTGCATTAATATCTTATGGGGTCATATTCTAATAATGCCATAACTTCATCCAATCTCCTTATAAGACTTTAGAACCCACTGATCATAAGATATGGTGGTGGTATCAAATATTAATTAGGCATTATCCTAGTAAATAATACTTTATGAATTTAGATTGAGGGTATCCAGTCCCTTAAAAGTGATATTTTATATGTTATTGATCTCATCCTCCATATATACGCTTTCTACATATAAAGGACCAAGCCCTATGGCTATTGAAATGACCATATATTCCTTTATATTCTTAAAACTCATGTAGTGTTGCTTAAAGTGCAAGTCTACATCATTGTCATAACATCATGACCTTTACCAAGTAGGTTAGGGTAGTTATCATATTCTAATAATTCAATCACTTCAAAGTCAACTCTGTAGTGTCCCTTGTAGATTCTGATCCAAATATTTTGATTTTTACCCTTGGTAATTTTGTTAAACGGTGAGCATGTAAACTGTCCTTAAGCTAATATAGGTTTCTACTTTTGTTTTACTTCTTGTTGTGATGCTATTTAGATGCAAAATAATTACTAAATGATGTCTAATGGTGTCTTCTTGTTTTTCTTTTTACCTTTTTCTAATGCAATATTTATGACTGAAACTAAATGAATATGCACCTACAACAAACTGACATTTTGACAAACAATTCATATGCAACCCTCGAATGTTAGAGATGACTAGAAATGCATGTAGATGTCTCCTATAAAAACTAAATGATTTGACAAGCACTTTGCATACTAATCTAGGACTGAAATCATGCATCTATAGTTATAGGTATTATGACAAACACTTGTCATGCATACTCAGATTTTAACACCAACTTAACTAATTGCTTTAGCATAGAATGATAGTTATGAGCAGATGAAACACTTCTCTTATTTTTTGATGCAAAATTGAATACAAACTATTTACATGAATTTGTCAAATCTCTTGGCTTACAAAATTCTCATAAGCCACTATAATGACTTAGATGGCAGTGCCATATACATATATTGAAAATGCAATGCAAACTTCATAAAAAATGACAAAGAACCAGGAAAAATAATCACTCCTTTATTGATGAAGAAGTGGTAATCCAAAATATAAGAGTGAGTTTCTTGATATACACCAATCGATCTTAATTTGTAGTCGCCCCTATTCTGATATAAATGGCTACCAAGAATTAAACTACAGTGTTTCAACTAATTATTCTTCAATAATCTTCAAATCGTTGATGGTATATTTCATCTTTAAGCATAAATATAACTCCTAGATGAAGATCTCCTCAAGCAATGATTCAACTGATCTTTTATAGCCTCAAGATTGCATAAACACTGAAGAGATTTCATTCTCCAATGCTAGAAGTGACTGAAACCCTTGTCTCAAATGCACTAATTTCAATGATACCAATTTTGCCAAGTCAAATGCTCATGAGAGAATTTGTTTTTATCCCTTTTCTTCAAGCTGGTCAATCCCTTCTAGAGGCTTCTAATTTCATTTAATATCATTTAAAATAATATTAAATGTGTGCACATTAACTTTATCAAATAATTTAATATTTGGCCTCCATAACATAATTAATTAATGCACTTTAAAATCACTTAAATGAAGGTCATGGTCCCATTGGACATAAAGTGATTTTAAAACATTATAATTTTAGTTCAAAAATAATTATTAATAAAGTAATCACTTTATTAACAATGAAAATAACATAACTCCACAAATATTCATTATTTCTTAATTCCTTCTTAACTTGGGAGTTAACCATTATGTCCACAGTGCATCCAACTCCCATAATAAAAATAGTAAGGGTCCCTCTTTGTCAACCATTGATTTACTATAGATAGTAAATCCCTCATTATCTGATCTAACCAATGGTGCAAGGGATTGACACTACAATTTTAGCCTATTTAAGTGCCTTGTTATAGATAGTAACCCTAACTTTCCTAAAATAATCCCTTACTATAAATAATAAGTGTGTGAATCTGAATCAGACAAAGGCTAAACTTGAACTCTAGATGGGAATAACCTCCTGCACAGCCAAATGAAGCCCTCTAACCATCTGCCTTAGCCTACAAGGACCAATAATAGGCTAATACAATCATAAATCAGGGTGAACTAAAATGGGGACATTACAAGCTGAGAACTTGACTCCCATGATCTTTAGGTTGACATTAGGAAATATTCCCAATGATTGGGCCTTAGTCTTATTAGCCATGAATAAAATGTACAGTGAAGGATATAAGGTTAGACTTACCATATTATGTTAAGCATCCCCAATCATGATATTGACCTAAGTGTCAATATATGATAGGATATCATAAACATGTCATCTATTCATGTTTTCATCAAACAATAATTCTTGGTCATATCCAAAATTTGTCATCAGATAGAGATCTCACCCCTAGCCTTGCTTGGTCTTGATACATTTAGAAGTTATCTAGTTTGGTAGTTAGAGAGTAACTCCTTAAGCATAGGTACCATCCCATCTAGCTCTAAGAGGGATAATACTTCAGACATATCATCTTCGATCTTGGGGGTGCCTACTCTAGGTTAGGACTTTTGCCTCACTTTCTCCTTTAGATCATGAGCATATCGAAGCTCAACTTGAAGATTATGGATGGCCTCCAACACTTTTTAGAGTACTACTTTATTTCACATGCCATCTGGGTATGTTTCTCCATAGGGATCTAGATGTATCCTTAAGGTTTCATCCTTGTGTGGTTCATATCATGGCTGAACCTTCTAATTAGGATTGACAACATGTTGGGTAGTCAAACTACGTCTCATTGTGACCTAGAATCATAGAGCATGAGTGTTTTCCTTTGGTTATTTGGAGCCCACTATTTAGATTTTGGTTTGTACTTAATCATTCTAGCATCTCTTTTAGGTCGATCCTTCTTGGTGAGTTTCTCATATAGTTCTAGGCAATCCTTGACCTTGTTATTCATTAGACAATAAGTGTAAGTAGGATACCAAAGACAATCTCATTGGAAGTGATTTGGTGACCCACATAACATCCATAAGGTGGGAACCTCCCCCAAAAATGACCTTCAGTTTCATGGCCTCATTTCCCTTGTGGTGGTCTATGCTCATCAAAAACATGTCCAAATGTTCCAGTTGTTGCGTGCCTTACATTGTGCTCCCTTAGGTCACTTACAACTTTACAGTTAGTTGTGTCATGTGAGGAGGTGTCATAAATATTATAGGAATTTGTGCACATTGGTTGAGTTTCTTTAGGTAATAAAGGTCAATTACACATGTCATGTCCCTCTCGACATAGTTTGTAAGATGTTATGAGCAAATGCACAATTTTCCATAAATAGTTTTAGCTCTATTTCCCTTTTACCCTCCAGTCTGCACACCATAACCTAGTCAAATTATTGATCATGCCATTGGTCATTGCCTTCTATAGTATCATGTTCATATATTCAATTTGTGTTTCCAAGGTTGGGCTAACCCCAAAATCAACACTTCCTACCATCTCAACTTCCTACTCAACATCCAAGGCTTCTCATGGCTCTATATTGTTCTTCATTACTAAGGCATGTCGATAAGGATAAAATATTCCACCAATAAACCATTGGTCATGTTTTAGTTTGTGAAGTGCATAAGACAACTTTGATATCAAGTTCTTAAATTTATCATCATAAGCACAAACATTCTCAGATAGGTCTTGTCTGATCCCCTTTAGCTTTGTAATGTTTTATTACTCAAACTCTATAATATCAAATTCCTCCAAAAATTATACCTTTAATAGATCATAATACATAACACTTTAGGTCAAATCATACTTTCTATACCAATTGTTAGCATGGTCCTATAAATTTATGGCAAAGTGACTTACCTTTTGATATGGTTATGTGATTCCCTTCACAACCAGGTGATCTTGCACTTTTGGACATGCTCGATGACATTCTCCATTCCTTGATACTTTGGCAAGTTAGCAGACATCTCATTTATGACTTGTGCCATCCAAGTTAGAGAACCTCCTTGTGTGGATGGGTTGGTTCCATTGATTCTCACTATGGGTGTTATGAGTGTTCCAGTTGTTACTTATGCAATCTAAGGAGCAATGAACATACCACTAGCACTGATTTCTCCACTTTGTATTATTCCACCCAATAGGAACATATGTCCTGATCCTCTAATCCCCTGTCCTCCAATATATATATTCATTAAAAAATATTACACACTCCTAATTTTTTAAACTTCTTTAGTCAACTCCTAGTTTATACTTTTAAAGATTACACTTGAGCAAGTAGGTTGGATGGGGATGGGTCAAGCTCTTCTCAATTATTTCTCTCTCATCAACTTTTCCAAGGATAACCCCAACTCTTATCTTTATTCTTTTGTCATACAAATTATTCATGTGAAGGCACAATTTCTATGCACAAGAGTCCTCCTCATACTTCCCCATCCCCTTGTGTGTACTCATGGCACATCCTGAGTTGAACCCTTCCCTTCTCTCTAAGGTCCTCAATGTTTTCCTCTTCTAGATTCTCACACCTTCTTAATCCCAAGTCGATCCTGCCTCCTTCCACTAGGGTCTCCTTACACTCCCTTTTCCACCTAGTTACAATGCCTTCTCCATCCCTATTCATCTCATCACTTGCATGCACTACTACTTATCCAACCATTGGTAGGTCTTCAATTTTTCTATATACCATCAACTTCTTGATCTCCAAGGGTAGCTTTCTAATGTAAGAACCCTTAGGTTCATGAAGGAACTAGAACTCAGCTTCTTCATGGCAAGAATACATGGATAGAGTTATTTTAACACATAATTGTTTAATTTACCATGCCACCACATGTCCTCATTTTGAGTCTAAACTGCATCCAAATTTTATAATTTCTCCAAGCATTATTCTATCCATATATACTTCTATCCCAAATTTTTACTCGTATTCGAAGCATATGTTATAAGCTATGCATGAAGGTGCCTTATTAATTCTTAGAATAATAATGCATATAGAATGTCATACAAGTTTTATTTTACCCATACTTTTGGTGTTCGACCTCTATAGCTAGGTTGGTCTTCAACAAACTTTTGCTCTATTGGCTCCAACCATCGCTCAATATTTTGTAAAGACATACGATTCATTATTTCTTATCATCATCATTACTTTAATGAAATGTGACCTATCTTGGTAATGAAAAAAAAAATTGGCACTTTTCCTTGAGACCTAATTGCTAATGCACTAATATATTCACCCAATGACAATCTCTTCTATGTTGGCATATCACAAGGAAAAACATTCCCCATGCTCACCAGAGGCACAAAGCAAAGTAGCTAGGTTAGGTCAGGGTTAGTTGACAATGATGTTATCAATATAAAGGATGATAGATTAATCCAAATTATTACTAGCACTTATGTCTAACCTAGGTACTTTACTAAGCTTATCAACAAACATCTATAATTAAACTAGGTAATGTAACTAGCTCAATAGACATTCATTCCCACATACATCATAACCAAAGATAAAATAAGAATACCATGCTACATCACTAGAATAGAGTAATGATTTTATTAATAATCAAGTAAAGGATATTTGCATGAGGGTGGGGATCATAGAAGCTCCCACAATCCTAATTCAAGCAGTATGCCATTATTGCTCCTCCTCTCTCTGTTTCGGTAGTAACACCAATAACAACCAACCTATTTTATCGATATGTTAATTGGCTAACCTATTAATATCCTCTCAATAATAGAAACTTATCCTTGCTATGGATTGGTAATTATAGAGCTTAAATAGAGTGGGAAGACAACTGGTGTCAACCCTATTTAAATTTTGAATACTACTTCCTCTTCTCCGGCTTATCTTGCTATTATCATAGCATTGAACTCAATGCCATCTCCTTCACTGCCTATATTTATTTTTTCTATTGTTTCCTATATGTAGTATTTTTTTAGATCCCTTCACATGGTTTTGGGGTAGTTGTGATGTGATCCACTCAAATCTCATAGCCTATTTGGATGTACTATGAGCTGGTGGGCTTTTAATGGCATTTAACTCTCATTCCTTATGCCCCTTTTTCTAGACGACATAGCCACTATCAATTCTGGAGACCTTTACCTAGGGTCAACAAGGTATGAATTTCATTTGATTTGGATTTCTACTAACCACCAATATTTACATGGTATACATAAACTATTAAACAAAACAAATGGATACAAGTTCTCAAGTAATTTTTGTAACTAAAATATATCTGGGATTTCTCATGGAACATGCTTCAACTAACATACTATTGTTACTTACTAACACAAATCTAAATTTTGTCATGGAACATGGTACAACTAACATGTTATTAATAATTATTAATACATATGAGATATGAACCCATAAACTATTCATTTATTTGAGTTACATTATTCATTCCATTGATCAATTTCATTAAGGCCACTCTAGTTTGTGTTGTAGCTGGATCACCTAAAACCTTTACCTTGTTTGGCATATTGTATTCATTATCACTGACATCAATTGCATCATAACAAACCTTATTTTATGTCAACAACATATTATTTAAAATGTAACATACCATAATAGTTTTGATATCATTTGCAACTTAGGTTGACATATTGTGGAATGTAAAATTCACCATGCATTCTTCAACCTTCCAAATGCACATGTAGACATCGAAAATCCACACACCATGATTCTAAATGTCAAAACACCCCTAGACCACTTTTGAAACCCCTTTAGACCATTTTGAACCTTTGACCACAAACCAAGGCTAACCATGGTTAGTTTTACCAACTGACTTAATCTACCTTTTTACCCACTTTATACCTTGGCCCTCAATCGTTGATGGTTAGGGTGTAACTCCTTAACCAACAAAATGCAAGCATCCACCTTAATTTTCAAAAAAATAGCTCATCTAAATCCATGTTCAAGCCATTACATGCATGAGTTAAAATTAAAAATCCCAATTAACATCTTGTTACACCTTTCCTTCCTTGATTAGAAGAAGAGAGGATTAGGGAGGTGAAGACCATCTACAATTGTTATCAAGAGCTTGTGCATCCAAAGTTTGTTTTTGTAGGTCAATCATCATCAATGATCTAGTGATCCATCCATCATGTCAGAGAGCCAACTTTCCACTATCACTCCACTAAAGTGTCAAGTACTATTACTCTATCATAATCATGCTAGAATCTACCAACATGCCAACCACCTCAAATAGTCACCTGATTAGCCTTTTATAAGATAAGTACTTATTTTCTAAATATTCATTTACTTTATTTATATTTCATAATCAGCCCAACACCAACCTATATCTTGAAATCCAACTCTATGATTCAATCAATTAGCCATTTATCACCTATAATCAACACACAGTAACCATCGATGATTGTCTCAATAATCGATGGTCACCTTTACTGCCAATGGTCACCTTAACTATTGACAGTCACCTCAATCACCAATAATCATTGTGTTAAGAAATAAAAACAAACTATTTCCACCTAGCTACCCCCAACCAAATCAAATTTTGTGTGTCCCTGCATGTTTATGGACCCTTGCTTGATTTTTTGAAGCAGACCCAAGCCATTTAGCACTAGTATTGACTTGATTATCGCTATATTAGTCATTTCTAGTCTATTTCTTTAACAATCATTTCTTGTGTTCAATTTCAGTACCTTTTGATTATTGATGCACGTACTTTATCATTATATTTATAAACTTAATTATTTAAAATGTATGGATTGAAAGCCCCTGAGGAAGCTCTTGCTTCCAGGATCTAGCTGGCACTAGGCAACCCACCCAGCTATCTATCTAACCAACCATTTGATTTAATGTTGTCTTATTTGAAGGTCATCCTCCCAAGCCAATGAGGAGTTCTTCATAATCATCTAATTCAATGTGCATATAATCAAATAAGTTTTTCAACCATACTTGTATTTAGTTTCTTCTTCTTCCCTTTTTGAAATATAAGCTGAAATTCATTGAAACATTCTGGCATACTCGATGGGACCCTTGTGTCTTTACTTGGGTTTCCTTTTTTTGCATCTACATATTATTCTCTCTATTATGTGCTCATAAATGAAATCAAAAGTTTATTTTGGGATTAAAATTAAGTGTATACATCGATTACTTGCAAGCTTAGCTCACATAGTTTAGCTTAAAGTAAAGTAATTCTATTATAGCATCACCTTTTGTTGCACACTCTAAACCAAACCACCTTCATCAATTAAACATAAAACAAATTTGAGACATGGCCCAAACAATATTTCATCACCTATAGGTCACCTCACCCTTTCCTAAAAATCCTATTTGGATGTCATTACCAAGGGGAGAACTAACTCAGCTCTCTGGTTGAATATAAACTCTAGAAATTAGTATATATTGGCTAAGCACCTGACACCCTTATCGCTATAATGTGTGAAGTGAGGGGGTAGGCCCCAATACCAAGCCATGTATTGATTCCCAATGCAAATTCTTTTTTAGAGCCTAAACAACCTAAAACCAACCATAGACTTCCTTTCTACTACCCACTCTACAAACCAATTCCAGTCGCACATTTTCTTGAAAGCTTAAGGCATAAGCCAAAAGAGAGACTAAAAACAACCTTTAGGACTTAACATGATTTTTTAGAGTGTGATTACTTTTCTTGATCATTTCTTGTCTTATATTTTTTTGAGTGGTGAGTTGTTAATGTAATTTCTTTCCCTTATCTCGCATGGTTCTAACTCATCAGTAGTGAAAGAACCCAGTAGAATAAAAACCATCGCTAAACCAATTGACCTCATCTACCCCTCATTTATGGACTAGTTTTTGAACCAAAAAACTCTCTTTTTAATTTGGGAAGCCTTTCCTTCTCTCAGGAAGTTCTCCAAGGAGACATAGAATTTGCCACCTTCTTAGATAACAACCCTATGGCCCTTCAAGATTACCTTAACACCATGCCTCACCGTACCCCTACTTTGGTTCTACCTGTGGATCCACCTTATGGAATGCCTTCCCACCTTTTGGGAAACACTTTTATTACCATGGTAACTACCCCACCATTGGATACCCAATCTTCCTCATCCACAAATAATCCCTTTGACACTACTATGGAAAACCAACCTACCCAACCTATAAACACCCTTATACCCTCCACCCCTACCAATAACTCCTCTGCCTTAGGAGCAACCCAACCATTAACCACTTATACTCCCCTTACCATGGTAGTACCTACCACAAGCATTGTTAACCTTCCTTTGGCTACCTCTAATCTATTAACCACTACCTCGCTTCAAAATCTCATGCTACCTATACCTTCTACCCTACCACCAATCACCACAAAGGTCATTACCCTTCGTTTGATCACCAAATTAACCACCGCCTCTACCCAACAGGTGCCCATTACACCAAACCTAGTTTACATCCCTAACCCACAAGGCAATGTACCTCTAACTACTACCCAACCACCTACATCTACCTACCCTTACATATCTTCCACCCAACCACTAGTGTCCACATACCAATATGTGGTGGCTTCCTAACCTCTAACTAATTATCAATATGTTACCCAACCACCATAATAGTATTCACCTTACAACATTTTGAGTGCATAAACCCAAGCAAAACTAATGAAGATGCTCATGGATAAGATGACTACCTTAGAGTCATCCATTTTTGGAGCTCACAACATCTTATTATATGATCATATTTATAACAAACCCATCCAACCAGTTGTTGCTTTAAGATCATATCCTCCTCAATGGGAAAATCCCAAGTTCTCTAGGTTTCAAAGTAAGGAGGATCCCTACCAATACCTTAGGGAATTCAAGCATGCATGTTATTTGATTGCCTATGATTATGCCCTTCTTTTTTGTACCTTCCCCATGTCCCTGTCTGGTCTAGCATTAGATTGGTACAGTGTCATATCAAAACATTCCCTCTTCTCCTTTACCTAGTTGGCCCAAACTTTCTTGGATCACTTTTTAATAAACATCTCCAAGAAAGTTTCCATCATTGACCTCTACTCTATCTAGAAATTTGTTGATGAATCTATTACCAATTTTGTAGCTCATTGGAGAAGCCTGATCAATCAACTCTCCTTATCTTTGCCCCAACCTAAATTGATAGAAATTTTTGCTTGGGTATGTGTTAAACACATCTCTTCTACACTGTGTGTCCATAGTTTTAAGAATTTTGATGAAGCTTTAACCATAGTGTGTAAGCTAGAAAATAAAGCCATCAATGAAGAAAAGCTAAAACTAAAAAACAAGAACTCTACCTACAAAACCAATAAGGACTCTTACTCTAAACCAAGCAATCAAACTAATACCAATACAAAGAAAAAGGGAACTAAGGACGTGGTTATCCTTAAAGCCACTTCTCCACCATCTGTCAACCAACCAAATTCATCTAACTCCTCAAAGTAAAACATGAGAAACCAAAATTAGAACAACCAAAAGCAATTCATCCCACTTAGGGAATATTATGCTTTGATTTGGAAAATTTATTGAAGGCTAATATCATACAACTTCCTCTTATCAAACCCCCTCAACAATTTGATTCTTCTTGTCCTATACCTAGTTGGTACAATGAGAATGATCTATGTGCCTTCCATCGAGTAGTAGGGCATGATGTTAGCAAGTGTAATACCTTCAAGAGCATTGTCCAATCTTTCATTGTCAAGGGGGAGCTTTTGTTGGATAACCCCAATGACATCTTTAGACAACCTTTCCCCAATCATGCACCTACCAAAAATGAGAGAAACAAGGTTGAGTGTTCTCATGATGCCCATATTGTTAACATGGTTCTTGCCACGCTCATTGCTAAAGAACCTACCACCCAATCTATCTGTTCTTCACCCTCTCCACTTATTGAGGTAGTGGAGTTACCTTCTCCTCTTTTGGAGACCCAAACTAAGGAAGCAACCCTTTCTCCTTCTCTACTCATTGAGGTAGTGGAACCATCAATCATTTCTTCAACCGACATATTAGAATAACAACCCATTTTACCTTCCCCCCTTAACCACTGAGAAATTTAGTACCCCTTTGGAGATCATTCTTGAAGAGGATGCCCCCATGTATATACCTCCCATAGAGGAGTCACCCATTCAAACCTTACACCATTTGATTGAGGAAAAAGATGAGGTTACCATCCCTTGTCTCAACCTATGGGCTTATATTTCAAGTCCACTATCTAGGGACCAAAATCGTTATATAAGCCATTCTCTAGGTTAGTGTAAAAATTGGAATTTATCTCCAACCCTAACATGGATCAAGCTACATTTTTGTATCAATTGGGGCTCCCTTACATCACGAAGTGGGAACCTCTAACCACCCCTTTAACAAACCAACCCACCACTCCTATTTTCCAAACCCCATCTTGCCAACCAAATTGATAAAAACCTCTACCCACCCAATGATTCCTTAACCTTCCAATGCACCCAAACCTTAAACAACCAACTCACCTTCTCTAACCATACTGACCAAACCAACCAAAAACCTTGACATCTTTCCTACACATAGCTTAATCACCCATCTATGAAAGTGGAACTTACTTGACCAAACCCAACAACTAACCACAAAACTAAATCAACCAAAGAAGTAAAGCTAAAAAAGGGCCAAAGGTATAAACTCCTCACTCCCTCAACCTTGACCTCTATCTTGGGGCTTCATCCCTCCATTTTTATAGAAATCTAGTTGTCCCAACTAAAACCTAACCACCACTATTGGTCACACCAACACACTTACTTTTGGACACACCTATCTTTATCGAGCCAACAAATATCAGACTACCTACACTAAAACCTCTTACCTTAAAATTATAAACCTATACCTTACCGAAACCCAACCCATCAACTAAGATCTCTACCTTACCCAACCATTCTACCACCAAGCCCACTCCAAAAAAGACTTCCATCTCACCAACTAAGACCAAAACCTCTAACCCCTCTCCACCTTTAGCTGAGTCTTACTCTACCATATTTCAATGGTTATTTCACACTTGTTACTTGACCTTGCATCCTATCAAACCATTTGGCCCTCTTGGTTTGAAGCCCATCCGATATAATGACCACCAAGTGTGTTCTTATCATAGGACACCATGCCATGACATAGAGAACTATCAAGCTCTCCAAACCATTATCTATCAGTTGTATGATGAGGATGATCTATTATAGAGGAACCTCTCATGAGCCTACTACCAATACTACCAAAAATAACCACTAGCCAAAACCTACCTATTCCCCCAATCTCACCTCAGGGTGACAAGGAACCAAACAACTCTCCTACCCCAATTCCTCCCTCTATCCATACCATCCACATGATCATGAGAGCACAAAAAAAGGATAAGGGGAAGGCCAAAGTGTCCATTATATGGACATACCCATCTTTCACTACCTAACCAAGCCAAAATCAAACACCTTCACCTTTAACCAAACCCAAGGTGTTTATCTTGGGTACCTCTTAATCCAACCCCTCTAAATCCATCAAGAGAGTGGTGCTCAAAAAACTCCATGAGACTTCAAAAAATATGAGCTTATATGAGTTGATAGAAGCATTGAAGTGAGTAGAGGTCCATGTTAAAGACACTCAACCTATGGTAGCCTTTATTGGTGCTCTCCAAATTTCCAACCTTGTCACCTTCAAGGATTTAGAAATATCTTCCATTCATCTTGATGACATAGATCCCCCTCTCTTTATTACCACCTACATAAACTAAACCCGCATCAAATCAATGCTGATTGATGGAGGAGCCAATATTAATATCATCTCCTCCCATGCCTATAACCAACTCAACCTACCAGATAATGTCATGTCTAAGACCTCTGCTATCCTCTAATCCTTTAACGATACCATAGCCATTACCTTGGGAACTATTATTATTCATATCCATTTAGGACCCCACACGCTCCCCAAACTCTTCTATGCAGTGGAAGCCACATTGTAATAGAACATTTTGCTACGATAACATTAGATTTGGTCCATGGGTTATGTCCCCTCTACCCTTCATCATTATATTAAATTCAAGCACAAAAGTTAGGTTATCTGTATACAAGCTGACCCAAGTCCCTTTTCATCATGCAACATAACTTACTGACCTAATGACGTACTCCTACCTCCATCTAGCACATCTTCTTTAGCCAAGGATAAGCCCTTAATCATGATAGGGGAAGTCACACCTTCTTTTTCCAACGAGTCATAAAGTAGCTCATCCATCCCCTCTAATCAGATCCACACCTTAGACCACTTAGAATCCACATTCTAATGTCTTTCACAAGTAGAATATCACCTCCTCACCCTTGATGCTTTTCGTACTCCCTAAGAGTATGGGAAACTTGACTATGAACTCGCATATGACCCCAATGTTAGAGCCATTATTCCCTTTAGACCTTCATGCTATCAGACCCATTTCATTTATGGGGAATTTAAAAAACCACTTGATGCTCCTACCACCTCCTCTTCACCTTGACCATTCACCTTTGGCTTCTCTTATCTAGACAAGCTGAGATTTTCTAAGACATACCTCTACATGTGTGCTTGGAAGGGATTTGGTCTTGGATGATATCAGCATGGCCCACATGAATTGATTTCCATTGAGACCAAAAAGCATCATGAGAAACATGGCCTCAATTTCATTCTACCTACCAAGAATCATACCAAACCACCTACCACCACCATTATTGAGGAAGACACCCCTTCCTCCCCAACCTCTCCTCCACCTACATGTGAAGATGATGATATCATCCCACCTTACTTTTTTTCATCAAAATGATAAGCTAACCCCTAACTTATCAAAAGGAAGGGGTAACTATAACCATTTATTTGACCCATCTTGAGATGATAGGAGAAGACTCTCCTACCATTAACATTGTTTAGTGTAAGGATGATGATTTCATTCTCACCTACCTTGGTACCTCAAATTCTTCCATCCACAAATCCCTTCCTCCTAAGACTTCGACCATGTTGAATGAATCCACCATGGATATCAACCTGGGTACTCTAGATGACCCCTACATTGTCAAAATTAGCTAATTATTGAATGTCAAGGATCTTTGGGACTTCCCCTCCTTCCTCCAAGACCATAACATAACATTTGCTTAGTATTATAATGATATGCCTGGAATTGACCCCATCATTGCTACCCATAACATAGTCACCAACCATGATACCAAGCCAATCAAACAAAAACTTTGATATATGCACTCTCACATAGCCCTTCTCATGAAAGAAGAGCTTCCATATCTTCTATCAATCAATTTCATTCAACCCATTGACTATGCCCAATGGGTCTCGAATGTCATGCCTATCACCAAAGCCACATGGGGACTATGCATATGCGTGGTCTTTCATGACCTCAACCTTGCTTTCCCCTAAGATAACTTTCCTTTATCAAGTATTGACTAAATAGTTGATTTTATAGCTGACCATGATATTTTATCTCTCATGGATGGATTCTTAGGTTAAAATCACATCCTAATTTCCCCCAAAGATCTATACAAGTCTACCTTTACCACCCCATAGGGAACCTTCTACTATAGAGTCATGCCTTTCAAATTAAAGAATGTTGGTGCAACCTACCAACATGCCATGACTTATATATTCCATGACCTTATCCACAAGATTGTAGAGGACTATGTGAATGACCTTCTCAAAAAATCCAAACTTTAAAAGGATTATTTAGCCATTTCCAAGATCATTTTTGAGTGACTTATCCATTACCATGTCCGCCTTAACCCTAAGAAGTGCATTTTTGAGATCTTATCAAGAAAGCTCCTTGGTTTTATTATCTCCCTCTAGGAAATAGAAGTCAATCCCACCAAGATCAAAGCAATCCTCAACATGCTTCCTCCAATTAACCTCAAACAACTCTACAATTTGTAGGGGAAGCTCCAATCCATTCATCACTTTATCTCCTAAATTTTAGACCAATTCCAACTCTTCCACCACCTTCTAAAGAAGGATGTATCTTTCAAGTGGAATAGTGACTCCCAAAAGGCCTTTGATTCACTCAAAAAGTAGCTTTTGTCTCCACATATCCTCACCCTTCACAAGGATGACCAACATTTTTACCTTTATATATCCACCACTAACCACTCCCTAGGGACAATGCTTTCTCATCGGGATGAACAACATAAATGGCAAGCCATCTACTACATCATCCATATGCTTTTAGAGTATAAGACATGGTATACCCATACTGAGAAGCTTTGCTTAGCTTTAATCTTCATGGCCACCAAGATTTTCCACTACCTTCTTAACCAAAAAACCTATGTCATAACCAATACCAACCTACTCAAGTACATGTACTCCAAGCCATACCAAAACCAATGTATGGCCAAATGGCTCATGCTTTTATCAAAGTTTGACCTTGAGTTCCTTTAGCAAAAGTCAATTAAGGGGTAGGTTATTATCAACCAATTGGATAAAGTACCACTGGTAGATAACCAACCTCCTCATTTTGAGTATCCAAGTGAGTCCATCATGGCCCTCTCTCAGGCAAACTTCACCTTTAAAGTCACCATGTTCTTTGACGAATCAAAATGTGAACATGGCGGGGCAGTTGACATCATCTTTATTCCCTTTGATGATGAATCACTTCCTTTGTCTTTTAAGCTTGATTTTAAATGTACCAACAATATGGCTGAGTACAAATCCGTAGTCATAGGCCTTTAAACTACATTAGCCCTAGGAGTCAAAATAATCAATATCTGTGGTGACTCCCAACTTATGGTCAATTAAATCAATGGATTTTACCAGTATAAGAATGATGTTTCACAATAGTACAAACAACTAGTTGATGAACTATTAGCATCATTTGACCACTACCATATCCAATCAACCCCATGATCTACCAATAAGTTCGTTGATATCGTGACTTACCTCACATCTCAAATCCCATCTACACTTTCTGACTCTAAGCTATCTATTGTCATCCATAGACTTACCCAGCCTTCCTATGTCAAACCAGATTCTCCCAGCATATTTAATGTGGAAGAGACCCAACCTGACCTTGGTATCAATAGGCCTTTGACTATCTCAACTTTGCCATCGTTCCTTCTGAGATTTCTAAGAAATCTCAAAAAGCATTTATCCAGAGTACCTCACATTATATCATTATGGAGGGAATTATTTATAGGCATGACTTTGATGGCCTCCTCTTCCATTGCCTATGCAGTCATGAAGCCTCTCACACTATAAAGGAAACACATGATGGTAACTATGGGGGATGTTTCATTGGCCTCACCATAGCTAAATACATCCTTCACCTTAGCTATTACTTGTCTACCCTTAACCAACACTATTTTGATTATGTGAAAAAGTGTGTTAAGTGTCAACAACCTGCCAATTTGCATTATGCACCTAGCCATAGTCTTCATGTATCCATAGATTTTTTGCCCTTCTCATAGTGGGGTCTAGACCTTATTATTGAAATTAACCCCCATTCTTCATAGTGACACAATTTTATCATCACTGTGATCAAATATTTTACTAAATGGGTAGAGGCTATTCCTTTAATCTCGATTAAGGCAGAGAAGATTATCTATTTTAACAACCATCACATAATCTACCATTTAGGTGTTTCTCATAAGATTATCATCAAAAATGGTAAATATTTTAAGAATAATCAAGTTCAAGGTCTTTGTGATGCATTTAGGATTAATTAAAATTTTTCCTTGCCCTATCACCCTCAAGTAAATGGATAGGCTAAGGCTTCTAACAAAACTCTTAACAACATGCTCACTAAAATGGTCAATGCATTTAGTTAGAATTGGCATTTTCATATCCCTTTCACCTTATGAGTATATCACACTAACATTAGCACCCCAATGGGTGCTACCCCTTTCTCTCTTGTGTTTGTAGTAGAGGTTGTCTTGCCTCTCAAAGTCCAAATACCTTCTCTTCACATATCTTTGAAAGATCTCATTTCTAAGGATTACTTTCATCAACACAATTTATCCCAACTTGAAGTACTTGATGAGCATCGCTTAGCATCCCTTACCGATCTTCATGTCTATCAAGAATGCATCAAGTGTGCTTATAACAAACACTTTAAAGTGTGAGAATTTAACATCAGAGACCTCGTCCTAAAGGAAAATCAACATGTCACCAATATGGAGAGAAGCAAGTAGGGTAAGTTTGATTTCAATTGGATTGGACCTATATCATAAGTCATAAATATGAATCAAGAGCTTACCAGTTGTTATATCTTGAGGGAAACCCATAAATTGAGCCCCTCAATGCTTCACATCTACATCTGTTCTTTTGTTAAGAAGGATCAAGTTCACCTTTTGTTTTAACTTAAGCTCATCCCTTACTTTCAACCACTTCCATCTCCCTATTTTAGGGGAAATTGAAAACTAAATCATGTGATTACCCATCATAATCATAGCCTAATATTGAACAATGGGTACCATGGCTCTACCCATGACATGATTCTCATGGTACTTTCCACCCCTTTTTTTTGTGGTACAGATTCCCATGATCATTGTCACCTAAACCTCTTTCTGCCCAAACAACCTTCTTGTTCTTTTTATTTTTCCTTCACAAAGGTGAACCCTTAAGCTAACCTAAGCAAGTCTATGTCAAGAAAAATCAAACAAAGAAATAAAAGGCAAAAATCCAAACCAATGGCCATCATGGGTAATTCCTAGTATTTAGAGATTGTTCCCTTAAAGGACAACTATTGAAAACATATTTTAAATTGCTTAAAGTAAGGTAGACTGCTCCCTTGAAGGACAAATATCAAAAGTATTGAATAAAACATATAAACTTAGACCACTCCCTTGAAGGATGGCTGAGTAAAAAATTTGTCAAAAGCACAAAAATTTCTTGAAAGCTTCCCACATTGATCAACTTCCCATATACAACAACAAATTAAAAGACCCATTATCAAAATCACAACAAAAGTAGACTAATTTTGAAAGCCACAATCGGCTCTTACATAACGAAATAAGGTGGAAGCTGCAATCAACTTTCACAAGTAGACTTCCCACATCGATTAGTCTACACTTTATATGAGATAAACTTATTTATACTGACTATTTAGATAGCTATAGAAGAGGCATGCTAGTCTCACAAGAAGGTTCCATTTTCATCCATCCCCTTTTTATGCACTATAAGTAAGGGATTTTGAGCTTACTTAACATTATGTGATCTAGACACCTTTTTTACCAACTAACGAATGCTAATGCAAAGAATTTGAAGGGATTATGTTCATTAAGCCAATATAACTTTGGTTTTGTTTTATTCCTTATCAAAAAATAAACATCCTTCTCTCTTCTTCTCATCTCATGACTAGTTGGTATTTTCATTACGATATTTGTCTCTTGATTATATTCTTTATTCTTCCATCTAGTATTGTCAATTAACTTACCTTATGTGTTTTATCTTAAAAATTAACAACAATCATATGCACATGTGTCATAATCAAACACAAAACCATAAACATAACCATAGCAAGCATAATAACATTATAGCATCTATGAAAAATAAACAATCAACCATTTTCATCACATGTCTAAATATAAATAATGAAGTATATACTCATTAAAATTTAGCATGTCATAAGCAAACATGAAGCATACCCAAAAATAAAGGTCATCTCATGCCTAGTTAGGTGAGCCTACATTAGTGTCTAGCACCCATAATATAAGCATAAATCTATAATCAATATAAACATCACATCATAATCATTAACATCAAAGCAAACCATAAACCATGAGCATGAGCAATAAACAAAGATCACATATATAACTCATGTGTCAAATGTCATCATAATGTGTACAAATAGATATACATGTCTCTCTCAAAATGCACATCTCATCAGATCAGCTCACAAGCCATAATTAAAATGATATACAACATAATACAGTATGTCATAAACTATGTCCTATATATGCCTCAAGGGCACCACTATCTCTTGGAGCACCGTTAGATCCTAGTGCCTACCCCTTTTAGTACCTACCTATCCCCCAAATGTACCTATTTGTCCACTTATATATGCTACCCACTGACCTGGAGTCACCATGCTGGTACCACCTACCAAACTCACTCTATACTTGCCCCATTGAGGCTCTATTGGGTAGTGAGTGAAGACTATAGCCTCACAGTATCATAACTCCTGAATGGTGTCTATGTACCTTTATATATCAATGGTCACTCATTGACCTACTGGTGGTGCTACTGCTCCTTTGGTCTATCTTAGAACATCTAACTCTTGGGTGACCTAGGCTAGTGTAGCTCTAGCTTGGACCCTCTCATTTGTCATAGTAGCTAGTTAACCCTATAATGTAGCAACTTGACCCTATAATGTAGCCACCTAACCCTATAATTTTATGACTTATGCGTATGTAGTGACTAGTATTACTCCTCCCTATCCATTGGGGCTAGCCCCTTATACTTATGTCCTCTAGCCCCCTCTCCAGCTAGGTCCACAACCATCAACCTCCTACCACCGTCACCATCACCAAAATCTATAGCCACATATAAAGCCTGGTACCATGCCATGTACCCATATGAAAAGTTGACATCATCTATATGTGGTCTGGTTAGTAGCTCCTCATGATCAAGCAAAGTCGATACTAGATGTGTATTAGGCAATAAAACCTTTGAGTCCTTGCACATGTATCTAGGGAATGTACCTAAAATACCCTAAACTAGGCTAAACTATCTATGCACCCTATCAAAGGGGATAAGCTCTACCTCCCCATTCCACCTATTAGGTATCCATCTATAACTCTATAGAGATAAGGTCTACCTCTTGTAGGTAGGTCATACTGGAAACTAAATATAAGATCTCCAAGTAATGTCTCCAATCACTAGTGCACCCAGTGCACCCTTGAACCAATATACATCATGTGCACCTCCCATTGCACCTCAAATAATGAAGTCACCTCTCTCCCACATGAATCTAATTGAGAACTCTATCTAAGTTAATCTAATCCAAGGTAACCCCACTGGACTTAGCACTTGAATGTGCACATAGGCTCAACAGTGTAAAACTAGACTAACACTGATGTCATACCTCTTATGGGCCTTGAATCCCCATAGCTCCTTGTATATCTACAATAAGAGAATAGGTACCCAGCTAAATATAGTCTACCCTAGTAGTAACTCAACCAACACCCCCAATAACAAGTATAAATATCTCCTATTGCTTAAGTTGGGAAAAACAAAGCATGATATGACAATCATCAACATAGTCATGAGTCTCCTCTCACCTAACATCCTCTCATATAATGTGTTGTATTTGAATCCCCTAGCATGCCATCTGACCCGATCATGGTCATCACCATATAATAGCTTAAGGTGATCCTCATGCTTCTCCCACTCTATATGATAGATCAGATCACCCCATAGGTATAACTATGTAATCTTGTACATGTCCTCTAGTAGGATCATGATCTCGATGATCGACAGTAAGAAGGTTTTTGTATCTAGATCCCATCTCTCAATGATCACTATGATCATAGATGCATCATGTGGCATGTGCTAGTAGTGTCTTATCACTCCCAGCCTGACCTCTTCCATATGGGCCCACTCAGTTGGGGCCATCCCTTGGTGGATATCTGTGAAGATGCATGACACTCAATCACGTATTTGTATCTACTCTTACACTTGAATGGATCAACCAACCTTAATCATCTATATGATTACATACAATATTTGCTCCCTGCAACACCCTAACTACCCTAAAACCATTTAACCATCAATTTACTAGCATTTACCTCTACAATCTATACTTTTTAACACCCACTAGCTATTTATTGTCACCCATAAACATTTACCCAACTAACCTACTGATCAACCATCTGCAAATCCAACACTATTTCTCACCCAACCTAACCCAAGGCACTTTACACACATTTAACAAAAATTTAGATGACTTGATTGCCAAAAATCATGGTGATCATCAATGGTTAGACATCCATAAATTTATGAATATTGACCATCAATGGTTTGACCTAATCATCGATGGTCACTATGGGTGTTCTACAAGTAGAACACCCAAACCCTCAACCTACCCACACTACCACAAAACTACCCAATTACCCACAAATTCCCTCACTTTACACTCAAATCTACCCCTACCTAACCTACCCCAAAAAAATTCACACATTTACTTACCCATTTTACCAAAATCACATAAAACCCTATCTAGGGCATAAACCCTCAAACCTACCCAACCAAACAACTAACCAAGCAATTAAATGCAAACTTAACTACTATAGGTAAGCACACCTAATCTATCAATTTTAATGCATCCCATACCTCATTCTATGACCACCATTATGGAGTCAGCCATAGATCTGTCCATCCTCATCCATGTCTATGCACGTCCTGCATCTTATCTCAGTACACCTTGATCTACCTCAACAGTCAATGCCTCTTGATCAATCATCATCAATGATTCCTCGCCTAATATTCCAAACACCATAACTCCAAAGTCAAATAATGACACAAGTTAAAATGAGTAAAAAGTAATTCACTCTTTAATTTTAACTCATAACCTTTTAGGGTTTACACCTTGAACATCGATGGTTGCCTTGAGTAACTTGATCATCGACAGTCAAGGGGATCACCTTTTTGCTCTCACCTAAATTAGACCCCTTTTTTTAAGTATTACCAAATCCCAAAACCCACCCTTGGAGATTAACTTCTCCACCCACCCCAACCACCTAATCACCTCGCCATTGGTCCATTTTAGCCCAACTAGCATCCATTTTGTGACATTTTTTTGCCTTATCATTTGACTATCACAATAACATTTCCATGTTGACTAATTTTTCACTTGTGTCACTTCATGAATATCAGACCCACTTGTATCTTCTTAGGATCACTTCCTACTTTGGATACCCATGATACTTAACTGATTTGTGTTTTCACTAGGAGCACTTCCTACCTTACATACCCACCAAAATGCAAACATTGCCTAGGAGACTTGTGTTTACGAGTGTTCCCAATTGTCATGCCTAATTGTGGTCATGCTGTCCACTTGTCACTTTTCCTCCTGGCACCTACCCTTTATTTTACCAACTATGACAACCTCATCAATGCATAATCTTGGCTATCACACTTTTTTTCACACTTTACATGTACATTTGTGCTTCAGTGCCTAACTTATCATTCACCTATTTTAGCATCAATTCACCCACTCATTAAACCTATACCTAATTTTGATGCACCTCATCACTTCCTATTTTGAGGAGGAACACCTCCTCCCATATTCAGGGTAACCAGACCTTTGACCATTAATTTATTTTTATTTTATAGCTTTTTAATTCAAAGCCACATAATAAAAAGGGGAAAAATGTAGACATTAGAAATTTGATACACCACGATTCTAAATGTTGAAACACCCTTGAAACACCTTTAGACCAATATGACCCTTCAACCATAAACCAAACCTAACCATGGTCAGTTTGACCAACTAACTTAACCTACCATTTTACCCACTTTATACCTTGGCCCTTGACTATCGACAGTTAAGATGACCATCGATGATCACCCTGACTATCAATAGTTAGGGTGTACCTCCTTAACCAACAACATACAAGCATCCACCTTGCTTTTCTAAAAATAGCTCATCTAAATCTATGTGTGAGCCATTGCATATGCAAGTTAAAATTAGAAAGCCTAGTTAACGATTTGTTGCACCTTTCCTTCTTTGCCTATAAGAAGAGAGGAGCAAGGAGGTGAAGACCATCTAAAATTGTTATCAAGAGCTTGTGTATCTAGAGTTTCTTTTTGCAAGTCAATCATCATCAATGATCTAGTGATCTAGCCATCATGTTAGAGAGCCAACTTTCCACCACCATTCTACCAAATATTCACGTGTTGTTACTCTATCAGAATCACACTAGAATCTACTGATAGGCCAATCACCTAAAATACTCACTTGATCAACCTTTTGCAAGATAAGTACTTATTTTCTAAATATTTATTTGGTTTATTTCTCTTTCATAATCAACCCAACACCAACCCATCTCTCTAAATCCAACTCTGTGATCCCATCAATTAGCCATTTATCACCTACAATTAATACAAACTAATCATTGATGATTGTCTTAACCACCGATGGTCTGTCCAACCATCGATGGTCACCTTGACTACTAATGGTCACCTCAACCTTCGATGATCACTATGGTAAAAAATAATAAAAATCTATTTCCACCTACCTACCCCTAACCAAATCTAATTTTCTATGTCCTTGCCTATTCATAGACCCCTATCTAATTTTTTGAAGTAGACCCAAACTATTTAACACTAATATTGACTTGCTTATTGTTGTATTAGTCATATCTAGTCTATCTCTTTAACAAGCATTTCTTGTGTTCAATTTTAATACCTTTTGATTATTGATGCAAGTAATTTATCATTTTATTTATAAACTTAATTTTTAAAAATGTGTGGATTGATATTCCCTGAGGAAGCTTTTGCTTCTAGGATCTAGCTAGCACTTGGCAATCTACCTAATTATATATTTAACCAACCATTTGCTTTAGTGCTATCTTATTTTCAGATCATCCTCCCAATCCAAAGAGGATTTATTCATAATAATTTGATTCAACACATGTACATTCAAATATGTTTTTAAACCATACATGTAGTTATTTTCTTCTTCTTCTCTTTCTAAAATATAAGTTAAAATTCACTGAAACAACACACTCAAAAACAATACGTGTTGAGAATTGATTTAAGTTAAATTTTCTTTATTCATTTTTTGTATCTTCTAAAAATGGCATTACTACCATGGTAATAGTAGATAACCACCATCACCAAATTATATACTCTTCAATGGTTATTGAATCAATGGAAATTGATTGACCATTTAACCTCTATCCACCTTCAAATAATTTGTAAAAAGAACTCCACAACAATTTAGAATCATTAATAAAACTAGAACACTCATTGAATACATCCATTAAACACATATTACTATCAATAATGACTTCTAATGACATAATATAGTTATGATATCAAACATACCAATCAAATGAGCATTTATTAGGTTGAATCTAGAATTTAATGTGTTTTACATCTATATCTTCATGACAATTTGGAATGCCTTCTAGTTTTTAGCAAAAACCTTATTTTACATGTTCAATTTTTAAATTATTAGTTGCCCAATAGACATGACTGAAAAAATGAATATGCATGGCATTAACTAACTTATTTACAAATGTCACCACCATTGACTTTCCACAACCAAAGATTTCATTATTTTTAAGTATTATCCTTCTAGAGGATAATTGTAAGTGTGCAATGGTCACTTGTTTCTCAACTAGAAACACCCTACCCTTTATTGAAGTTGTAAATTAAAATGGCATATCACATTGACTAAGTTATTCATGTAAAAGGTTAGAAATAGATGCAAATATTGCATATGGAGACCTAAAAATGCTATGATAAATGTTTATCATTACATCTAACTTCAAAATAATAGTAGTTCCACCAATTCAATGGTTGCGTCTTGGTATATCACTAAATTTGATTCATCCCCTCCCATTTCAAATTAAAAAAAATTATTTCAAGAATTAGTTTTTCTTACTCATAAGTGATTGCATGGAGGTTTATATTCATGTCATCTTCCATTTTGACATTTTAACAATTAAACTTTTAGATGAACATATTCTATGCTTATTTGATATGTATTGCATATTAGTCAAATCTTGAAGATCAACCCAAACTTTCAATGCTAATTCACTATTGCTCTTGAATTAAAATTTATTATAATATGAAATGTTATGGAATATCTAAATTCTAAATTCAAATAATATCAAATATAGATTCCTCCCTATAAAATCAAACACAAGGTGATAATCAAATTCTAATTCATCATCAACGTGAATATTTCATTATAGATTAAAAAAAGATACATTGAGAGAGAGAGAGAGTTTTCACACGTATTATTTGAATAGATTAATTCAAATGTCACACCTATATGTTGTCAAATTTGTTTCACATAGTGGAGTATCTTACCTTGTACTAAGAATAGGCTTTATTTCCCAAGTAAACATATGAAAAAATGCAAAAAAATAAATGGTATGTTTTAAATGTATTTGTTTGATATTTTGTACCAAATTTATAATCATACAAATGTCAATCTTCAATAGTTTCAAAATATTTATAAATTCTAATTTTATTTTGAACAAGATTAAATCATCTTCAAAAAAACATTTCAATACAAACTTAACAATAGCTCAATGATTTATATGTTATAGAACAAGATATAATTAGCTACATAAGGCCAATTAGACAAGAAAACATTACCCACGTCTATAAAAACCACAACAAAAGATGATGGAACCACTCAATGGTCCTTATCTACCATAAATGGTTCTTAACTACTTTATGCACTACAAAATACAAATCATTTATCATTATCAAATGATTCACTTATCTTCAACATGGCCTACCCAATAGTATTTAGAGTTGAAACCAAATTCAATTGGACGTTTATCTTTTGCTTTTCAGTTTTGATCATCCTTTCCTCATTCAAATCATCCTTTGCATGTGTTATTAAATGAGAGCACAATATTTTGCATGTATTCATTTAACCAAATAACAATATTTTTCATGGCATTTCTAATGCCCCTGCTCAACTATTTATAAAGTAGAAAAAACCAACCTATTGTTTTCCAAAATAGTATCTTTGATACTTATTGTTTTGGATATATTTTTCTTTCCCCCCCCCATGGAATAGGTGTTTTAGATTCATTATATAGATCATATTAATTTAGAGAACAAGATTCTTCATAAGTTGCATAGTTCATGTTGAAGGTGTCAATGGTTATATTATGAAGATTGATAGCTCGATATTGACCAAAGTTAAGATCCATTGCATTAAAAAGTTTATTAAATTTTTTTGAAGGAAACGTTTCTTAGTCCGCTCTTGGGTTGTCATAGTCCAATAACTATCATGCCCATATGTTTTCTTTTCATAATCTCTAATTATTTTATAATCAGGCCAAAGATGTTCCCATAGATCATGGAATTGATTAATTATGCAAACAATATCATGAGTAGCATAATAATTTTTTAGAATTCTCTATTTTTTAATGTATTTTATTATTATTTTTTAATTAATCCTAAATTAGACAATGGAATATACTAGTGCAAGGTACTGTAAATACAATCCTAAACAACAAATTGAAGATATATTAATGAAATAGATTTTAAAAAAACAAGGGTAAACTATGCAAAAGAGATATGTACTTAGATTTTTGAGTCATTGGGTGTCTGCAAGGGAAAAAGAAATGTAAGAAGATAAATAATGAATTAAACCCATAAAATTAGCAAAAGATGAGCCTGAGTGCCCTTAAGGACATAAATGTTGAGTAGGATAGAAGTGACAGTCGATGTTACCATGTTATTCAATTTTGTTCTTTGGTATAAACTTATAACTCTTAGAACTATTAAAAGTGATAGTGAATTTAGGTCCTTTGCATGGATTTGATATTCAAAAATTGTGCAGAGAACTTTATATGCCTTTTTAAAGTTGCAGACCCTCGTTTTGTGCCATAAAGAGACAAATGAATGTGAAAGAGTAAAAGTGGGTTAATATTTTGAGCTATGATATAACTCAAAATGCCATTGTCATGAACATTTCCTACATACCAATAATCTAAAGAGGGATAAAACCTTCGTGTAGTTATCACACCTAAGTGTTTTATGCGAATGTGATCCTTTGACTATATGAATGCATCTAGAATTAGCTTGAATACTTGATCATGTTTGGATAGGGATAGATAAAACTAAATTTAAACTTGACTCATGACTGATTTAAGTGCTTGGAAAATGATTTGGGAAGAGTAGGGACCTTTTGTTCAATGTGCACTTGTGTAGTAATCTCTTGTAATGAAATTGATAAGATTGACAAGATGTTTGAAACAAAATAATTGAATGTGATTTTATAATGGTTCAAAAGGGAAAAAGACATAATGGAGAGTTTTTAAATATTAAGGCTGACCCTAATGATGCTTTCCTTTTTGAAAATTTATCTTTTATGAGGGAAAGACAAAAATAATAGATAGAGAGAGCAATTGAAATTTTATCTTTTATGAGGGAAAGACAAAAATAATAGATAGAGAGAGAGCAATGACAGTTGTTCCTGTCATGTTAGGTACTATTGTCCCTTCAAGAAAGACATTGAGTTTTGGATCTAAGTTAAAATCATATAGATGTGTAGAGGTATTTTTAATAGTAACACCATTTGTGTAGGTGACACTATATGGATTTGTGGTGAAATAATGTATTCTTTTGTGATTAGGATAGGTCTCAATTTAGTGAAATGAGTGTTAATTAAGTACACATGTCAATAAATAGTTAAAAGGGATAAAATAGGCATGATCAAATATTCATGACCAAATTTAGGTTGCTAAATTTCCCCCTCTCTCCCCACCCCCACCTCCCCTTTAGTCCAAAAATGAAATTACTAGATTAAAGAAAAACCATTCCTTAGTGTGTAACACACACTTTATCTTTGAGTTGTATACTTCGATCATGTAAGGCACCTTAGTGTTTGAAAAACCCTGAAAAACACATGAAGTAGTTATTTTTTTCCTTTGAGAATTGAAATTTGAAAACTTTAATTTAAACATTTGAAAATTTGTAATTCGAAATGAAATTTTCTAAATTGAATTTTGCTTGCATTTGTGTAATTTAAATATTGAAATGAGAGTGTGGAATGAATACACCTTAATGTGTGACAACCATGATATTTTTTGTGATTTTTATTTATGATGGTGCTTCATTGAAGTATTATATAATTGGCGCCTCCCATGAATTACTCAGAGAAAATGGTTCATTATCCAAACCATTGGAGAAAAATATTGGTGATCGAGCCCCAACTTATATTTGCTCTTTTGAAATGACAATGTTGCTCATTGAAAAATGTTGAAAACCAATTGTGCCTATCCATGTTTGTAACCCATGATTTAAATAGATTGGAATCTTAATGGATTCACACACATAATGTTAGAGTTCTTAGTTAAATCCAAGTCATCCACTATGCAACTAAATTGAATCAACTACTACATATGGCTTGTAGATTCAACTAAAAAATGCTGGTAAATCTTGGTATATCCTAGTATTTAAAAACATGATCACAAGAGAATGGGGTACAACCATGCTCATACCATATCCATGAAATTAGATATTATGGCATAAACCTATTATTATGCCTACATTGTAACTATAAAATTTGAAATTGTATGTGAATATTCATTGTAACTTTGAAATTGTATGAGAATACTCATTGTAACTTTTAAATGGTATGATTTTTTCCCTTGAAAATGAAATAAGAGTGCATATGTAATGAAATATTCCCCATAATATGTACCAATAACTAAATTTTCAACCTAAAAATTTGAAACTATTATTTATTCTTTGAAAAATGGCTTATCTCATGCATGGGAAACCCACTAAAATACCCCATTTTTGAGGTGAGAGATTTTTCTCCTGAAAAGTCACTAATATAAAAATAAAAGTTAACTTGAAACATGCATAATAGGATGTTATCATTAAAAATTATAGCATATGTAAATGCATTAGCATAGTAAATATTGAATTGTGTATAGAATGTAAGAGGTATGGCCTATAAAATGTATCATTGAAGCTCATAAAATTAGTATGTTGGTATGATAGTATGTTAGGAGTGCATGATATGGATCATGGACCTTATAAAAATTATAAATATCAACAAGTACACATGAAAAACATAAATGATATAAATTTTGACAAAGATGGGCCAAGGGCCAATTGTAAGGACATGTTCAAATGTCCCAAAAAACCTACATAGACATGATAAATGTTGCAAACAAAGGACATGTTCAAATGTCACACCCACAAAGGGTAAAGGGAAAAATCAAGGACATGTTCAAACATCAAACACCACACATAAGGCTAATGGACGAAGCAAGGACATGTTTAAATGCCACATACCACACATAGGGCCAAGGGTCAAAACAAGGACATGTTCAAATGTCGTGCATCACACATAGGGTCAAAGGCCAAAACAAGGACATGTTAAAATGTCACACACCACACATTGGATCTCATAAATATTTGAAAACATTATTATCACACATGATGGCCGATGGAAAACATAAAAACTAGTCAAAGTTGTATTCTACTATGTACAAGTAAGTAACATCAATGGGACAAAGAATTAACAAAACTAGTCTAAGCTATGCATTTATCATGTGATCATGTCCTAGAAAGCAACATGTTAATGTACACTATGTAAGATGAAAACATTAGCAAGACATGTATAAAATTGAAATGCCAACAATATATGGGTTATATAATTATAATACCTACATATTGTCACCTATGAGTAAGGTACCCCCAACTTAGCAAGGCCAATGGGTAGATGAGAGTCCAATATAATAATAAGTGAAAATGCTTGTATGTCTTAAAATACACTTTAGAGATACTCATTAAATTCATGTGCAATATATAAATAATATTTTAACTACTAATCATGAGATAAACAACATATTGTAAAGATGTAAACTAGATTGCTAAGCATATGCAGGCCCTAGTTTTGTATTTTTTATAATATTTAATTTTTTTTGTATTTTTTGAAAAGATATGATTTTTTATATTATTTAAAATATATATATTATAAATATCAAATACTATAATCAAATTAAGGTGTCAAAAATAGAATGAAGAAGACTAATCTAGACAGTTCACAATAAATGTCAATGGAATATATGCACTAGCAAGGATTTGAATGGCTCAATAGAAGGAATTCCCCCCCTATGGACTGTGAATTAAATTTTTTATAAATTTATAGGGGATTTAAAAATGTATGTAACTATTTTTACATTCTCATTTCATCAAATGTACATGTTTTGAAAGATGTCACATGTATGAAGCAATCAAGCTTGAAAATAAGATATTTTGCATAAAAACTGGAAATTTTCATATTGGTACTGCATGGAAATATAAAAATTGAAAAAAATAGAGATTTGTGTACTATAAATATAGGTTTTAAGAGGAAAAATATAAATAACAAGATCAACCAAAAAGATAGTAATGGGTGATGTTTCCATCATTATCTGGTCGATTCTATCCTGTGGGAGAAATAATAAAATTTTGGAAAAAAATGTGCATGAATATAGATTAATGTCATTGTTTAGTAAAATTAAACATTGTTTTGAGACTATATAGACCTAAAAGTGAAAAATAAAAGGGTCAAAATGCCAACAAGTCACTAAAAACCAAGGGCATATAAGCATGGATCAATTGATCACAAAAGTAAGCAAATAGAAAAATACAACAATCAAAAAATATGTGCAGACATATTTTTATTTTTGTGAATATGTTTACATGTTTTATGAGAATATAATGATAACAGTTGATTAAATAGATCATCATATTTATCATGATCTAAGATTTTAGATTAATGTAGGTACATACCATAATCTTCTTCTCTATCCACTAATTAATTATGATCACCATCAAATGGTATATGAACTAATCATCCTTCATGTGAAAATGCAATGCCTTGTTGACTAAGATTGATTGTGGTATGAATTTTTTGTAACCAGGATATTCCCAATGTAAAGGGTTGTCAATATGAATTAGGCATGACCCAAACCTTTGTAAGGACAATTTTGGGTCCACAAGTAATTGGGAATATTATATGTCCTAAGGATTCTTTCCAATGCTCATTATGATGCAAGTCTTTGATACCATATCCAATTTGTGATAACCCTCTCACATTACACTGAGTTTCCATTTGTGTAGATTCAATATGATTATGAATAAAATAAGATCCATGTATAAATATTATGATTGTTAAATCATTTGGGAGAGGATGCTTTTTGCTTGCTAAAGTTGTAGGTAATACTTGTTAAATTTATGTAGAATAAAAATTTGGTTGATTTTGTATTATGCCAATGATACCTTCATGTTTATACATTTGAGTTTTTTCTTGCAATGTAGTATCATGTTCTATATCATTTCATATGATTCAATGATAAAAACAAAATTATTTTCCTTCTTGATGTAGAAGACATGTTGTTAATCAATGTCTAGTACTAGGTAATGTAATGAGTTTATTTTCTAATAACATCAACAAAAGTATTGTGGACATTATTTGATGTGGTATAATTTGGAGTGATTGTGTGACATTTCCATGTGATATCTCCACATTATTGAGTGGGGTTTTTAAAGGTTCCATATAAATATTTAGATTATAACTACTACCTATATGATCTTATTTTAACATTTTGATTCCACAATGAGAATTTGAACAAAACTTTTGCTTTGTAGAAAAGATGTTTTTTATTATTTATTATTGTTGACCAGCTCATGTGTAAAATTATGCATGTGCATATGTGTGCACACACACACATGCATATAAGCTATCAAAATATACATAAAGATGATATAATTACCTTTCTTTAAGTGGATCAAGAATACCCCTACTAAATATGAATTGTAATCCCAATTATGAGGGTTGATATGTTAAAGTGTATAATGGATTTTTAAATTGTATAACATAATCTCAAATATACTCATCAGGATGTTGCTTTAAGCCTTGTAAATTTTCTAATGTTAATTGACGCACATCATGTTTAGGAAAATATTATAAGAATGTGTCATATGGATTTTTAAAAGTGGTAAAGAACCTTTTGGAAGTCCATAGAACTAATCACTAGCTTCATATACTAGAATTCTATGAAAGGCTTGTAATAATAAGTGTCCATATTTTTCCTGATTACCAAAATAATTCACACATTTAATTAAATTTTGGAAGGATCTCCATGACCATCAAATAAAGGTAACATAGGCATAACAAAATTTGTTGGGTAAGGATAATCAAAGACATTACGTGTAAGAGGTTGATCTTATAGAGTGTTATCATTAATATGTGCATTACAAGAAAATACTTTTAGCTTGAGAATTGAAACTTAAATTTGAAGATCTCCTATAACATTCATCATGGATATGAGATGACTTGTAGAAATTGTGGGATTTTTCAAATATGTATTCATGGGTTGTAACTTACCATCTTTTAAAAATAAAGGAATAATAGAATTCTCATTACTAATATTGCCTTTGAAAGTCACCTCATTTGAAAATGTATAAATTTTATCTAATTATAATTCATTGCATGGAGGGACATGCATATCATTTGACCTTCATAAGGAAGACATGATACCATTGCGAATGTCACAAAAAATTGTATGACTAAAAGTATTTAACACATGTATTTAGTTGTGTTATAGAGGTGGAAGGGGTTGAGGAAGGACATGTTGGTTACCTTCATTTGCCACTATAGGGTGGCTCTACTTATCTTATGGGATAGTGGCAACATGGACCTGGTTAGAGGGAAAGTAACTATCACCATCTTGAGGATTAAGAAGAGACCTTATAACATCTTTAAGTAATGTTTGATCTTACACCCATGTTGTGCTTGATTTGAAAAAAGGTTGCATTAGCGAAGCTTACGTAGTGGTTTGGATACTTATCTTATCATAGTCATCAATTATATCTATATCATCCATGGTGAAAGAGATGAAAAAAATATTGCAACCAAGGGAAAATGATATGCATAGAAAGACAAAGAATATTTTTAAACCTTAGGATAATATTTTGAAACCCTATAAGGTTGGAACCTTAAGGAAAACCTAGGGTTTAGACAAGTTTTGATCAATACACAAGTTCACCAAATGTTTTATCTATTTTTAAAATAATTATGATTAATTAATCCTAAATTAGATAAATGGAATATACTAGTGAAGAGTATTATAAACAAAGTCCTAAACAACAAATTGGAGATAAATTATTAAAATAGAAAAAATAAAACATAAATGAACAAAGTTAAACTATGAAAAATAGAGATGTACTTAGCTTTTTGAGTCATCAGATGACTACACAAGAAAAAGGAATGCAAGAATAGAAATAATGCAGTAAACCCAAAAACTTTCCAAAAGATGAGCTTGAGTGCCCTTAAGGATAAGAACACCTAGTAGGACATAAGCAACTATAATTTTTGTCCCTATTAATCAATTTTGTCTTTTTTATAAACCTATAACTTATGGAACAATCAGGTGTGATAGTGGAACTTATGTTTTCTTTCATTGATTTGATCTTTGGAAACTATGTGGAGATTTGTATATGCCTTTTTGAAGTTTAAAACCCTAGCTTTATGCCATAAGGAGAAAAATGAATGTGAAGGATTAAAAAAATGGTTGACTTTAGAGTTATTCTATACCTCAACACTGCACTATTCTATGTTCTTACTCCATACTAATACTTTGAAGAGGGATCAAACCTCCATGTAGCTCTCCCACTAAAGTGATTTGTTAAAATGTGATCCTTTGACTATATGAATGCATATATAATTGGCTTGAATAATTGATCATGTTTTTCTAGGGCTACATAAGACTAAATTTAGACTTGGCTCATGGCTGCTTGAAGTGGTTGGAAACTAATTTGGGAAGAATAGGGACCTTTTGTTTAATGCACACTTGTGTATGTAAGCTCTTGTAATGGAATTGATAAGCTTGTCAACATATTTGAAATGAATCAATTAAATGTAATTTTATAGTGCTTCAATAGGGGTAAAGATCCATTGGAGAGTGTTTAAATCTTAAGACCAACTATAATTATGCTTTCCTTTTTGAAATTATACCTTTAATGAGGGAGTACAAAAATAAGAGACATGGATAAGAATGACAATCATTCATATCATGTTGGGCATAATTGTCCCTTCATGAAAGGCACTAAGTTTTGGGTCTAAGTCAGAGCATACATATGCATAGAGGTGTTTTCATTGGTAGTATCATTTCTTTAGGTGACAATAAATGGCTTGTGGTGAAAGGAGGTCTTCTCTTGTGATTAGGATAGTTGAATTGGTGAAATGAGCGTTAATTAAGTGCACATGCCAATAAATGGTAAAAAGGGATAAAATAGGCATGATCAAGTATTTGTGACCAAATTTAGGTTACTACACTATGGAAGATGTGGCCTTTCTCATTGGAATACTATTGGATTATGTCTCTCTTTAATTGCATTTAGATTTAATTAGGACAAGAGTATCTATAGTGATCCAATGAGCTCTAGCCTTTTTTGGTAGAAGGACATTTGACTAATTTTTAAAGACTTATGCATGTTTGGTGGTCATACCCTCTTATAGTTGCCTAAATTTTGTCATGAATAATTGATCATGTTCATTTGGATCTTTTTATCCTTAACTAATTTGTGCACTTAATTAGTACCTATTTTACCACTTCACCCTATCATAAGTTCATAAGAAGACCTATTTATTTTAAAAATTATTATTTATCACTTATAGAAGCTTTCTAATTATTGGAAATGCCTTTAAGCATATTTATGTCAGAACCCATATTCACATGTTTCCCTAAGGAACAACGTCTAATAAGGATAATAGTGGGAGGCATTTTTGTCCCTATGGGACATTTTTGTCTTAATACATCCAATAGTCAAAATTTTAAATTAAACCCTTTCTTACCCCATATTCCATGTTTTTATAATTACTAACATGTGGTTTCCCCTTTTTAATTTCTATAAATGCACACTCAAATCACTTATTCTTCCACTTAGAAATTTTAATGTAAAGGCATATTTTCATTGTTGTACACTAAGAAACAGTTCCTTATACTTCTTAATTCTGATTATAATAATTTAAATCAATCCTTAGCAAAGTCACATGCTTGTTTTATCTAACCCTAAGTAAAACATGATCAAGTATTCAAGATAGTTATATATGTATTCATATAGTCAAAGGAACATAATTGCACAAAACAATCTAGGTGAGATAACTAGGTGGGCTTGATTCCCTCTTTGGAGTATTGGATACATAGGTAGTGTTCAATCATTAGGGGGGTTATTGGGGTTAACTCAACTAATTACACTCCACCTTTTTATATTTGTAGATCTTTCAATAATTTCAATCTAGATTAAGGTTTCAACCTTTCAAAATATATTTTTAGGTCTTCCACACACTTCTAAAGGTTAAATAAGTGCATATATACCTAATTCATGTTGTCATAATTGATCGTGGCCTAATTTATAATTTTTAAAAAAAAATGGAATTAACCTAGTAAGAAAATAGTGGGAGTTGATCATGTCCTTAGTTTGATGATCATGTCCTTTAATACTTTCATAACTTGCTTCTGGGTACTTACATATATAGTTCTTGTTTTCTTATTTCCTTTCTCTATCGATCAACATAATCAACAATTAGATAGAAACAAATAAGTTTATCATTCATTTTCATAATTAGTTTCTTTAAAATCATTTTAACTTTGTCAATTTTAGTTATTTACTTTCAATCTAATTATCAAAAGCTCATTTATAACACTCTACTTTATTCCATCTAATTTATCTTAGTTATGGTTAATTAACACTTAATCCAATTTAGGGTAAAACATATTGGTGAATCCATTAATTGATATAGCATTGTCAAAGCCTTAGTTTACCTTAGGGTTCTAACCTTCAAGGGTTTTTTAAATAAAATTATAGGGTTTAGATAAATTCTCAAATATTTTACACTAAAATAATTTTCTTTCAACCTTAGTTCTAAATCTGACACTAAAAGAACTTGTTATTGACCTCAAATATAATTATTGACACTTAGCACTTTATTTTGACCTAATATTTAAATTTAACACTAAAAGTATCTTTTTTTTACCTTGGATTTCATAAGAATTTTCTAATCTCCATATACCAAAAAAATCCTACTTTATTTTTAATATTATATTTTCAGTTATTATTTGTCTTTCATCAGAGTTGGCAAACAAGTGAATTAAGTGCTTAGATAAAATTAATTATTGTATAAAATTGGAATGTTATAGATATGAAATAAATGACATAAATTAATTTGGAACTTACTATATTTAGAAATATATTAAAAGAGTAAGGTATCAAAAATATATAATTTAGCTAGAAAACTAGAACGCAGGATTGTGACTAAAACTAGAAATTAGGGTGTGAGATTATGTTGAATGATTGACAATGCAAAATAGGGTTTTGTAGGATCTATGGAAAAGATAATTATATATGAATAATGACATGGATAATTTTTATCCTTAGGGAATACTAGTGTCTTGTATATGTCAGGTCTATGTTTTCTATGATAGGTTCACCTTCACCTGTATGTTCTATTGATTATGCTGGAGCCTTTAATCCTTCATGAAAAACAATATATATCTTATCCTTCACTTGTAACCCTTGCTCAGTATACAAAGAGTAGAAATGAAATCACAAGGTTATGATGAGATAGCAGTTGAATTTTTTCTTGACCTTAACATCCCTTGTGTTAAGGGCTACCTATATTCCAATACTTCAAAGAAGGATCAAATTCCATGTAGTTCTCCCATGTTATGATCATGTGTGTGAAAGACTAGTGAAAATTTCTAAATAATAGTGTAATAATAGTGTGACTAAGTGTTTCAACCATGACTTTTAACCTTAGAAGTGTATTCAAACTTTAGCTCAAGGCCATTAGGGCTATATGTATTCAGAATTGGGAGAAATATGAAATTTACTCTCAATATCCAATTAGAATTATGGTGATTTCTAGTTTGTGAGACTCTTATGTGAAAAATGGTTTGAAATATGGCTTTATAGTGATATTTTATGAATTCCTTTAGATAGATCTTGTTAAACTTTCAGGATGACCCATTACATGAATTTAAATTTGAAAAATTAGTCTTTATTTTATAAGAGGACAAGGGTGGTGGAACTATACACTCCTAAGGAGTATTGTTGTCCAAATAGGGAATTGTTGTCTTAGGAACACAAACAAATAATATGAGAGTATGTAATAATCTATGCATAGGCTCGAGTTATTTTGTATGAGGAATAGGGACATTCTAGGATAATTAGTTTACTTATGGGAATGGGTCATCCATGTGAAAAATAAAGGAAAGTGGTCAAAAGGTTTTGGAATAAGGCATGGGAAAGTGTGTAAAAGGGGTGGTAATAAGTTATATATTAAAGATTAAATGTTAATTTATGTGTCCTCATTTACCCCCTTTTATTCTAATAATGTAGAAAAGCAAAAGTACTAGAGTAAAAGTAAAAATGTGTACATGAACTTAGCTATGAAGTGTAGTATTGAATGTAGGTCACATTATTGAACTATGTTTCACATGAACTTGAAATGAAATATGCATAAATAAATATTTAATTAAGATGAAAATATGAAAACAAAAGACAAAATAAAATTTATATATATAATAACAAGGATTAAATACATCTAATTGGGTACGTGAACTGTTGTGATTTTTTGTGTAAAAATTGGTGACTGTAAAGGGTAGGACCCTTGATGATTTCATCTTCATCAAATAATTTGGATTGGAATTTTCAAGCCCCAATCCTCATTAAAAGGTAAGTATGCTTAATAACTCAAGGTATATTTGACTTCATTATTACATACCCAAAGTGGTGAATTAGTTTTAAAATTCCTATATGAATTCTAATAGATTATTCCAGTGAAAAACTAGTGAAAAAGGTGAAACAACCACTACATATGGAATAAGGTTCATTTTTGGTGAAAAATTAACACAAAATTGGTGAAAATTTGACACAAAACTAGTGCAAAATTGGTGCAAAAAGATAGTATGATTTGGGTATGGTGTATACAACATGGAGAATGACATGGATTTCCATTGCATCTATGGAACTAGTGCAAAAATTGAGTAAGGAGGTAGTCACATGTCATGTACATGCCCCCAATCTAATATCTAGTGTATGTGGATTATGAGAATGAGAAATAATGACTAAAATTATGAGTAACAACCTGTGTGCTAATCTAAAACACATGCCAAACATAATTCCCCCAAATTGGGCAAATTTGAGACAAAATTGAGTATTTTTCTAGAAATTATGATCGGGTACCTATTGTTAACTATTTTGTATTACCTGTGATTCTGAGAATTTTTGGAAATGATTATTTTCTACATATTGGGACAATAATAAACTATTTTAGATAGAGTTAGGGTACACACTTGTCCAAATGGAGTGTTGCTATCTAAAATTTCTTTCTATGTGGTTTATGAGTATGCAACTTGACCAATTATGTAATAGATACAAAGTTATGTCTATGTACTATGTTTTAGGGGCTTAGTCTCTAAGATAAGCCACTGTGTATGCCCCCTCTTTTGTGGTGAGTTATGAAGATTTCACAATAACTTAAAATAAAATAGTTATGCAATAGATGATATGAAAATATGTAAATTTGAATAGTAATAATAACATTGATAATCATGACACCATCATATGCAAACAAACCAAAGAGCTGTAATGTAAGATGCATGTAAAAATAAGCATACATAATGACATTATCTAGAAAAATGTTAGTAATGCGTAATTTAGATAAGTGATCCAATTGAGTATGTAAAGTTAGAATAGAGTAACTCAAGGAGGGATGCATGATATTGATCATGACATCAAATGGGAGGATGCATTATGTCTATCATGGCATCAAAAACTTAGAAAATTGAGTAAAAAAGTGTCATGGTTATGACACACTCAAAAAGAGTACACAAAGCACACAATACAAGGGTAAGAGGACACATACAAGGGACATGTTAAAAGGTCACTCACAGACATAAACATATAATGAAGGCTTTGAGCCACACATAAGGATATGATCAAATGTTCACAAGCCAAAATAGAAAATACACACATGATATGAAGCAAGAAAATAAACATGAAAAACATACATTAATACATGTAATTAATCAACATAAGCCATTGTAACACTAGTATATTCAACAACTTAGGTAACTAGTGAGATATTAATGTGTATGTAAGTGATAAATATCAATATATATATTATAAATATAAATAACTAAAGTGTGAATAATAAGGGATAACCAAACAAATATAAAACCTATGTATAAGATGCCCCTTGTGTGCTTGCTGATTTTTATAGAAGTTGTAAGATGCATGAGTCTTATTTTAGATTTGATAAGTGATAGTTTGTGTTAATTGGGATAGGTATAGTGGAATAGGACAATAATGTAGGACACTCCTATCTGAATAGGGTGATTTTATTTTTTTATAGTTTTTGAATCTAAGACAGTGAAATAACTGACAATTAGTTGCATAAATAGAAACCTATATGCTCTGCATTCACTCATGTACACTAGTGAAGCATATATGATATGAAAATAGATATAAATAAAAATTGAATAACTATGCACAAAATAACTAATGCAAGTGAACTAAACATAAGTATGCATAGGTCTTGATTTCATTTTTTTCTAGAATATTTGATATATTTTTGTATATTTTTACGTTTATAGATTGAAAAATAGATATAAGGATACTAAATGATGATTCCCTTAAGAATCTTACCATCAAAAGATCCTGTATTAAACAAAAGAAAGGTGACTTCTATAAAATGAAAAGTATCATGCGACTGTGGATTATCTGGATATGTAAAACCAACTACCCCATATTATGGTATTGATTTATCTAACATCTCTCATGAAATATGTATTGTACCATGCATTAGGAATTATAGTGTTCACATGTTAGAGTATTAATAATTATATTATCTATGATAATATAATAGTAATTTGTGGGGTTATTGTAAATAACCCATGTAAATAACTTGAGTATAAAATGAGTTGTTAGAACAACTTGTGTATTGTTAGTGAGTAGTTGTGGAGCTGTGTTAGGTTTTCTAGATTATAGGAGCAATATTATTCTATATATATGTAACCTATGAATATTCAAATTGAATAAGATTTACTATTGAAACTCTCCATCTTGGGCTCATCTTTTGTTTACATTTGGTATTAAAGCTCACCTATTTGAACCAGTGAGATTAAGAGATGAAGGAATAAAATAAAAATAGGGATAATTTTGTATTATGTATTTCCCCAAGCATGGAAGCATATAGGCTTAATTATATCCTTAATAGAATAAATATTTTCTAGGGAAGAATTAGATTCCTTAGTCTATTTTGTTTATTTTTGTTTTGTGAGAGATTTGTAGTATCTTTTCAAGTCAACATCTATAATCTCAGAGGTGATTCATATTGAAAGTGTTTGTATTGATATTAACATCTTTATTATGAAGATAGTTCATTCTAGAGAAGAACCTCATCACTTTATTTTGGATCTAGGATATCACATGGATCTGCATGCTCATGTATTTGTTATTGTTTTTTTGAGTGACGTTCTAAGGTTAAGTCTATTATGCCCTTAACATTGTCAATTATAGGTCTATTTTGACCAATAATTATGATTTTGGACCTTTAACTCTTACTGTATCATAAAGGTTGCATCAACATTAACCTATGTTATTGAATTTAAATACTTCATTCTTTCATCACCATATGTAGTTCCTGATAAGCTTGCACGAAATGAAATTGTTACAAGATACGTTCCATATTAGTTCTACCTCCTACTTATTCTCTAAACTATCTTCGGGGTACATCATTGCTCACTCTACCATTTTTGGTTCGATGTGTACATGTGTGCATCATATTATTATAGTCATTAATTTATTAGGTTATTGTATCTATGTTTTATGTATTTTGTAGTTACATGTTGACTTTAGTTTTATCTATCTAGTTTATATTATTAACAATTCAAGTTTGTCAAGGTTCATAGTTTTCATTTGGTTATTAGCTAGGAGTTTTCATTATGACACATATGTCTTGGATAATATGAGATAATTAGATTATTGGTTTAATCAATAGGTTAGCTTTTATAGTTTAGAGTATTATAATAATAATAAAGAGTTTATTTGTTTTAGGTATTTAGTCATATTTGTAATAAATGATTAATGACTAGAGTCAAAGTTTAATATATTATTTTTGTATGTCAAAAAAAGGGGAAAAGTTAATAGTGTCAATTTTTTAAAAGTGTCATTGTCATCAATAGTAAAAAGTCAAAATAAATTATTTGTAAACAAATGCATTTTTGATGGAAACCAACATCTTAAGTTAAACATTTCACTTTATGGGGAGTTGAGTTATAAAATAAGTACAATGTCAAAAAAATTGAGTTTTAGTTTCCAATTTCTTAAGTAATTAACATAAAATTGAGGTCGGATGAAAATAAAGGAAGGAGGATTAAAAATGACCTCAAGTTATTCACTATCTTAGGGGCAACACACTACATTAGTGGCAATTGTGTTTGTACCAATTTAGCTAAAGCCAAGGGTAGTTTTTAGTGGTAGTGAAGATTGTCTATGTTGATTTTGTTTGGGTGGCACAAACATGGATATATGATACAAAAGAGAACAATGAGGATTTAGTCCTCATAATATTTTATTTTTTAGTTTATATATGGCATGGAAAAAAAAATATTGTGATTAGTTTGATTCCCTCACTATAATGATAATGTGGAGATAAAAGCCATAAGAAATAAAGTAAGAAGTTTTATTTATATCTTGACCAGTTTGGTAGATGTGTTTTTATATGTTTGTTGATGGGTCCCAATTTATAAAACATAAATTAATGTGAATGGGTTGATGTGACCCTATTCATGTTAGATGTAGTTCCCATAGTCAATGTGAGTATGAATACCATGTGCAAGCTCTGGAGCAAAATGCTACTTAATTATTCAATGATGTTGTCTCCCCATGTTCACACTAAGGGGGTAAATGTTAGGAATTATAGTGTTAACATTTTAGAGTGTTAGTAATTATATTATCTATGATAATATAATAGTGACTTATAATAGAGGTTATTGTAAAAAACTTAGGTAAATATATTCAGTATAAAACAAGTTGTTAGAACAACTCATGTATTGATAGTGAGTAGTTAATAGAACTATGTTAGGTCTCCTAGATTATATAAGCAACATTAGTCTATATATATGTAACCTATGAATATGAAAATTGAAGTATATTTATTATCAAAACTTTATGTGTTTGGATCATCTATTTTTTATGCCATGTGCCTCTATTGAGATTCTATTACTTGTATTTGTTTGTATACTAGTTGAAGACATGCTTTCTTTTTATTGCTCTTGTTTTAAAGAAGTTTCATCTTTTCTTGAAACTATAATCATGGCACTTTAGTGTTTAAATGTGACATGGTTATGATATTTACCCCATTTATTTCATCCATGATCTTCCTAATTTAACATTATATTGGGTCAAACTAGGACATACATGAAATACCACTAAACATGTTTTTTGACCAACTATGAATGGTAACTCAATAGATCTGATAAATGATTTAGATACAATAATCTTACTCAAATGTTCCTTATCACATCCAAGAAATTATAGGAGTTTCATTCTACAAACATTCTTTTTAATAGTGTTATTGATCACAACATTGGTACATTACTTGCCATCTATGAGGGGGTTATGAATCAAAGGCTCTAGAAATGGTGAGAAATTTTGAGTTGAATCCTTTGAAACTATACTTTTAACATTGGATTTTGTAGGTATATCTTTCATTTGAACCTCTTTTGTTAGAAACCCTTTCTTAAAGATACATTTTTGCTTAGGTTGAACCTATTTTTACAACTTAAATTCCTAGTTTTTTGTAACATTACCTTTACAATACATTATTTTTGTAATGTCTCTTTTTCATCTTTATCTTTTTGTACTCTTGCTTGATCTAATTTTTCATTTTGAATATTTGATTGCTCTAAGTTGTCATTTGGTATACATGTTGTTTTTGTGTTTTTTGTACTAGTTTTGATTTTGCCACTTGTTTTACTTTCACTTGTTCTACTATGGGTTGTTTGATTGATGTATCTGTTATATGATCGCCACTATAAATAAAATTTTATATTTAATTCTTCAAATCCAAACAATTATCAGTGTGATGCCCATGGATTATATGATATGCACAATGGTATTTTTGTCTATTTATAGGATGTAAAAGAAGAAGTTTGATCAACTTATTTCGAAGCATTTCCCTTAGAATATCACTTGAGATCTTATTATCCTTTTGCAGACTTTTTGAATCACTATTTGTAGATGTATTCTAGTATCTTCCCATTTTGATATGAAGTCTTGTTAGGCACAACATTGCTAGATGAATATGAAAATACACAATTAACACTAGCATAATCTAGATTCCTTACATATGTGATCTAATTTTCCCATGATGTAATACTTGAAATGAAATAATAAATTTAATTTTTCAACTCTTTTGTTGACATTATGAAAATGATGATTTGATCCTTAAGGAATTCACAAGTACAAACCTTAGGTACTTTTGATTGAATATGAATAGAGACATCATCAAGAGGAGATGTGGGAGGTAGAGGGGTTTGAGGAAGGGTATGTTATTTACCTTCATTAAGAAATATAGGATGTGTCACCTTATCCCTTGGAAGATTGATAACATGGACCTAGTTAGAGGGAAAGTATCTATCACCATCTTGAGGGTTGCGAGGAGGAAGAAATTATTTTTTAGCCATTTTAAATTTTAAAAAGACTAAAATGAGAATAAAAAGAGAGATAAATATGAATTCTAGAAAACAATCTAGCATAATAAGGAAATCAAAATTTTATTTGAAAACCTAGAAAAAAATAGTAGGAAAATGTAGGGAAAACTATGGCTTACAATGCTCAATAATAAGCAGGTTTACCAATATGTTTTATTATATTTTATTAAAATAAGTGAATTGATTATTTAGATAAGATGAATTATTATGTAAAATTGGAATCTTACAGATATACAAAAAATGACATAAATTGATTTGGAACTAAACATATTTAAAAATATGCTAAAAGAGAAAGGTTTTTAAGAAATACAACTTAACTGGAAAACATGAATTTAGGATTGTGACTGTGACTATAAAACAAGATGTGTGACTATGTTGAATGAATACATATTCAAAACAATTTTTTGTAAGATCTCCAAACAAGAGCATTGTACTAGACAGGGGTGTGGGGTGTTGTTATCCTTAGGTAAAAATGATGTCCTATAGATGTTAGGATTTTGAGTTTTTTATGATAGATTCACCTTTGCTTGTATGTTTCATTAACTTTGTGTAAGCCTTCAATCCTTCACAAAAAACCACTATATATCTTCTCTTCCAGTTGTAACCCTAGCTCAATAAATCAAGATAAAAATGCAATCATGGGGTAAAAAGGGGTTAGTGGTTAAAGTCGTGATTGACATTAACACCCCTTGTGTTGTACATTTCCTACATACTAATACTTCGAAGATGGAGTAAACTCAATTTAATTCTCCCATGCTACAATGATGTGTGTGAAAGACTAGTGCAAAATGTTAAATATTGGTGTAATCCTAGTATGATGAAGTGCTTAAACTATGATTTGTGATCTTAGAGGTGTATTCAAACTTTAGCTCAGGGATACTAAGTTGTATGTATTTAGAATTGGGAGAAATATGGAATTTGATCTCAATGTGCAATTAGAATTCTAGTGCCTTTTAGTGTATGAGCTTCTTGTGTGTAAAATGGTTTAAAATGTTCTTTATAGTGATATTTTTGGAATTAATTAGGATGGGTCTTGATAAAATTGTGAGACAACTTGTTACATGAATTTGAATTTGATCAATTATCCATTATTTGGTGGGAGGACAAGAGCAATGAAACTGGACACTCCCCAAGAGCATAGTTGTCCAAATAGGGAACTATTGTGACATGAGCACAAGTATTTAATTTGAGAGTATGAAATAATATGTGGATAAGCATGGGATATTTTCCATGAGGAATAAGGATATTCTATGATCAATAATTTACTTATGGTAATGGGTCATCCATGTAAAAAATGAAGGAAAGTGGTCAAAAGGCCATGGAATAAGGCAAGAACTAAGTGTTAAAAAGGGTGGTCACAAGTGCATTATTTTAGCTTAAATTTTAATTTATGTGTCTACCAATTTGAAATATCCTTGCCATGGATGACATAGTTTTGATGACTATGATAGGATAATTGTTCAAATTTAAACACAAAATTAATTAATGCAATGTTTTTAAAATCAAGTATAACATGGGAACAAGAACATTCATATATTTCAAATTTTATACTACTTACTTTATGCCCTCTTTATGGAACTATTATGACCATAAAAGGTGATAAGACTCATGCATTTTACAACAATGGTTTTGACCCCATGGATGCAAAATAATCTGGTGAATACCTTGACACACATCCTAATGACATTGACTCTTTATAATTTGTAGCTTGATAAGAACAACATAAACATGGCCATGCTCTTACATCTCAAGAACCAAATGATTCTATTGAATAACCTCTTATAAATCATATAAAATTTCTCCATGCCTATGCCTAACCAAGTGACTGACACAACTCTTTTGATTCTGATGCATACTACATCTCATATTTTGTCTAATGCACAATACCTCAAGAAAATTGTTGCATTTTTTGTAAGCTAAGGTGTTGTAGCTAGAGTAAGGTATACCAAAAGGTAGTTAGTCATTATATTCCCAAGATTTACTTCATAATCTTATAACACTCAGTATTGAATCAGATCTTTTACCTACAAGATTTGTAGATCTTAAAATTCCACTAAATGAAACTAAAGGAGACATAGAACAATATCTAAAATGTCTTCATCCAACATGTTTGGATTATTATTTTAATGAAAAATTACTAACCAAGTTGTTCCTAATAAGATTAAAAGATTATGATTTGCATTGGATTTATAATCTAAATGTTTAATTAGTCAAAGCATTCAATACATTAACATATTTATTTTTTAATCATTTTTCTATTAACATTGATGAAAAGCTTTCTTACACATAAATTGCAAAGTTTAACCAAGGAACTAATGAGACTAACAATGACTATGTATTTCATTATAAGACCAAACTTACCAAAATGACTAACACATTAGTATATAATTATAATCACCTAAAAGAGGTATTTGAGTGCTAATAGTGCTACTTGAGATAACTTATTCCTAGCTTAGCCCTAAACCTATCTTACATCCTTATATCACACTTTTATAGCCTTTATATAGACCATAGGTGTTCCTAGTTAGCTAAAACATAGTCTTAGACCTTCATTCCTAGATACTAGCCCTTCATGTCCAACAACCTACTAGTTGGACATTAGCACCACATTAAGGACACAAGAGCCACATAACACTAGTGTCCCCAACATGTCATTAGTGTCACTTGTATTAACTCTCTTTAATGGATATATTTTCAAATGTTAAACCCTCTTAATGTTGGCCTAAGCACATTTTATTATCTACACAAGCTACAAAACACTATAAATAAATGAATTTTAGACCTCGATCCACTAGATGGAAAATAGATGTAAAAGACCTATTTAAACAAGAAACAAGTTGAGAAAAATTGATTTTATTAATCCCTATTTTGCCCTACTTCTACATACTACCATCTACAACTACCCTAAGCCCATATTTTCAAGATTTATAATCTGAAGCACACTCAAGGAATTTAAGACCACTATTATTCTAACATTCACTTGCACTTCCATCAAGCACTTAGGTGGGATAACTACATCAGGCTTGATCCCTCAGAGTATTGGTATATTTGCAAATCTCTTTGAAATGGGGTGTTGAGGATGTCCAACCTATCCTACTAATGAACACACATTTCATCTCATGACCTACTTGTAAGGAATATTAGGGTTAACATCATAAATTGGCTATTTCAAACACAATACCAAGTTTTAGACTTTGTGCATGTAGGAAGAGAACCCAAAAACACAGGTGTAAGTGCATCTAAAATTTAGGAACAATCCTACACAGAGGACACTAGCGGTATTTTTAGAACACTAGAGCCACATGACACTATTGTCCAAGTGTGGTGATACTATTAATGGGAATATATAACTCATTGATCTTATTGATGACACTCAGACTTATTTGTATCCCAGTTTTTATCACTAAGATCTTTTTTGTCAGGGGTTTTCTAGATAAGTCTTTATTTGCACATATTTATTATTATTTTTAGAAAGTTAAAACAAGTCAAATTCTATAAAAAATTAGTGGTTATTTATTACATATTTAGACTACTCATCCCTTTAATCAAACATAGGATTTACATAATTAAAACCCTAAAAGATTAAAACATTTGGTGAACCTGACTTACTTTGAATATTGCTTAAAACCCTAGTTTGCATTCTCCAATTTTTTGTGCATTAAATTAGGGTTAAAAACTTCTATTTTTATATTTTTTTGGCATAACCTAGCTCATTAAATTAATCTTACATTAGGGTTTTATTTATTTAAATATAATTTAAATTTTTGCATAATAGCTCTAATTCAAAAAACCTTAACCCTAGATGCTCTTAGGGTTTGTATCCTTATTTTTCCTATTTTCATTAGCTACTTTAAATATTTTAGATTTCATATATTCTATTTTACCAAATCTATTCCAATTTGTTTACTATATTCTATCTAAAAAGCCCATCTCTCTTCCATTAAGAAGAAGTGCTAGATTAGGTGGTAATCCTATAGAGCAAATCAAATCCCTGTTATCTGAGCCTATAAAATGGATATATGACCTATCATAACTCCAACTTTGCATCCTTCACACCTTGATTATGTTTCAATGATAATACATTCGAAGATGAATAATACAATCAAGAACAAGATGATATAAATATTGAAAATTGGGACACTCTCCCTCCACTTAATAATGATGACATAATTATAAATAAAGATGAGATATTATAGGGATTCAGAGATAGAATTCAAGAACAACCCCTTGATCATACAAAAATCCTACAAAACATATTTAAAATTAAGAACAAAATAAATAATGGTCAATCTTCAACTCCCCTATTTAAAAACATTGTTACACCTATAATGGTGCCAACTTAACCAACACAACCTAAAATTGTAATTCAATAATATTAAATGATAGATACACCTCTTATGGCTAGTTCCTCCACTCTAGATGTACAATCCTTTATGCACAAGATTTATATTTTGTAAGCTAAGGTGTTACATCTTGAGAAGGGAGCCAGTAGGCCATCATTAGCCCTGGATTATAATATTCTCTTATATACACCTTTGGCACATAACATAGCATCAAATCCCTTGCCATCTAATTTCATGGTGCCTAAGCTTACATTATATGATGGCAAGGGTGACCCAGGGCATCATCTTAGATCTTTTCACACAACAAATTTGGACTACATGTCTAATAATTAGCTTCTCACAAAGTTATTTCCATGCAGTTTACATGATTATGCCCTACAATGGTTTTATGATTTACCAAATGAATCTATCATAACATTCAATCCTTTGTTTGACATGTTTTTAGCATACTTCTCCATTAACATCAGTGAAAAGACATCATATGCTCAAGTGGCACAATTAAAACAAAAGTCAAATGAGCCTATCATAGATTATGTATTACAATACATTATTGTATTAGCCAAATTGACTATCCCCATGACAAATAGAGATATTTATGACATATTTAAACAAAATCTCTTACCAATAATACATGAAGCTATCTTGTTCAAGAAGTTGCATTCATAGATTTGTGCCACATAGTCAAAGAAAGAGAGATTAAACTCCTATCAATGGGGGAACTCAATTATACCAAAGATTCAAAATAAATTATTAAGAATTAAAATAAGTCTCCATACAAGGTAAGGGCCACTAATAACAAGAGTGATTAAAAGGCCACAATCAATGAAACTTTCGATCCATATCCTATATTGGTTTTATCTACTCTTCAGTGTTGAATCTTCACCAAATCTTTAGAGTCACCACCACGGGTTTTACAATAGATATTAAAATGCAATGTCATATCTCTCCCTCCAATTAAAGAGGTTGATAATACATGACCTCTTCTAAATAAATATGGTTCTAATGCATTCTATGAGTATCACATGGCACTAGGCCAAAGAACAAATAAATGCATAAGCCTAAAGCATAAGATAAAAGATTTTATTATGGATAATATTATTGATGTGGGTAAACCCATAAATGCACTAAAAGTAAGAAAAAACTTAAGGTGAGGCACTAAATATATTCTCAAATCCATTTCCAAAGCACACAACAAATGAGGTAGGGGGCACATTAGGTGCTCACTACACATAACAAACACATCTACCACCAGCTTTATATCATATTGTTATAGAGGAAACACACCCATTGCACAACATTATTGGCATGTACCATACTACAGTTCTACCTAGATCACTCATCACATTCTTAGAGTAATAAATTATTGATGATGATATAAATTTACATGCACTCTTTATACGAGCATACATAGATCATCATCCTATCTAGAGTGTTATGGTTGCTTATAGATGAAGCATTAAATGTGCATTATGACACTTTTGTAGCACTTAGGGTACTCAAAGTAGGATATATTCCTAAAAAATACAATCATTAGTGGTTTTAGTGGTCATTTTCATAGCTCCATCGAGGAGATTGTAATTCCATTATATGTTGGACCAACACATATAGCCACTTGGTTCCTAATATTACCTAATGCAGGCATGTTTGATAAGTTATTAGGTAGGACATGGCTACAATAGCCCTAAGCCATCACATTTATAGTAAATATATTCCTAAATTACATATACACAAATTATGTGGTCAAATTTTATTGTCTCCCTTATGAGTATCCTCTACATATCCCACAAGCAGTTCCAACATAATCACCAGTTACAGTTGCAACACCATTACCAGATATTGCACAGTTTTTAGTTATAATTAAAATTATAGTTCTTATGCATAAATCATAGAGTCTAGAAGAGCCAATAGTTTATGGGAGGTATACTCCTATGATATCAACACATACATATACTCTCCCATAGAGACCATTATTAGAGAGACCCATGCATCATATATATGTCACAAATTCTAGAGGACCTTCCTCTACTTAGTTTATGTCGAGATTGTTATTAATGGATTTTTGGGATTCTTAGCATAGGTCACCTACATCACCTAAAACTTATTCTACCAGATGGGTTCTTAAGACCCCTATAATTCATAGGGAATCACGGTCAGTGCTATAGATTCATAACACCACTACACAAGTAGATACATACATAGATTACTTCACATAACAAATAATGGGATCACAATTGCCTTTTTACGTAACATACATGATCACAATTCCCTTATTTGACACAAGTTATAGTGATAGCGAGTCTCCCATGAGACTCATTGGTTAGTATGGTTCTTACCCTATTGTACATGCCTTCTTCTCTCTTGCTTCTTGTACACAATTTATTTTCATTTGCTTGTACAAAGTTTATATCCAAAACATAAAAAAATAATATAACATGCTAAAACATAAAAACATTCAAATATTACTTAGAAAACCCAAAATTTTTTAGATTTTATGTATTAATATATTTACACTTCTTAAATTTTCCAGACACTACATATGCTAGCCATCTCAATATAGTTAGTTTTATCATACATATATGATTGACTTGTTCTTGTTGAGTGCTTGAAGATTGCTTACAAGACTCTCAATTCCACTACACTGATCCAAACTTACTATCATCTACCCATTGGGGGCATATACACCGATCTAGGTTTATCCATTTGATACATCTACCCACTTGGGGGCATCTCATACATAGTTTCTATTAGCAGGTTCTATCCTTACATTCCTTATAATCTAGTTTATGCATTGATATATCTTGATATTGATCGTTTCTACTCATACTTATTTTTTTTGCCTACTATCACTAGTTTAGACTCAAAATATGTACATCGTGGTTCTTACATATATTTGTACTACATTTATACATACTTTCATTTCTTTCCTAATTTAGACTTGATTGTGTTTTGTATGCTTCTTTTATTCGAAGGAATGTGAATATGATGTTGCTCTTTGGCTCTACACCAATTCTATTGATTTATGCCTTGGACATATGCCCATATCCTTTGTGTGTGATTTTTTGATCATGTATGCAAACATTTAAACATGTCCTTTTATTTGAATCTAAGCCAACTTGCTTGCTACTTGCATATGTGGACATTTGAACATGTCCTTGTATGTCTTCTTTTCTCATATTTAGTGACATGTGCCCATGTACCTTGGTGCCTCATGTATTTTGTATATATGATTTATTTTATGCTTCATGGCCATGCCACTTATCTTTGCTTGTTACACACACTAGTTTTTGATGCTATGAGGGACCTCATGCATTTACCTTTCCTACTTGGGTGACGTGATGGACATCATGACCCATACCCATATTACCTACTTAGATTTGATATTATACACATTGATTAAATCTATCTTGACACCCTTATGCAATGCTAGATTCAACATACATCTTATATTACATACTTATTCTTAGATTCTTTTACATTGCGATGTTATGTTTGCACATTGTATTGGACTATCATGTAGTTGTCATATATGATTCGATTAACACATTTTGTAGAGATATTTATTTTGAGGATAGTTATTACATAGGTCAAAAATTACCCTCAAAATAGGGATCATTCACAAGGGTTTGTCATAGAGATTAGACTCTTACATTGCATTCGTAAAACATTTTTAGCACACAAGCTTAGTTTCAGGAAATCAGACATAGGAAAAAATAGGGACTCAAAAAGTAGTTTAGTGACTTAGATTTTAGACCAATACTATCCAAGACAAGGTACTACTATCTAATAGCCTTAGTTTTAGGGTAGTTTAGATTAGCTAGAATAGTACACTAGGTATAATATAGTTTTACATAAATACAATTACATATTTGATAGTTATGCTCAAATTTTGCCTAGATTCACACTAGTTTAGCTCAGATTCATATCAATTACTCAGATTAGGGGCATCATAAATTATAAGATTATTCACACATTTAGTTTAAATACTTAGATATAGTTATTACAACTCAGTCTAAAATTAGTATACTCAGATATCATATTAGGAGCATGTGCATGATGCATAATTTCCATATGCTCAATTACACATAGGTTGATCAGATGGAATGGAAAACTCCATGCCATTATGTATGTTGTATACACTTGACATCATATTATAGGTTGTCACTAGTTTCATGCCTTAATCCATCTATAGTGGTTGGCATTCTTGAGTGGCCCAGAGCTACCTAATGTACCCAAGTGGCCACAGAGTTGATATACATACTTAAATATTTATAAGACTTTGCACAATTTAGTTTTGGATGCATATACAACACATGGGTGGGAAATTATGGAGTCATAGCCTACTTGAGTTCGTGAGCCACACACATGAGAGGTTTAGACACACTTACATCCTAATTCAAGCTATTCACATGTCATGATCCACCATGTAAGGGTGGGAAATGATGGAGTCAAAATCAGATTGAGTTCTTGAGCTACCAACACATGAGGATTGAGAAAGCTATCAATTCAGTCTAAGATACTCAAAAATTTGATCTCTATGTACATGTACACACCCAAGTTATCACTAGGTTCATGCATTGGTTCACGTACCCAATTAGGTGTATTTGTTGTTTTCCTCTTTCCTATCTCTTTACTCAACTTTATTCAGTTACTTCTTTATTCAACATAGTCTTTTGCTTTTAATATCTCTTGAGTAAGTATTGATTTATGCATGTTTTATTGTAGGTTATGCTTTGGATGATGCTTGACATATGTAGACCCAGCTTCACATATTCATACTTAACTACATGAGCTTTACTTCCTAGGTAACTCCAGGTATGCTTCTTTTTCCTTTATATTAGTCATTTTGATTTACTACATTTCTAGCATAAAGTAGGGCGAAATGTAATCACCAAAAAGTGGTATTTGAGTGCTAAGAGTGATATTTGAGACAACTTATTCTCAGCTTAGCCCTAAACCTATCCTAGAGCCTTCTATTACACCTTTGTAGCCTTTATGTAGATCATAGGCATATGTAGTCAATTAAAACATAGTCTTAAACCTTCATTCCTAGATCTTAGCTCTTCATGCCCAACAACCTACCAACTAGACATTAACACCACAATAAAGACACTAGAGCCACATGGTGCCAGTGTACCTAATATAGTGCTAGTGTCCCTTGTCTTAACTCTCCTGAATGAATATATTTTCAAATTTTAAACCCTCTTAAGATCAACCTAAGCACATTTTATTATTTAGATAAGCTAAAAAACACTATAAAACATAACTTTTATACTTCTATCCACTAGGTGGAAAATAGATGCAAAAGACCTATTTAAATAAAAAACAAGTTGAGCAAAATCAAGGTTATTAATCCCTATTCTGCCCTACTTCTATATAATACCATCTACAACTACCCTAAGCCAAGATTTTCAATATTTCCAATCTCAAGCACACTCAAGGCATTCAAGACCATTATCATTCTAACATTTACTTGAACTTGCATCAAGCACTTAGGTGGGATAACTACATTGGGATTGATCCCTTCTCGGAGTATTGGTATGTAGGAAAATTTATTTGCAATGGGGTATTGAGGATGTCTATCCTATCCTACTAATGAACAAAAATTTTTATCTCATGCCTTACTTACAAAGAGGATTAGGGTTAACATCATAAATAAGCTATTAAAAGCATAATACAAAGTTTTAGACTTTGTGCATGCAGGAACACAACCTAAAAACATAGGTGCAGGTGCACACATAATTTAGGAACAATCTTACATAGATGATACTAGCACCATTTTTAGGACACTAGAGCCACATGGTGCTACTATCCAAGTATGGCACTACTATTTAGGGGAAGATCTGACTCAGAGATCCTATTGATGACACTCAAACTTATTCGTATCCACTTTTTAGCACTCAAATCTTTAACATCAGGTGTTTTCCAGACAAGTCTTTATTTGCACATATTTAATACTATTTTTAGAACGTTAAATAAAGTCAAATTCTATAACAAATTAGTGGTTATTTATTGTAGATTATTTTACCAATTTTGACTACTCAACCCTTTAATCAAACATAGGATTTACATAACTAAAACCCTAAAAGGTTAAAACAATAATGCATTCCAAGACATTTTCAAGTAAATTTTTCTTGCCCCATTGTGCGAGTCAATTATTTTAAATAAATTTAGACCATTTGAAGAGATTTATCATACAACAAGAGAAAGAGAAGTAAAACTTCTTGTTTTGAACAAGCTTAAGTATGCACATGCATCTACTTCAACTTTTACAACCAAGGTTTAAAGTAAATCCTCTTATAAAGCTAAGATGATCGATACTAAAATAGATACAAATATCATAGTAAATGATATTTCTCAACCTTATAACAAGATTATTTTATCAATCAACTAAGAAAGCAATTCTCTATATTATCACAACAACATCACAAATTACTATAAAAGTTACTCAAATGCAATCTCATAAATTTTGCACTACCATCTATAATTGATATGATGAAACCACAAGGCAAATATTTTGATGACAATTCATATTATGATTACCATGTATGCAATGGTCATTCTATTAACATATATTTCAATCTAAAACACTTTATACAGTATCTTATCGACAATAATATTATGACGTTAGGTATTCCTACAAAGGAAACTAAGCCTCAACAAAATGAAAATGATTAATCAAATATTTTTAATTAAACCACTTCCTAATCATGAAACTAAAGAGGATAATTCAATAGAGCATCTTGTCTGTAATGCTTATCGACTTACTGAGTCATATTATCATCCTTTGGATGGAATTATTAGTACAATTGTTCAAACTACACAATCACATCCTATAATTACTTTTAATGATAGTGAGATAGTGGATGATGATTATGGTTTTCATGCCTTATGTATATGAGATTTTCATGATTAATAACATGCAAGATGACACTACTTTATTCATTGGGTTACACAACATGATATACAAGTAACTTCTAAAATTTTCAAGGTGTAGATGATATTTATAGATTATATAACACTTTAATCTTGTAGATTTGGCAAACTTAGACCTTGGTTATTCTTATTAGTTATAGACCCTTTCTTATTTCTACAAGTCTTCCATCTACTCTATCTTGTACCTCTTGGCCTATATCTTAGTCCCACCAGTCTTATGTTGATAACACAAGAATTTTATCTTGCCCATAATTCTTAAAATGTACTTATCTTATATCTTTGCAAGTTTTAAACTTGTACCTACTTAATTTTTCCCTAGACACTAACATTAAGGACAAACACTAGCATTGATGCTAGTATCCTCACTTGATGCAAAGTGTCTAGTGCCATAAAGTCATCTATTCTAAAAATGAAATGTATCATAATGGTTACCCTGAGTGATTTAATGCCAATTACTTTTGCAAATAGATTGATATAAATACAAGATCCACCTTCTTTCATTTCTCACCTAGAAAAATCCCAAAAGAGACCAAGACAACTTATCTAAACCACTCTATCAAGAATTCAATTGAACAAAGCTTCCCTATTTCCATACCAATCATAAGTACAATAAATCTATACATTTGAATTACTAAAATAACAACCCAAAAGCCTGATTTTATAAGTTACAAGCTAGGTTATTATTGTACTTGCTTTGTACACATTGTATGATTCAAACACAAGCCAACACTTAGGGGAGACCTAAATCAGTCTGAGACCCTCTTCAGAGTCTTAGCTATATAGGCATTGCTTAATGATAGAGGGGTATTTGGGGTTAGATCAACACCATATGCTCAATAACCCATTTACCCCCAAGGTCACAATGAAGATGAAGAAGTAGGGTTTTATAATTTCATAAAAAGTGACAATCTATCACCTAGATCTAAATGCACTAGATCGAAGGTGAAAACAAACCCATAAGTATCTAGGTGGCTACATCTTTTTCCAATAGGTATTACATACAAGACACTTGCATTAAACCTAAATAATAGCATCAACATAACCATCCTAGGCTGACATTAGTGTTTAAAGCTCCAGAAGTGTTAAATCCAAAATCTGATGACTATTCTAGAACTATCTTCTAGCCTTCTTCTTGCCTATTCTAAATCTAGCACTGCATCAGAATAAGAACCAACCAAGTATATTACTTCCTTGTCATTTACATATATAGCTTAGTTGTAATTTATATATTTAACCTATTCTCAACATAATAAATTTAGTGTATGTTTATATCCAAGTTTAACATTTAATTGGTGTACTATAGATATTATTATCACCCTTATGCATTATCATTTATATATTCTTAACCCTATTAATAACTAGTGTAGGATTCTATAACCCAATTTAGGTTTAAACACAAGGAATTTAATGGAAAATAACAACCTACTTTAGGACATGTTGTGTTGCCTCTTCAAGTGGGACTTACTATACTATATACTCCTTTTTTAGTTTTATCGTAAAATGGGCTCTTTGATATGATATTAGGACACCCATGGTTTTTAAAACTTTGTGGTGTACCTTCTACATTACATAGATGCTTAAAGTATATCCATGGCATTCAAGTTATTAAAATTATAGGGATCAAGTATGAGTACCCTCTACAATCTATGGTACCTCCTTGAACACATCCATAGCCACAATTAAAATTGTACAACTTTACAAAAGCAAAACACATTTTTAGTTGTTGCACCTACAAAAATTTTCTATACAACCAATTAAATATAAGGTGTAAAGGGTTAAAAATAAACAATGCAAAAATAATTTTATCGATAAAATGTGTCTAATTATTAACAAACCCAATCACATCCTAAATTGGTGATTCATACATATCAACATGTTCCTTAAAATGTGCAACATTTGACATAATATCCTACTCATAATCATCAAATTGTATATTATTCTACATCTCATATGACTACTTCTCTTATAGAAAAATACACAAGTAGTGATCTAGATAGTTTTCTTATTGCATATTATACATTTATTGATTTTGATACATGCACATCTAATACATTTTATTCAAAAAAAATGATCCATTTAGCACTTCTCATGTATTGGTATGATTATCACATTGATGGGATCATTGGTTAGCTTATTGCATTTTCAAACATTTTAAATTTTCAAAAACATTCAAATAATTCAAAATAATAAAAATCTAATTATACATAGCTTCTTGATTATTACATAATATTATTCTATTTGCTTGCACATGTGACTGGTTGATCAATTATTCTAAAGCCCTTGGCTCTTGCTGAATTATTGGGCTCTTGGATAATATTTTTCATTTTCCTAATCTAAAAAATTCAAAATAGTGATCAAATATTACCATAATCTACCATTTATCTCTCTATTTTTGTAGTCGACACTAACATGATGTCCCTTTCTATAAGGGTTTGAATTGACCAGTATAGGACAAAATTGACTATTTTACTATCTTAGTTGGTCAATCCTATTTTGTGCTAGTTTCCACCCAAAAATCATAGTTTTAGCACACTGAGCCTTAATAATTCCACTTTTTATGTTTTTTGATTTAGTTTTAGTATGAAAATCATTATTTTTCATGCAAAATATTTCCTTTTCAGAGCCATATTATTCATACATGTAACATACTTCAGCAAGTGTACATTCAATGAAACAAGGACATAAAAATAAATTATTTACATACTTATTCCTCAAGGTTTTTAGCTACGTTCACATATATCTTGCTCATACATGGTTATACAATCACTCTTAGTCTATATTTCACATAGACACATGTCATAAATTATTCATATCTTTCTCACTTCTACTTTTGACACTTTACTTATTGCTAGTTGTCATTGATTCAAATTATAAATTTAAAAGATTAAAAAACTATAAAATATTTAAAACTATAAAAAATATTTAAAAGATTCTTAAAAGTACAAAATAAATTATTGAGCATGATTAGAAATCTAGTTTACATATATGCAATATGTTAATTTTGTCATGATTAGTAGATAACATATGTTTTCTTCTATTACACATGAATTTAATTGGTATTTATAAGTGTTATGTAGGGATTACAAAATTTTATAAGGAATAAGATGTTGGACTCACCTCTATCTAATAGATGTACAAAACTAGGGGCATCTTATCCACATGTGACACCATATACATGTGTTATCATTTCATGAATCCTTTACTATTGAGATCTATACTATTTTAAAATGCCTTGATAACATATTTATCTTACATTTTGTACATGAATATGTTATTTACTATGATATGATCACATTACATATGCCTAATTTAGACTACATTTCTAATCATATGTTTCATTGATGCTATTAATTGTACATAGTATATTAGATCTTACTTATCTATTATGTGTGGTCCTTGGCCCTTGTGTGCAAAATGTTTTTTAAGTATTTCTATAAGATCTTGTCTATTGTGTGTGACATTTAAACATGTCCCTTGTTTGTGACATCATCCATATCTATTCTATGTGAAATATTTCACTTTACGACATTTGAACATGTCCCTTGTATGGAACCCTTAGCCTTATTATTTACTTTGATATCATTATGCTTATGTGATTGTTAAGTTATATGATCCATATCATGCATTACTAACATAATATATTAATTATGCATACTATTACTATGAGTTTCATTGATAAATTGCTGTAGGCCTTACCTCATATGTTACATACAAAAATCAAATGATACAAATTCTACTATGCTAAATAATTTTCACATATACTACATTTTTAAATAATTACATATTACTATGCATATTACAGTCAACTTTTATTTTGAGATGAATGAATTTCAAGATCATCTCCCTCACCTCAAAATGGGGGCATTTTAGTGGGATTTTCATTCATGAGACAATCCTCTTTAAGAGTAAAAATTAGTTTTGGCACAAAATACAATTTTAAAAGTTGCAAAATAGTTAAAAATTTAGTCATTATCACATATTATGGGGGCATATGCCATGCATATTCACTCATATTATAGGATTAAAGTACAAATTCATCCACTTTTGAGTGCATAGTACATGTTTATGCACAAGTTTTTAATAGAATTCATAATTAACATCTACATACAATTACAAATTATTATTACATTGAGGGGATGATATAGATTCATGCATACTATGCTATTTTCCAAAATTTCAAAACACTATTTGCTAATCTATGACATGGTAAGATTATGGATGCACTCCATTCTCTTTTGATCATGCATTCAAGAACAAAGTTGTAATTGAATCTATAAGCCATATGCAATGGTTGATTCAATTTAAGTGTATAATGCATAATTTAGATGTTTAGTGCCCTCTAACATTATGTCTGCAAACCATTTTGTATTTTAACCCATTTCATGTCTTGGGGTTACAAAGACCAGTTGAGTTAAATTGAGGTTTCTGCATCCCTTAATGGGTTTTATTTTTATTATATCTTAAGTGTTGTACTTCCTCAAGCCACCTTAACCCAAACATAAGGACGATGTCATTGGGTACTGCACTTCCTCAAGAAGGCACATGGATAGATAATGTTGGTGATACACCCCCTCTCCAAACACATTTTGACTAGATAATTGATAGCAAGGTATACAAACTTAAAAGACAAAAAAAATAATCATATACTCATTTTAAGAATTTATCATGATAGTAAATACGAAAGAGTAAAATATCTAAAAATGGCAAGAGAATCAACTTATCAATAGCACATGGCTAGGAAAAGCTTCAAAACCCTAATGGTTGTCCCTAGGAGGAAGGTGTGTGAAATTTTAGAAATGCATTTTTGTTGATGTGATGTAAATCAGCCCTAAAATGAATGTTGTTATAGTTTTGTTTAAGTTGTGAAGAAGGTCAAATTTGAATAGTAAAACTATTGAAATTAAAGAGAGAGAACACAACGTATTTGAATAATGTCTGTTTTTTATGGTTTCATTTCCAAGAGTGTTAAAGTCGTGAATATTAGTAAATTGCTAGACAAATATATCTCCTATGAAATAACTACTCTTAAGTTGAAACTTTAAAATGCAGATTGATTAGTTAAATATAGCACTTAAGTCTTATGTATCACTATAACTCCTATAACATAACTACTCTTAACTTGAAATTTTAGCGTTAATGGGTTCCTGGCCGTTCTAAATCAGATGAACAAAAAATCACAAGATCATCAGCAAAGAATGCATGAACAGGTATTCAATACCTTACTAATAGACATGTAAAAAAACAAAAAAAAAACTTATTTTTGTTTTTCTATTTTCCAAATATTTGTTATGCTTCTTTATGCCTGCAAATTATTGTGCTTAATTCCAAGGCTTTATTAAAAAGTTCTTATTGTGCATATCTAATTATTGCAGATCATGTAACAAAATCTTTCTAAGGCATTTTGTTAAACAATTTGTGCACCTGGTGAATACTGCCTCATTTTGCAAATTTGCATACATGGCTAACATGCCTTTCCCAACCACATCAAACATATCCCCTTTAAACTGATATTTATGAATCTTTAAAACTTGATTTTAGGCTCCAAGATTGGCATAGCTGGGAGCATGCTGGCAAAGGTGGAAGAGCGGCATTACATCTACAAATTGCATTTGGATCAAAATCTCTAGTCTTTATCAAAAACCCTAAATTGTGCAAATTTAGCGAAAAGTGCACATCGATGAGACAATGTTTTGATGAGATATTCTATTGAAAAGACTCAAAGCCTCATCAAGAACATTGATTTGTGTATGTCATATAACCATTAAATTCCAAGAGACCACACTTAGTTGTGGTATTTTGTCATAACAAATCACATGCCTTCTAAAGGCTTCCCTATTTGAAACTAACTTCTTTTGGGGCAGTAATAACAAGATACAGACTAAGGCATAAGATACAAGATCTCATTGATGACAACACTATTGAGGTGAACACACCCATGAAGAAAGTTAGACATCAAAAAATGATAATGCAAAGCTCAAAAATTTCAACAATCCTTTTCCTAATCATGGTACAGTCAAGAATGCAAATAATTCAAAAGTACATTGTGCATACAATGTGCATCCTCCTCCTAACTCATGAGTATCCAATAGATGGAATCATTGGTACATTTACAAGAATAATAGCACAACATCCAATGATCACATTTGATGGTGTTGAAATCAATGATGATGATTCAAATAAGCATGCTCTTGTTATTCGTGCATATATCAATAAGCAACATATTCATAATGTTATGATTGATAATAGATCAAGCAAAAATGCATGCATAATGACACTACTTTATAGTCTGGGGTACAAAGAGAAAAACTTACAAACTACATCAAAGGTGTCAAAGCATTTGATGGACATACACATGATACTTTGTGATATATAATGTTACCTCTCTAAGTTGGTTTAACATTAGTGGTTACTCCATTTCTACTTATACCAAGCACAAGGGTATTCAATATGCTATTAGGGCACCCTTGAATATATAAGCTTCAAGCAATCCCATCTATAGTGAATAGATGCCTCAAATACATACATTGCAATCAAGTGGTCAAAGTTCAACACATCCCATATGAGTACTCTCTATAGTTAGTGGTATTTCTTCCTGCTCCCCCACCACCAGTATAATTGGTTGTGGTACCTATTCAAGAGTGCACCATAAAAAGATAATCAAGCCACGTACTCCAAAGCATAATACAAAGATAATCAATACACCAATTCAAGAGCATAATACATAATCAATTATTGCACCTATACATAGCTTATTTATGTAATCAGTTAAATGGAAAAATGTCTACCTCTCTAAGAAATAAGCTTTATATCTTAAAGTTAAGCAAGGTGTATAGAAATATAAATATCCTATAGTGCATACTACGACAACACTAAAGATAATTCAGCATATTCCATAGCAAACAAAGACAGTTATACAATATACTTTACCAAGTCCTACACCTTCTCCAAGTACTCATATGGCAATATATTGTATATATAAGTAGTGATCACGATAGTTATTATATGACACATGATAATTTTCCAAAATCTAATACATCTACATATAACATTCCTCATCCATGGAAAATCAGGGTTCAAATCTATGAAATAGGCACATACTATGACCCTTCTATTGACAAGATCATAGACTAGTTCCATTTCCAAATATTTTAAAAATACAATATATATATATATATAAAACAAAAATGCAATATATACATACATATATATACACACAAAAAATGATATATATATATATACACATAAAAAATGATATATATATATATATATATGTATGTATGTATATATTGCATTTTTGTTTTATATATATATATATATATCTGTGTGTGTGTATATATATATATACATATACATACATATACATATATATATATACATATATATATATGTATATGTATATGTATATGTCTGTGTGTGTATACATATATTTGTATATATATATATATATATATATATATATAAATATATATATATATATATATACATATATATATACATATATGTATATATATATATACATATATATGTATGTATATATATATATATATATATATACATATATATACATATAAATATATATATATATATATATACAAATATATGTATACACACACACAGACATATATATATGTGTCATGCTATTATTTTTTTGAATATATTTTGAATGCATTTTTGTTATGTGTGTGTGTGTGTGTAAAGAATAAAACTATCATCTTATATATATATATATATATATATATATATATATATATATATATATATATATATATATATATATATATATATATATATATCTATGTGTGTGTGTAAAGAATAAAACTATCATCTTATATATATATAAGATGATAGTTTTATTCTTTACACACACACACACACACACACACACACACACACACACACACACACATATATGTATGTATGTATGTATGTAAAGAATAAAACTAGCATCTTATGTCATGTTTAGGTCCTATTTTTTATTTTTTTGAATATATTTTGAATGCATTTTTTAATACACTGAATCATGATTAACTTTAAACATACTATTTAATATTGCTTAAGAGGTGAAGCAATCAAAATTTATCATATCCTTGCATAGTTTCCATTTAGAATTTTTTATGAATTTGAGAGATTCTAATAAAATTCAATACATTTTGCACTTTTAACACAAGTATGCCTACTATGGTAGGTCAGCATAAGCATGGAAGAATGATTCACCAACAAAACTCATGAAAGGGGAACAGATGATGAGAATTTGAACTATATCAACTTATTGATCTATAGAAATTTTCTCAAACATTTCTAACAAGCCAACTTGGCTTGAACATGGCATCCTTTCGAAAATCATGACCCATGACCAGGCAAATGTCCTCTCCATAGTATCTAAAACACTACCAGGCAAAAATATTGTTGAAAAGAAAGAGGGTGAAAATTGAATAACAAAAAAACATCAAGAAAATAACGAAATTGTAAAACTTTGTTAATTTTCAATATGCAATGAAATCAATTTTTTTATTAAAAAATGATGTTGAATAGTTGCACCTTATAACACACCACTGAATCATTAGGATACATTGCAAATAGTTTAGTTCCCAAATGAGTATGGCAAGCATCACAAAGGCTCTCATCATTTATTTGCACTTGTCTCGATCGCTCTTCAAACCTCGGTAGTCTTGCATCCAAATTGACAGCACGCGAAAGGCTTTGTACAATCTACAAGACAAGTGAGAATTTTCTTGTTTGTACTTGGTTCAACAAATTTCTACATCATTATCCAATTACATGGAACTATAGTTGAATGATTCTATGCCCAACTGAAAAGTCATAGAAGAACTAAAGCAATAGTGAGGAGTACATGGCAAGTAATTCAATACTTAAAACCTTGTACAATAAAATCCTTGTAGCCAAATGAGGGACTACTTCCCAAAAAAATGTAGATCTAGTTACTTTATATGGTTGTATGAGTATAGGAATCTCTTGATCTATTTTTAGGCATCAATAAAATCTTAGACAATCTGATTTGCAATATATTATATGTTTACTAAAATTTCCTCATTTTTCACCAATGAATTTCTTGTTCCCTTTTTAGATCTTTACAACCTTACAATGTATTTTTAGATTATTCACAAAAATTTCTTTCTACATCCTCAACGAAAAAGGAAGAGAAGTTTGGGTTAAATTTTTAAACAAGTGTTCCTATGGAAAAACCTAGTGAAATCTGCATAGGCTTAATTGAGACAATACCAGGAACATTTAGCTACATTGTACCAAATCAATCCCAAAAAAGGGGTAGAAAGTTTCCTAGGAAGTCAAATAGGAAAACAACCCTAACACAAACACAAGGAAGCATTCTTAAGTACTTTACTTTCTCAAGCCACCTTAAATAAAACATGAGGTCAGCAATCTTAAGAGCTGTACTTCCTCAAGCCACCTTAACCCAAACATGAGGTCAGCAATCTTAAGTGTTGTACTTCCTCAAGCCACCTTA